>OZ010798.1:319614360-320050000 GCA_963932465.1 Maratus speciosus | reverse complement strand
TTCGTAGACCGATCAGATAATGCACTGAGAAAAATGACGCTTTCAAATCTGAGTAAATCGATGTTTTCATTTTATTTTGAAACTTTTTGTTTCAAATATGAAAACCCAATGCTTTCAATTTTGAAATACCAGCCATACTCAGTTTCAAACAAAATTACTTTTTATTCGTTAAATGGGGTAAATTTCACCAAGGTAGTTCAATTTATTAACATTAATCACTATTTCTTATGATTTCGAATGAAGCGCTCCTGTCAGTAATATTTTATTACATGAAACGTGGCGAACTACATTTTTATTGTGTCCGCGGAAGAACATTTAAAAACCGTCGTAAGGTGAGATCGCAGAAGCGGAAGCGTAGAGGTTTTTTTGTTGTTGTTGTTGCTGCTCTACTCAAGGTTGCAAATGGACGATCACGTTAACGAAAGACTTCGGCAGTGGAATTTGGAAGAATTCGTCGACAATTTTGAAAGTAAGTTCATTCATTTTGTTGTTGTCGAAATTTTTTCCCATATTTTTATTGTTTTCACAATTTCTGTAAGTTGTCTTAAGATTAGGGTTAGCTATACACGATGTTTCACATTCGGCATTTTGATGATTGTAACATTAATGTTTTTGTCTTCATTTGTTCTTTCTGTTATTTTCACTACTAATTTTGATATATAATGCTTTATTTTTCATATAAAAATGATAATTTCAATCGTTAGACTATGAAACCCACGTAATCAACTTAATGTTTATTTGGCGCTTAAATTTTCACTTCGTTTATGAAATCCAATTTTTATTTAGATTCCCCGCCCCCTTCCCTCTTAAAGTTAGTTGCAACATTTGTTAAAAGCAGTAAATGAAACAAACAAGATTTTCCCTTTATGATTTGAAATTCAGTATTCTGTTTTTATATTGATAGCATATTATGAAGTTTAAAATAATGTGCATTACGATTTTTATATAAATACGTTTAATAGAATGAAAATAAGAGAATTTTTTTCTCATATTTAGTTATTCTCCGAAAATAACCGTACCCATAGAGTTTAATCTCACAAATATTCTGTATTCTTTTGTATTTATCTCAGCCAAATAATGAATTATTCTAGTTCTTAATCTTCCTTATTAATGAATTAAAATAAATATTAATGTTATAAATAGAGATGCACCGAATATTCGGTATCTATTCGGTATTCGGCCATGTTACCGAATATTCGGTTTGGCCGATTATCAAGCTATTCGGTATGCCGAATATCGAAGTATTCGGCTAAAAAAACTTTTTAAACATTTTATTAAAAACCGTATACAACTTCTAAGTTTAAGAGTCAACTTAAAAAGATATTCAGAATAATTAGAAACAGAATCATATTTAAATAAAAGAGAATGATTTTACATTATTTATTTGCTGTTTGTTAAGTATTATTTAAGAAAATTAACCAATCACAAGGATTTTCATAGGAATTAATTATGTACAGATGCAAGTTTCTGAATATTTTCCCGTAAATAATCTGTTTCTTTCTAAGATTTTCAGAACAACGTTTACAATCTCTGAAAAGGATTTCCCACTCCAGACACTGATGTAGAATGCATTAAAAAACTTCCTTGCTTAATCAAAGGGAGTAGAACAGTTATTCTTGTTAAGTTGCCACCATATAAAATTTGAATACATTGTATTATTTATTTACTTTTACTTTAGTCTCTTCCTGACCAACAAATAATATATGATCCTGCACAATATTTTCACAATTTCTCTTTGATTTTAAAATGTTTCTTTTAGAATTTAAGAAAATTTTATTCATCTGTTTTAATTCTCAGAAGAAGCCGTGAAATTTAAAATTTTACTAATTAAAAAAGGTTTATAACTATCCTCTTCTTGAATAACTCAAAACAGATTTTTTTCAGCATAAAGTTTACGGTACTTTTCGGTTAGCTGGGCGCCAGTGTTATATATATATATATATATATATACATACATACATGTATATATACATTATATATCTATGCATATGTTTTATATATACACACACATAGTATATATGTATATAAATATGTATGTATACATATTTATGTATACATAATACTGCCGGCCAGCTAACCGAAAAGTACCAAGTTTACTTGAAAAAAGCTCTTTATTAAAATAAAAGTTTCTGTTTTAAATATTATCTAAAATTGTTTTAAAATTTAACATTTTAATGGCTATAAACTTTGAAATATAAAAGTATTCGATGAGCCAAATATTCGGTATTCACTTCACATGTAGGCCGAATATTCGGTGCATCCCTAGGCACCAAAAAAAAAATTGCTGATAAAAAGCTTCGAAATTGATTTGATTCTGTACTGTTGCACATGTTTTCATACGTACTGGAAATTATTAAGTGTATAAATGTATGCATGTTGTTTCTGTAAGATATTTTAATACCATATAACATTTGACTTTAGCATTTGTCATGTATTTAATTTCTTCCTGATTGAATAATATGTAGGGTAGATGTGCCAGTAGTAGACACGCTTTAATGTTTTTGGTTTATAAAAAAAATAACCAATAAACTTTTAGCATTATTTTGTTTTTTCAAAACTCCCTCTTGCATGTTTTATAATCTGGATTATTATTGACACCCTTAATCAAATCAATCATTAAACAGAAAATAATGTTTCAAAGTTTATGCAGTTTTTCAGTGAAAATCTTAATGAAGATTCTATGAGCCGGCTTCATTTAATAAATTTATATATTCTTCAATTTTTTTGAAATATTTGAATATTTTTAATGGAGTAGTAATAGAAAATAGATAAGCTAAAACCTTTTAAAATCTCCAAATGCACAAACACAGCGGTAGAAATGATTAAAAAAAGTCACTGGTCCCAAGGACCAGTAAACATCAGAGTTTACTGGTCCGCAGACATCATCACTGGCCCTCTACATAAAATTATATTAAGTACCTTTAACACTTTGAGTGACCCCCCCCCCCTCTCCTCCTCCGAGAATATAAACCAAACTTCCTTTCAGTTACCCAAAATTTTCGGCATAATAAATTGTAAAATTATAATTTGCTAAAATTTAAATAAGTAGTACATTAACAAAAACTGAAATTATTAATTATGTATTTTATTTCCGTTTATTTATTTTAACTGGCTAAGTTTTTATGCTTATTGTAATGTTTGGTTGCGGTTTTTGTCAGGGATGGGAAAATTTAAGTTTACCTGTCAGAGAGGGAAAAAAGTTACTTGCTTCATCGGAATGTTAAAAGACATATTGAATAGATTTTTTTTTTTTTTTTAACCGAAATTTTTCTAATTTACCAATGTTTTTGAAGACAAAATAATATTTTGTATTTATCGCTAATGCTGCTTGGGGACAAGCATTAACAAATGTTATTAAATACAAGAATATTGTTTTGAATTTTTGCTTTATGGGCATGCAGTGCTCATACATGCAGTATTTTTTACTTACTGCCACATGCATGCACAATTTTTTTTTATTTTTTTCAGGGTCAAAATTGATTTTGACCAGGACACTGGATAAAAGTGGTTTTAACCGTCCAAAATTGGTCAAAAGTGGTCAGAAATGGTCAAAACTGTTAAAAATGGTCTTAATTTTAATAATTATTTTTTCTTTGCAATTAAAAGTAACTTAATAAGTAATAAAAGTAATAGGCAGTTAAAAAAATAATACACTGATAAGTTAAGGAGGCTCATTAGTAAAATATGCTTATGCAATACAATAAGAAAGCTAGATCCATAATTGCCCTATCATTGTTAATAGTGTATCAACAGGGAAAAAAAATCGTTCTTCCTTTCAGCTGTTGATACAGGAGCATCTAAGAAATCTGCCCAGTATTGTTTAAAACTAGCAGCTGATGCTAAAGAAGAGGTAGAAACAGGGTTGGCACGGTTTAAACCAAGTGGTTTTAACCATGGTTTAAACCACGGTTTAAACCAATTGGTTTTTTTGTCAAAAAAACCATTTGGTTTTTTTAGAAAAAGTCTAATATAATATTTTCTCTTGTTTGTAATTTAATTGTTTTAAATTATAGATAGAAGTAATTTCTACTTTTAACACTTCATCTCAGCAGTCAACATGAGACATAATGAGCCTAGGTCATGTTTCTATGCATGTAGAAGGAAAATTAGCATGTGCTGATGAACATATCTGGTACTCTAAAGATTTTCCTTAAAACATGTGAAATTAGAAAAGATAAAATAGATAAATATTATTCAATATTTAGCATAAAATATTTTCATTTTAAAAATGCAGATTATTTACAGCAGTTAATAACAAAATACAATGATCTTTAAGATTTTGGTTAAGGCTGTTCTTAACTGCTCTGCTCAACAAGCGCAAAACGTTTTGACATATTTACAAATTCATTTTTTAACGGAAAGGTATAAAATTGGAAAGCCTGGCCACAGAAGCGATTTGGAATTGAACTGTTTTTTCCATCTTTTGATCAATCGATTACCTATTGAGTTATCAGCAAATTCGATCACGTGACAAACCCGTTTTTCGCCTGCTCTTGAGAGCTTTTTCTCCCTTTGCGAAGAAATTCAGTTCAAAACGCCCACTTTGACTATTTTTTGAAAGATCTATTGAGTTAGCAAAAAAATGGAAAAACAGCTCAATTACATAGTTTCTGAACAACAACACCAGCTAGTTTTGATCATTTTCGCACAAAAATAAATTAAAACTTATGTCAGGAAGTTGCCTTTTTGGATTTGAGAACAGCCTTGTAAAAGAAAATTTTCTGGATTGGGATTGGGGAAGATTATCCTTAAAGAATTTAAAAGAGTAGCTTAAGATATCAAATTGAACAACACAGCTTGCAAAAATTGAATGCTATTTATAGCATTTCAGTAATACCAATCAATCTTTTCTGTTAGTTGCTGAATCTAATGGCCAAAAATGTTGACTTGGACACTAGGAGTTATCACTCAGAAAACAAAATAACCAGAAGTATTTGGATATTAAAAAAAAATAATAATAATAACAACCACAGAATAATATATTATATTCATGAAATTGCATCAAATGTTTATTGATTGATTATTATATTATTAATCAAAGGATTCTTCATACGATTTGCAAGGTATCAATGTTTCACTGCGTAGAGCAGTTTACTTTGAACATAAGACATAGGTGTTACTAATAATGTTTAAATTAGAAATGATTTCAATTTTCTATATAATTGATTGTAATTATTTAATTTAAATATTTTCTGAAGTTATATTACTTACATAATAGCCAAAAATGTTTATTTTATCAACAGATATGCATCTGTATACAATAGGAAATTATATTTAAAAAAACAGACAGTTTTGCATTTTATCTAAGTCTGGTGCTGCACATTACTTGAATCTTGTAGGACAAGATATTACAAACACAAACAAAGTTAATTCAATAATGAAGCATGTTATTGAAATGAAAAATTGCAGATGAGCATGAAGATAATATTGATAACATTGTTAAAATCATTAACAACGTATACAAAGAAGTAAAACATTTATAAAATCAACTTAAGCCTATTTCCCTTGCTTTAGATAAACTTAAAAAAGAAGATGCTACTATATCTGATGCATGCGACGAATGGTTAAGATTGCTAAAAGAAAAAGATCTTGAAACTTATTCTAAAATGATACAGTCTCGATAAAAGAGCTTGTGTATAAAAAATAATTAAAACATTTGTGTTGTATCTTGGTGTTGTAATTTATGTTATGGCTTTTTTAAATTTGGTATTTGCTGGTGTTATGTTACTTATATTATGACATTTTTAACAAATGTTAACTTTGTTTTTAACATATGCTAGTAAAATATATTTGATTAGTAGTAAATAAATTGAATAGTCAATTTCAGTGGTCAAAATGGTCAAAATTGATTTTGACCAGGACGGTTAAAACCGCTGGTTAAAACCACCATGGTTAAAACCGAGACAACCCTGATTTTTTTACTATTTGCTTTTTACAAATTCCCTTTCCCCTCTCTTTTTTTAGAAATAACGTTTGGAAAATGTTGGTATTTTGTTTTGAAAATATCATTGTTTTTGATTGGACTTAGATCAATTTTAATATTTATATGAATCTCAGAATCATTATCATTACAAAATTTTATACTATTTGCTTTTTACAAATTTCTCTTCCCCCTCCCCCATCTCTCTCGCTCTCTCTTTTTTCATAAAATAACATTTGGAGAACTTTGGTATTTTGTTTGTAAAAGCATGTTAAAAGATAGATTGAATAGATCTTTATTTTTTTATTTTATTTTTTTTTTTTAACCAAAATTTTTCTAATTTACCGATGCTTTTGAAGACAAAATAATATTTTGTATTTATCGCTAATGCTGCTTGGGGACAAGTATTATAACAAATGTTATTAAATACAAGAATATTGTTTTGAATTTTTAATATTATCTGTTAACCTTATATTAATTTTTATAATGAAATTGAATGAGTTTTTGAATATCCCTTGCATATTCTCCCTTGATCGTCTGTCATCTTTTTTGTTATGACCGACATTTTTTTTAGCGATTTTGCAACCCTGACTATTTTCAGCGGTAGAATTGATTTAAAAAAATCACTGATCCCAAGGACCAGTAAACATCAGAGTTTATTGGTCTGCAGACATCGTTACTGGACTGCTACATAAAATTATATAAGTACCTTAACCCTTTGAGTGACACCCCCCACCCCTCTCCTCCGCCGAGAATATAAACCAAACTTCCTTTCAGTTACCCAAAATTTTCGGCATAATAAAATGTAAAATTATAATTTGCTAAAAATTAAATAAATAGTACATAAACAAAAACTGAAATTATTATGTTTTTTATTTCCGTCTATTTATTTTAACTGACTAAGTATTTATGCAAATTTTATGCTTATTGTAATGTTTGGTTGCAGTTTTCTCAGGGATGGGAAAATTTACGTTTACCTGTCAAAGAGGGGGAAAAGTTACTGTTAGTTACTGGTCCTTCGGACCACTAAATTTTTTAAATTAGTGGTCCGATTGAATTTTTAGTGATCTCGGACCAGCGGACCACCAAGGATTTCGAACGCTGAAACACATACAGTACCATGACACAAAAAACTACATACGGCCGTTCCAAGGATTCTTGGATCTCCTTCTTCAGTGCGAGGGGCGCGGGGGTGAATCACAAAAATAGCCAGGGTCTATAACCGAGGGATTCTTTGACCTCATTTTAATCTTTTAATATTTTTTTTTATCACACTGAGAAAGGGGATTCAAGAATACTCTTTGAAACGGCCGTATGTGGTTTTTTGTGTCATGGTATTGTACGTATTTGTGCATTTGAACATTGTAAAAGGTTTTAGCTTATGCATTAAAACTCGCACAAGATGGTTGATTTATAGTAATAGATAACTTATAGTAATAGAAAACTTTAAATTTTATGAATATACTAATGGCCATTTACAAAATTTCATTTATTTTTTAGGTTTATTATCATTTATTTTTTAGGTCCATTACTGGAACACTTAATTAGTCAATTTCCAGTAATGGACACCCCATGTAGACATTGCTAAAAAATGCAATTTCAGTAATGTTCATACAGTATCTGTTATCTTATTAACTTAAACATATAAACGGATCATTGTATATACCCTGTATTATAAGATGCAAACATTACACGACACTTTATTGTACAGTAAGTAAATTAGTAGTGATAGGGATGCACCGAATATTCGGTATTCGGACATCTCACCGAATATTGGCGCACCGAATACTGAAAAAAACCTTGCACAACTTCTAATTTTAACTGTCGACTTATAATGATATCCAGAACAATTAAATAAATAGAATTATATTTAAATAAAAAAAATAATAATTTTACATTATTTGCTGTTTGTAAAATTAAAGTTAAGAAAATTAGTAAATTAATGTTTAAAAAAAAAAGATTTTCTTGACCACATTATCTTTATTAAAAGTTTGTTGAAAGATTTTAGGATCGCAAATTTCAGAGACTAATCTAGGATGCCATTTAAAATTTTCCTTGCTGAGTTGCCATCATTTGTATAGATTGTATTATTTATTTTTACTTTAGTCGCTTCCGGACAAATAAAGAGTATATATGACCCTGTGAAGTTTTTCTTCCAATTTTTTTCACAATTTCTCTTTGATTTTAAAATGTTTGTTTCAGAATTTAAGAAAATATTCATTTGCTTTAATTCACAGATGAAGTCATGAAATTTAAAATTTTATTAATTAAAAAAGTTTATAACTATCCTATTCTTAAGTAACTCAAAGTAGATTTTTGTTTCAGTATAAAGTTTACTTATAAAAAGCTCCTGTTTATCCAAATGTTATTTTCTGTATTAAGTATTATGTATTTTTTTAAATTAATATTTTAATGCCTTTGAAATAAAAAATTATTTGTCCAGCCGAATATTCGGTAATTCGGTTCGCCTGTAGGCCGAATATTCGACATTCGGCCAAAATCACTATTCGGTGCATCCCTATAAATTAGCAAAATAAAATAAATAAATAAAAATAAAAACATACAATCACGGGTGATTCTGTTCTAAATTTTTCGAAAATTTAAATCTTCGGTTATGAAAGTTTTAAAATATCGGCCATCCGTCTGAAAATTCAGACATAAAAAAATCCTAAATTTTGACAAATGGGAACCAAAAAAATCCATTTTATCAATACATCATGGGGAAAGTGCGAATTTTGTCAAAGCATTGCAGTGAAAAATGAAAATTCCGTCAAAGGATCACAGGGGAAAACGTGAATTTCGTCAAAGTATCGCGTGGAAAAAACGTGCTTTTCATCAAGAGATCGCTGAAAAAGAACTCAAATTTTGTAAAAGGATCACACAAAAATGCTAATATCATCAAAGGATTACAAAAAAACACTAATTTTGTCAAAGGACTGTATAAAATACCTGAATTTCATCAGAGGATGATGGATAAAAGCCTGAAGTTCATCAAATGATGATGGAAAAAAGCTTGAATTTCATCAATGGATGATGGAAGAAAGCCTGAATTTCATCAAAGCGTGACAAAAAAAAGCCTGAATTTAGTCAAAGGATTGCAAAAAAAATCGAATTTAAGCAAAAGATTGCCGGAGAAAATACGAATTTTATCAAAAAATCGCATGTAAAATGCAAATTTTGTCAAAGAATTGCATATAACATGCGATTTTCGTCAATGGATCGCATAATTAGCCCCAGAGTAGGATCCCCCGCCCTCTATTGTAACCATTGAGATAATTTGCTGTGAATTTCAAAAGATTTATTTTTACTCAGAATCACCCCTGCATACAAGTTACAGTTTACCTAGATCTCTCAAGGTTAACATCAGTTTTGCACAAGTTAGCAATTCATAAAGGTAGGATGCTTTTTAAGTTCCTAACATTTTGAAAATGCTTTGAAATTCAGGAGATTTGGTTTATCCTTACATGTAGTGTGACAATCATAATGAAAAGCTTAAAATTTTTGCTTTATCTTTTTATTGTCATAGCTATTAATATAATTGTATTTAATATTATAATTCCATCTCTTATTGTATATTAATTTTTTTATAGATTGATTCTGAATTCAAATTAATTTTTGATGAAAGGAAAGGCGACAGCTTTTGTTCAGAATTTGGAATAGTTTCAAATTCCATTATCTTACAAGGTAGGCATTGCGGAAGGTCCGCAGCTAAGGAATTTGCAAATTGGCTTGAATTAGATATGAGTACAGCTGAACCCTGCAATGAAAGTATGCAGTAAATATTTATGTGCATGTATAGTAAATTTCTAAATGTATATTCTATAGTAAATTCATTACTTTTACTAAAATAAATTTAACTGTTCTATTAACATTTTTGACAGGGTGTTTTTGTGAAATTTTGCGATTTTTTGTCCCCTAATACTTGTGAAAATAAAAGTAGCATAATAAAAAAATGATCCTTTTTTGGGGGGGTGGGGGGAGGGGGTGCATTTTCTACCTACAGACTCATTTACATTTCTATATATGAATCTTCCACAAAAAGTATGAATGTCTTGTTCAACATACACAGTTAAAAATTTAAATACATGTGAAAGGGCCGTTTTAATAGAATAGAAAATAAAGCAAATTTTATGATGTTGTCCTTGTGTAAAAAATACAATTCTGTGAATGGTTCTTTTTGTGAAATATAATTCTGTGAAGGATTCATTTTAGGAAATGGAATTCTGTGAAGGGTCCTAAAATCAGGGGTGGCAAAAAACTGTTTTGTAAAAAACCCAGATTTATATATAATTTGCTATTGCATACAACTACATATCTGTTGATAAAATAAACATTGTTGGATATTGTATCTATAAGAAATATAACTTCACTTGAAAATATTAAAAGTAAATAGTAGTCAATTAAGTAGAAAATTGAAATAAATTTCTAATTTAAACATTATCTATTAGTAACGCTATGTTGTATATTCAAAGAGTAAACTGTTCTACATAGTGAAACATTGATACCTTGAAAATCGCATGAAGAATCTTTTGATTAATAATATAATAATCCATAAATATTTGATGCTTTTTCATGAAAATATAATGTTCTGTAGTTATTATTATTTGTTTTAAATATACAAATACTTCTGGTTATTTTGTTTTCTGATGATACTCCAAGTGTCCAAGTTAAAAAATTTTACCGTTAGATTCAGCAAGTAACAAAAAAGATTGGTTGGCATTATTGAAATACTGTAACTAGCACTCAATTTTTGCAATCTGTATTATTCAACTTCATATCTTAAGTTAGTTTTTAAAATTCTTTAAGAATGATCTCCCCCAATCAAGAAAATGTTCTTTCACAACTTGACAAAATCTTAAAGATCATTGTATTTTGTTATTAACAGCTCTTAATAATCTGCATTTTTTAAATGAAAATATTTTATGCTAAATATTGAAAATTATTTATCTATTTTATCTTTTCTAATTTTGTATGTTTTAAGATACTAGGGGGCTCTGCCCCCTATGAGCTACGCCCGGCAACCCCCCCTTCCCAAATTTTGGTAAAATGCCCCTCAAAAAAGGTTTTTATTAAAAAAATTGTTTTAGGGAAAAAGTATCTAGAAATTCAGAAAGTAGACAAAATTTGCAACAAATTAGATATATGACATTATGACTTAGGATGAAGGGGAAGGGGGGATCTGCCTCGGAACATACGCGCGGTGTTGCGTGGACTATGTTGCGCAATTCCACTTAACCACTCACACGTTTACATTTGCCCTCCCATCTCCCCTCCGAACTTTCTCTAAAAGGTTTACTTAAAAATAAGTTTTTTGGGTTGTTGAATCCGAATTTTTAACTTCCACCCCAAATAGTTGTTTTTAACTTAAATTTCTTATTGTTTTAGGTGAAAAGCATAACGAAATTCAGAAACTAGACAAAATTTGCAACAAAAAGGATATATGACATTATGACGTAGGATGAACGGGGAGAAGGAGTGCTGCCTCTGAACATGCACTGCGGCGCTACATGCACTAAGTTATTACGTCCAGGCAATAGGGATTTTACCTGGCAAAATTAATACTAGTTATGGATTTCGACTCAACTTATGGTTTTTGGGTCGCTGAATCCGAATTTGTAACTTTCCACCAAAATTTCACCCGGCAACCTCCCAAAAAATTGTTTTTTTTGAAAAAATTTGGTTTTTGAGAAAAGCGCGCGGGGAATGTTCCGAGGCAGCCCCCTCTCTCCCTGTTTATCCTACGTCATAATGTCATATATCCTATTTGTTGCAAATTTTGTCTAGTTTCTGAATTTCGTAATGCTTTTCCACTAAAAAAATAAGAAATTAAAGTTAAAAACAACTATTTTGGGGGGTTTTCGGTGGGGGATTTTGGGGGTAAGTTAAAAATTCGGATTCAGCGACCCAACAAACTTAAAGTAAACCTTATAGAGAAAGTTCGTAGGGGACATGGGAGGGCGAATGTAAACGTGTGAGTGGTTAAGTGGAATTGTGCAACTTAGTCCACGCAGCACCGCGGCGCATGTTCCGAGGTAGATCCCCCCTTCCCCTTCATCCTAAGTCATAATGTCATATATCTAATTTGTTGCAAATTTTGTCTACTTTCTGAATTTCTAGATACTTTTTCCCTAAAACAATAAAAAAATTGATTTTTTAATAAACTTTTTTGAGGGGCTTTTTACCAAAATTTGGGGGTGTTGCCGGGGGAAATTTTGGTGGGTAGTTACAAATTCGGATTCAGCGACCCAAAAAACATAAGTAAGCCTATTTCCAGAACTACCATTAGTTTTGCTAGGTAAAATTCCCTATTGCCTGGACTATTATCTATTTTATCTTTTCTAATTTTGTATGTTTTAAGATAAACTTTTAGAGTACCAGACAAGACATGTTCATCAGCACATGCTATTTTTCCTTTCACATGCATGGAAACATGATCTAGACTCGTTATGTCTCATGTTGTCTGCTGAAATGAAGTGTTAAAAGTAGAAATTACTTCTATTAATAATTAAAAGCACTTAAATTACAAAAAAGAAAAAATGTTATATTAAATTTGTTCTAAAAATACCAAATGATTTTTTTGACCAAAAAAAAAAAAAAAAAAAAAAAAAAAAAAGAAACGGTTTCAACCGTGCCAACCCCTCCTAAAATGAACCATTTTTTTTCTTATTGACCCATATCTTATTCTAATGAAACAAAGTTTTGCTCTGTGCGCTATGACTAGAAAAAAATTACGAACTGTACATCAAGGCTGAAAATTTGAGTGAGGGTAGTCCAAGGCTCATGGGTGCAAGTCTTCCGTGGGCTGTCACCAGGACATGACATATTTGTCTTTTAAAAATTCCCTAGAGCAGTATCAAGATGAATTTTTTTTAATATTACGTATTTGCACACATTCTTAAATTTTATATACTTTAGCCTTTCAACTTCAGCTGGGGGAAAGGGGGAATCAAAAATATTTTCAGTCCTGGCACATTTTGTAACTTGGAACCATGCCAAGACCTTTTCTGATGCACCAGAGAATTTTCAATTTTTTGTTAATTAGTCAAGATATTAATTAAAAATGATAATGAACTCTCATCAAAACCTCATCTCTTATTCTGCGTCAACCAGTAATGCATGCCTAGTATCAGATTGTGCATTAGGATGAAAGGAAGATCCAAACATGCATTTTACTTTGTGTTTTTTCACAGTTTTGTACGGATGGAGCTGATGTGAAAAAAAAACACACATTTCTTTATCAACTAGATATCAGTATTTTTGTTTTCGAATTTTTGTTATGGGATCTATAACTCTCATATTTATATTATAACTACAGAATATCTTAAACAATTCAGACAAGAACTAGTGAAATAAACCAAGTGAAAAAATGTCTTCTTAAAAGTAGTTTTATCACTAAAAATAAATATTTTTTCAAGAATTTTTTCATTTAAAAATATAAATTCAGACAAAATAGAGTCAAATATATAAAATCATAATTTTGAGGTTTATTTAATGTTATCATATGCCTGGGCAATGGCAGTTCAGCTAGTAGGTGTTATTTTTAAGATTATGATTTCAGAGAAATCTAAAGTTTGGTATTTACAAAGTTTTTTCCTCTTTCAGAAATTTTTTGTGCATTAATTTTACTCCCAATGTTACTTTACCAAGGAGTATTTAGAAAATCTGGTTCCAAAAATTCTAAGCACATAATAATAAAACCCACTGGGACCCAGTCTCTTGATCATTTCATCCAATTTCTGTCTGTATGTATCCTTCTATTGTATAATTTACATAATCACATAGCCAGAGAGATGGCTGAAGCACCCCCGAAAGTTTAAAAAATCTTTCTCTAATTATGATAGATATAATGATGATAGATCTCTATTGATAATAAAATATCCGCTGGTAACTAATTTTTAATTCTGTCTTGCACCACTTTCTCAAACCAAAATATTTTCACATATACACTACCTGACATTGAAAATGCAACACCAGGAAAGAGTGACCAGAAAATGATGAAACTCGACAAACAGAGAGAGACAGCAACGGACAGTAGTTGAATTGAACAATATTTCGAAAATATAGCCATAATACAAAGCGAGAATAGCATCAGCTCAGTAGGATGTAGGACCACCGTGGATAACGATACACGAAGCAACACGTCTAGGTACAGAGTCAATGAGAGTACTACAATGGTTCTGGTCGATATGGGAACATTCAGGGTGTCTTGAACACACTGCAAAGTGGAGGTAGAGGTGGCTTGCGGGTTCACTACTGCTTTTCGGGGGAAGCGTCTATCCACATGTGCTGACGTCACTCTGGCTGCACTAGCACCCTTCAAACTTTCCACATTTCCTCGTTCCAACCACCTTCGCCACAGCGGTGCACTGTGGATGCATACAGATGTGTCTCAGCTGCGAATATGACATATGGACCAACCTGTCCGTCTCAGTCCAATCACCATGCCCTTCGTAAAATCGTCTGTCTGCTGTAAATGTCTCCGTTGACAGTGGCCTGGCATTCTCTGCTAATACACGCGTCCTGGGAGACAAGAACAAAATTTCTACGATGCTTTCCCTAGCAGAAGTAAAGCTACGAATACTGCCCATTTTGCAGGTTCCTTCCGTTATATCTTATTCAACATGCACTGGAGAGCTGCGCATTTCATATCGTTTAAATAACTCTATCACATGCATCTATCCTGAAATTTGAATAAATATCTGTCCTCTCCTACTTCTTGGTGTTGCATGTTCAATGTCACATAGTGTACTTTGACAATGTGTGCAAGTGAAATGTACTAAAAAGTTTTATCTTTTAAAATAGTGATACGAATAGAATATAAAAATAGTCACCAGTACGTTTTCTGTCTTTTTGATCATAAAATAAAATTTCACTTAAAAAAAAAAAAAAAAATAGAATTTTTGACATGGGTATCAAGTATACTATAAGGAGGAATACACCTTAGTTTAAGCCTTGTTTATTTTTTTATTCACACTTTAAAGTGTGCAAATTATTGCTATCATATCAGAAAAAATTCCAAGATTGAGCCCCCTCCGAAGGAAAATCCTGGTTATGGGTCTGCCAATAACTCTTGTGATTGTTGATTTACATTAAAATATTAGTTGTATTATTATAAATATCAAGTATTGTATTTTTGTGAGGTTTATATGATAACAACAGTAGGATAATTATCACGTTTTTGTTTTTAAAACTATTCAATTAAAAAAATATTTTGTAATGAATTCTAAAATTACTACATAAATGTTACCCCACAAAAATGTAACACTTCTCATTATTTATTTATTTTTGAATTTAGTTTGTAAGTGCTGATAATTCTGTATTTACATCCAAATCTTGTGAAAGATATATGCTATTGGATTATTGCAGCAAGATTGCTATTGAAAATTAAGTGTGTAGTATTTATGCATGGGATACAGTACTTACAGGAGCTCACAAAAAGAGTTCATTACACGACACAAAGTTCTTACAATCTGTATATATTTCTGAAGTGCCCTAAATCATGCTGCTTTTGTAAATTGTTCACAGGGTGACAACAATCAAGAAATTATTGCACTTATTTTTAAAATGTTTTTCTTTTGTTTATAGGTAGTGCCAAGGCATCGAAAAGTTTATGAAAGAAGACAGACTATTGGGTGGAGACTGTAAACAACCGCTTGTATTAGCTATTGGGAAGTTAAACCCTGTACAAACATTAATTTTTGAAAACCATTGTATAAAAACAAGTAGTATGTTAAAAGCAGTTGATTTATGCTTTAAGATAACATATTTTAAACTTGGAATTTTCTCCTTACTGTAGTAATGTATGGAATTTTCTAAATGTCTGTTTTTATAAATGTGATGCACAAAATGAAATGGCATCTTGTATCAGGGAACTGAAAGAACGGATTTTTTTAAGTGTGTAAATATCATATTTTTACTTTGCATTGTACCAGTATGAAACTTTTCATCCTAGTTATCCTTTTTTTATTATTATAGATATCAACTGAATGTCATAATATTTTAATCTAATGTAAATTTTATTTCATTTGAGATAGTCATTTGTTTGGGGCTGGTGTAGGAAAGCCTTTCATCTCCTTACTGTAGTAATGTATGAAACTTTCTCAATGCCTGTTTTATACTAAATGTGATGCACAAAAAACAAAATGAAGTGACATCCTATATCAGTGAACTAAAAAGGACTATTAATATAATATTTTAATCTTAATGTAAATTGTCATTTGAGAAATAAATATTCTCATAGGGAGTTGGGAGAGGGACTTTAATATTTCTGCACTTGTTTTTAGACTGAATTAAAAGAACATTTAAATTCTGTTTTTTTCTTATATTTTATCAGCTACAATTTGTATTTAAAAATTTGCAGCCATGTTTTGCTCACTTTGCAAAAAAAAATTTCAAAATCCACATGATCTTTGCCGTCACATTCGAAATTATCATAAGACATGTATACTTAAGCGGTATGTGTGTTATGATGAAAGCTGTAGACAAGCATTTATGAAGTTGTTTAACTATGAGAGACATCTGAAAAGATTTCATGCTAGTGACGTAGAAATAGACATTTCAGAAAGTCGTAATTTTTCAAATCAGCCGATAAATAGTAAAGATGGTGATTTGTCTTCTGATGATTTACCCTCAAATTGATATTTTCAAATCAATTTTTTGGGTGATTCAGAAATATGTAAACATGAACAATTTCAAAAGGATATTTTGCAATATTGCAGTGAAACATGTAGCAAAAGCAGTGTACTACTGTTCTAGTATTATCTCATCTATCAATAGTACTTCATCTTTTCTGTACAATACTGTAAATTATTTAAAATCAGAAACAGTGAATTTTTTAACTGAAAATGGAATGAAATGTGAAAAAAACACAAAATCACTGATGGCAACATTTGATTTTGCTGCTTCTTCATTGTCTACATTTTATTCAAAACATAAAATAGTCAATGCCATTAAAGCAAGTGGTCGCTATGTTGAGCCAAAGGAGATTGCTTTAGGTACACGATATGAACAAAAGTTTATAGATGGCTACCTCACCAAATTCTTAAAAATGACACATGCCAATACATAAGTATAGTAGACACAATGAAAAAAATTATTTCTATTGATGGATTTTTGCATATTTTCAAAACATACAAACAAAACAAAAGTCTTAGAAATGCAACCCTTTGTAGTATCCAAGATGGATTTTATTATTATTCCAATGCAATTTTAAGCTCTGTGGATACAATAGTAATCGAGTTGTATATAGATGATGTGGAGCTTACAAAATCCATTGGGGTCACATACCGGTGTACATAAATTGGGATTCGTATATTTTAAAATTAAAGATTTGCCTGTGCACCTTCAATCTTTGTTAGATTCAATATTTATAACTAACATACACTATTCTCTTGATGTCGAAAAATATGGTTATCGGACAATACTAGATAGACTTGTTCATGATTTGAAAAAGCTTTCAGATGAAGGTATAGAATTTCAGGGAAATATATACAAAGTTGTAATTTGGCAAGTGGTAGGTGATAATTTAGGGTTGAATAAACTGCTGGGGTTTGTTGAGAGCTTTACTGCTATTTTTTGTTGTAGATTTTGTCTAGCAAAAAAATATATTTTGTATAAAAATATAAAGGAAGATATTAGTTTACTACGTAATAAAACTGAGCATGACATGCATGTTAATAAAGTGTCTTCTGGTGACATAACAGTATCAGAATGTGGTGTTAAAACTCCTTGCTGCCTAAATGATTTAAGTTATTGGCATGTGACAAATAATTTGATTGTAGATGTAATGCACGATCTTTTTGAAGGTTGGTGTGCTAGTGAAACCTTCTTAATAGTACATCAGTTTGTTTTTAAAGCCAAAATTTTCACTTAGTCTTTTAAATGATAGGATAATAAATTTTAATTATGGTAAATATGAATCAAGTTCTAAACCAGTGTCAATAAACAGAGAAAAACTTTTAAATCTTGATGGTTCTAATGGGCAAAGTGCATCTCAAATGTGGACCTTGATTCGAAACATACCCTTATTAATTGGTGACAAAATTTCTGAAGATAATGAATTTTGGCAGTTATTTAATCTTATGTTGAAATTAATTGATACTATTATGGCTCCAGACATTACCTGAAACTTTTAAATTAGCAGAAAATATAGCAGATCATCACAAACTTTTTTTAGAGCTTTTTCCAGATAAACATTTATCACCAAAAATGCATTTTGC
This sequence comes from Maratus speciosus, assembly GCA_963932465.1. Lineage (NCBI taxonomy): Eukaryota > Metazoa > Arthropoda > Arachnida > Araneae > Salticidae > Maratus > Maratus speciosus. The sequence continues at coordinate 320,031,862 of OZ010798.1, read as the reverse complement.
AGTACACTATCCTAGGATCATAAGGCAGCTAGGGCCTCCAGTTATGTATTGGAGCATGCGATATGTAAGCAAACATTATCCTTCAAAAAGATGTGCATCAGCTAGCAAAAATTTTGTAAATGTTGCTAAAACAGTAGCCATACGCCATCAGTTATAAATTGCACATACTTTACATGAGAAATATTTTAAATGCAATGCAATATCAAATGTGTTGGAAACAACATATGGAAAAATGCATAGTTAAAAGGAACATAATTTGAAACTTGAAGTAAACGGTTTGAGTGACAATTCGGAAGTAATGCAGTGTAATGGTTTTCGTTATAATGGCACAACATATTAAAAAAATATGGTTGTGTTTGTTTCTTGCATTGATGAGTTACCTATTTTTGGTAAAATAAAAAAAAAATGTTTGTCCTTAATAATAATGCATTTTTAATTTGTGATTTGTTTGAGTTTTTAGGTTTTGACAGCCATTTTCACTGATATGTTGTAAGTTCTACTGGTGCTGTTAATCTAATAAACATAAAAGATTTATTTAACTATGTTCCATTGCATATAAGAAACTCATATGATTTAAATGACAAATCAGTGTATGTTACACTGCGGTATAATCCATGCTGTACAAATGAAAAATTTGAAATAATTTAAAAGATTGCTTGTTTTTTAAATAAATTTATATTTAGTTTTCTTTTGTTTTGTTCTTTTTGTTAAAATTATGAATATCAGGAAACTATTGTTGTAAATCTTCAGTATTTAATTGAAATAGTTTTATGGATCAGTGGTGAGGTAAAATTTAGTACTAATTGTTTTCTTTATATTTGTAGTACAGTCAGTTTTATGTTTCTAGTTGGCCAAAAATTTGTTAATTTGTATGGGGTTGTATCATATGTTTTGTGGTAAGGGATTTTTTATATTGTACAATACAAAGCAGCAGTAAAACACCTATTTTAATAGCTGATTGGCTTTCATTATTTTTCATAATTTGAAATAATAACCATAGAATGTATTGTCCAAAGTTGTTAAATTTGGCAAAAAAATCTAACTTAAACTGTTGTGTAATTAAAATATAACATTTAAAAGGAAAATTTTGAAAAGACTTTTGCATTTTATGTAAATATTATTATGGTTGCATCCAGCTGTTTTTTCTATGGGCAGCAAACTCTAATCTTGTCCATTTTATTTATCTATTTGCCATACTTCATATACTTTTCTTAATGTCTCTGCTTTCACAGTCTTTTCTCAACTCTCTTGCATCAATGCACTTTTTTAGGTAAAGGAATCAACAAAGAAAGTTTTACATTGTTGAAAGGTTCAACAATAGCAATAACATTATAATAAAATTCCAGCATCTTTTCGTTTCAATGACCATCTTGGTCTATTTGAAAATTTTCTGGTTTAGACATAAATTTTGACACCATTTCAAATCCCAAAAGCGTTCTTTCCGGTTTGGAAATAGAAACATGTGATGTTTTACCATAGCTAATAATGTATCTGATATTATACCTGCCCAGATAATGCTGAATGTGTCTGCTCTTTTACTGCAAATACATCTGAACCACTTCCTTCACTTAGGTGTTCTGCTTATCTCTCTACGTATAACTTTATAAAAAAGATTTATATTAAGGAGATTAGGTTAAGAAGTTAGCAGGCATTTATCTAAAACTAATTGAAGGGGATCCAGCTATATATTAGGTAAATACAAAGTTTTGGCAGCTTTGTAACAGTTTCGTATTCAAAAGTATGATTGTATGGCAATGTGCATGTATATTTGTCTGAATTTTTACCTGCATCTGTGTTTTAATAGGTTATTATTGAACAAAAGATCCATATAAAAAAGGACTAGCTGGCTTCGCTGGCTAGTGGGGCCCCAGAACCTCTAGCGAAAAACTAACCTCAAACCAAACAAAACTGTCTCGTCTCCCTGCTGTGGTAAGCCCCTCATTACATAAAAAAATTTCCTAAAATCTGACCTGGGGCCGAATGAATCTCTGACTCGTTTCCCTTTTGCCGATGGAACCATATTTAATCATAAATTGTTTATGATAATTAACGGTTTTAATTTCCACACGAGTTTATGCATATATAATCATATTACATTGCCTGTAAGCCAGATTTTTATGTTGATGGATCTCCCTCCCAACTCCAAAGTCAAGTTTAATGTTTTTTTAATTAAGATTCTTTAATTTACTTTCAAAATTTTGAATGTTATCTTGCAACTTTTATCTCCTGAAACAATTTAGTAGCTTTTTGCTAGAATCCACATTAGTCAGAGATAATGGTAGCATATGAGACTAATACAAAACTACTCTGCAATAAATTGTTTACTTTTTATGTTTATCATTTTATTTAAACTTGAATTGTTATTCAGCCTCAAACTTTCAATCACTATTCCCACTCTTCTTGAGGGCTGATATATCTCTCACCGGGATGAATGTATCTTCTTTCCCTCATTTCTGGCTTATGTGCTTCTCTCTCTAGTGGACATACAGTACCGCCTTCCGTTCCACTGTAATTTTGGAAATACAGTAAATGAAACCGAACATTACAGATTGGACGGAAGGTGGTACTGCATGCTTACCGGACAGAGAAGCCCACAAACGAGAAAGGGGGGAAAGCAGACATACGCCACGCCTGCAAGGAATATAACAGCCCCCAAGAAGACAGGGAATAGCCATCGAAAGCACCTGACTGAATAAGAACAAAAGTAAAAAATCAAATAATAATAGATTTGAATTTGACCTGTAATGAATAAATGTCATAACAAATAATTTGGTTTCAATACTTTCTGCTATATTTTGAGTTTTGTAGTATTTAAAGCACTTGGCAATTTTGTACTAACTGTTTTACATATATATAGAGAGAGAGATTAAGTTTCTATTTTTGTACTGATGCTTTGTGTTTTATCGATTGTAAAAATACTTGTTAGATTTAAAATAAACAATTTTGATATTACTTTAGTTTTATTTTTATGTTTATTAATTATAATGGGCATAATGAGTTTCTAGTAACTTTAAGGTATAGCAGAAGAACGTGTAGTAATCTTTTTGAAAAAAGAAAGGCTCTTTTCATGTATAAAAGTTAGAGCCTCGTGTAATTTTAAGTTTACAATTGAGTGATTTTTAAGCAAATATCATAAACTGCTCAATTAGAAAATTTATAAAAAATATGTATAGTCAGTAGCAGAAGCTTTGCTTAAAAATTATTTAAGACTGTTCTCAAATCCAAAGGGCCAACTTTCTGACATAAGTTTTAATTCATTTTTGTTCGCAAACGCATGAAACTAGCAGGTGTTGTTATTCAGAAACTATGTGATCAAACTGTTTTTTTCCGTTTTCTTGTAAACGCAATAGATCTTTCAGAAAATACTGTCAAAGTTGGCATTTAGAACTGAACTTCCGAACGAAAGAAGAAAATCCAGTCAGTAAATGGAGAAAAATGCCGTATCACGTGATCAAAATCTCTTATAACTCAATAGGTAACTGGTTGATCAAAAAATGGAAAACACAGTTCGATTCCAAATCGCTTCCATGGTGAGGCTTTCCAATTTTATATCTTTCCGTTAAAAAATGAATTTGTAAATGTGTCAAAACGTTTTGTGCTCGTTGAGCAGAGCAGTTGAGAATAGCCTTAACTTCCCATTGCTTTTAGCTGTGACTGTTTATTAAAAAAACACAGAAGCAATAAACAAGAATTGGCTTTGGCACATACCATAAAAATGTTTGAAATCAAACATATTACAAAAGAAAGCAATGATTTCATAGTACAGTAGACTCATTCAAATTCGCACATAATCGCAGATGTACACAATAAAACTTTTTCAGATGGAGGGTCAAAATGACAAAAAATTTTAGTTTTATATCATTCCGTATGTATTTTAATATGTAATTCTCGATATGACTGAACTCATGGTTTTTCATGAAGGAAGCATAAATTTATTTCTGAAAAAAAAAATCAAGATTTTGCTTATATCAATGGTAATCACAATCTTTTTAGCAAATATGTTTATGTAATAATCGAGCTTTTCTGTTATTAAGTCTGGCTAAACCTGAAGCAAAACTTCCTTTTTTCATGATTTTGATATAAATTAATTGGGTACCTTTAAGAGGAAAGTTTCTTTGAATAATTCAAGGAAAATGTACCTCATCTTGATTATGGATATTTAATTGTACATCATTTACTTGACCTTTACTTTTAATCATTTTAAAAATTATCTTGATTTTTATTATTTTAGTTTATTACTTTGCTTAATTATTTTACTATATTGCAAGCATTCATTATAATTTTGATTGCATTATTACATTCAAATTACATTTTAAAAAAAGTAAACAAATCAATGACCAGAAATCCACACAACCTCTGGTGCCAAGCTGTGCGGATTTGAGAGAGTCTACTGTATTTGGTTTCTTTTTTTTTCAGTTTAGTAATTTAGAAGTGTCAATTCAAAAGGATTGATGATTGTATTTGAGGAAATATTCACTTTGAATTTTTCTGACAAGTTATAATAATGGGTGCTGGTCCATTTTCAGTCAATATATGTAAAATGCAGAAGTGCATTTTCAAATTAATCTCTAGGGTGAAAGTGATATTAAAGACAATTATGATATAATTTAATGAGTACATTTTTTCTGAAATATAAAATTTTGAACATGTTACATGAAATCATTAGCGGATTTGGATAAATCCTACATTATATGAAAGACTGTCAAAATGAATAGACTGCAAGGACAGTGATGTGAATGGACTCTTTGAATGTCCCAGGGACCCAACCATTTTTTAAATGTGGGTGTAATTTCAAATAAAAACTAAATATTTATTTATATAAATATAATAAACATTTCTAAAATTAAGATTCAGACTTCTTTGACTTCAGGACTTCTTTGAAACTTAAATGATTTGAATTTACAACTGGTTTTTAAATTATTTTTCAAAAGCATTTTTGTTATGCAAATCAGTCATTCACATCATATGTATACAAAAAAAAAAAAAAAAAAAAAAAATTCAACATTAGATTTTAGAAATCTGCAAAATAAATATATTTTAATAAAAATTTTCAGAGCATATTTTTTTTTTTTTGGAGAAAAAAGATGAGATTGCTCTTATGAAAACTTTTAAAATTAACACATCCCGTCAGATGCGTTTTTGTGTTCTGTTTGTGCTCCATCATCAACTTATAAGTGTTTGATTTAGTGTAGTGTATTTCTGACATCTGCACTGATGAAGTAAACCACAAATGAAAGAAACCATAGTACTAAAGATTTACATAATTGATAAAACTCATTACTAAATTATTCTTGCTGGACCAATAAAACTGTATCACACATCACATTTTTTTCAACTTTCACATATAAACTGATGGACGACCAATGTGTATGCTGAGGTATAGAGAAATTGCTAATTTTCTAAACAACTTGCTATAGAAAAACTGGCGCTTTTATTAAAACAAGCATGCATTTGAAGCTTTATGTACAGTTGGTCAAAAAAAAAAAAAAAATCTAATTTGAATAAAAAATATCATAGAGAAATGAAACTGGTATCAATCAACATGGATTGTCTATTTCAATTTAACCTATTAAAACTTTCCTTAGGGTTTCATCTACATGATAAGGTGAACACAAATTTTTTATTTTTTCAATGTAAACCTCCAAATTTGACCACAAATTTTTAATTTTTTGAATGTAAACCTCCAAATTTGACAATGCAGTTAGAAAGAACACACTCAACTACCCGAAGTACTATTTTAAGAGACGTTTCTACAATTGAAGATTTATTAGAGGTAGGAATTATAAGTAACACGAATTTTATAAACACTTTTTTAAGAGAAAAATCTTTCACTCTGAGAACTCATTAGTCCTATGTCTACTAACTCTTGGACTAATTGTGAAATGTCTTAAAAATTTGTAATTGGGCTAAATTGAGTTGTTTTCTTTCCGATTGTTATCAAATTGGGGGGGGGTTATATTAAAAATATAAAGTTACTGTTCATTTTAATATGTAGATGACCCCTTGATTAAAAATTTTAAAGTCTTAAAATTGAAGTAGACAGCAATTTTATTTCACTTCTATAATTTGTATTAGAGTTAATACGGTTTATTTATTTATTTTTTTTGACCGACTGATACATTTTTTATAAAATAGTTTCAATATATTTACAGGCTTCAAATATATGCTCATTTTATTAAGTGAACCAGTTTTCTCTTAGGAGGCGTGCAGGATTGGTAATTATTTTATATCTCGCCAATGCACCTTAAACCTAAAAATACATGTAAATTTTGAGTATTTTCATGCTCAAAAATGAGCATATAGAGGTCAGTTCATACTCATTTTTGAAACATAGACATGCTCAAAAATGAGCACATAGAGGTCAGTTCGTACTCATTTTTGAAACATGGGCGTGCTCAAAAATGAGCACATACAGATCAGTTCATACTCATTTTTGAAACATGGACGTACTCAAAAATGAGCACATGGAGGTCAGTTCATACTCATTTTTGAAACATAGACATGCTCAAAAATGAGCACATACAGATCAGTTCATACTCATTTTTGAAACATGGACGTACTCAAAAATGAGCACATGGAGGTCAGTTCATACTCATTTTTGAAACATGGACGTACTCAAAAATGAGCACATGGAGGTCAGTTCATACTCATTTTTGAAACATGGACGTACTCAAAAATGAGCACATACAGATCAGTTCATACTCATTTTTGAAACATGGACATACTCAAAAATGAGCACATACAGATCAGTTCATACTCATTTTTGAAACATGGACATACTCAAAAATGAGCACATAGAGGTCAGTTCATACTCATTTTTGAAACATGGACATACTCAAAAATGAGCACATAGAGGTCAGTTCATACTCATTTTTGAAACATGGACATACTCAAAAATGAGCACATAGTGGTCAGTTCATACTCATTTTTGAAACATTGGCATACTCAAAAATGAGCACATGATGTTTCATTATTAAGTGTGTGCATGTTTTCAGAAATGAGTATATACATGTTTCAAACTTGAGTAATTTTGTTTCGGAGCCATTTTGACGATGCGGCATACTCAGATTTGAGTATTTTTTACTCATTTTTGAAAACGTCGTTTTTAGAGTGTGGAGCTATGAATATAGCGGAGGAGACAGATAGCATAGTGTCAACCGGTTAGGTGTGAAATAGAGTAACCAAAGAGGATCCAATAGATGGAGTAGTCATAAATAACATCATTTGAAGCCATTCCTATCCCCCTCCTGCGTTAGCCATATTTAGCCGCTTCTTTCACTGGAGACTGATGACTGAACTGCTATCGGTCAAAGACAAATATGGCGGATGCAGGAGAAGGGGAAAGAACTCGTTTTTCTGCTTCAAAGCTTTCCAAAGTGGAAGATTGTTATGTCTACTGCTCTCTTTTCATAGCTCCATCGAAGTAACTGAGGATGTAGTCTCAAGGATTCGAGCCCCCGTGGCACGGTTCAAATCACACAATAAGAAAGCCATTCATCATTTTCCCCGACCTCGCATGGGGAGAAAAACTAATCCTTTCTTTGAAATGATGGATTTCCTTAGCGGTGATCCGTATAAGCATCCATTCTGTTGCCTGGATGGAGTGGAAGTGGGTGTTTTAATTTATGTATCAGGTACACTTATGCGCACATGTGCAATAAATATGCGCCAATTCAACTGTTAGTACTACGTAGGCTTATCCAATAAAAAGGACTTATTCTGTAATCTTTCTGAGAATTTTTTTTTTCTTATATACTTTTTTCTTTGTAAATAACTATATATGCCCCTTTTATGTACTGAATTATGAATTCATGAAAATTTTATCTTCTAAAGCATTTTTCGTGAATTGTTTAAACTACATTAGAAGATTTAAATAATCATTTAATACATTTTAGAAGAATTTTAGAAAGATTGAAGGATTTAGAAGGATTCATTAAATTTGAATTTAAGGGATTTTGTGCAATATTGATAACTTGTCTCAAATCTTTTATTTTAAATATTTTTCTTAGGTTCATGTAAATGGTCACCACGTTTTCGGATAACGTCATTACTTTCACTAACTAATATGGATGTTTTACAATTTTGAAAATTGCATAAAAAATATTTAGACAATTTCCTGTTGCATTTTAACTTATATAAATGGTCTTCATATACAAAGTATTTTGCACCATTCTTTCCCTCAAATATTCGTCGTTGCTCCATAATTTTTAACTGATTGCTTGAGGTAAACAAAATCGCAACACTCGTATGAGTAAAATATGGGAATGGGTTTTCTTTTCTTTCTTTCTTTTTTTTTTTTTTTTTTTTTTTTTTTTTGGAATCGGCACAAAAATACATCAACCCACAGCAAAGGATTGAAAGAATTTAAACGACACCGACTTTTAGTTCCGATTCTTTAAACAACACCGACTTCATTGGTGTCAGATCTTTAATCATACAATAGTCAATTATTTGTTACTATTTAAGCTTTTAAAAGCATAAAGGCTGTTTGCTCTTTTCCAAAATGCATTTCAGTTGAAAGTGGAATAATCTGGAAGAACTTTTAAGAGGCTACTTCAGTCAAGTGAAAAAACGCGTTCGCTAATGCTAATCCTATGGAAGAAATTTATAAAGATATCTCGGTTGCATTTTAATATTTTTTAATGATTTTTTTTGCATTGGTTAGCTGAGGTTGATCTCTACATCTGCCGTTTTTTACTTTTCGATTCCGTTTTTTCGATTTCGATTACAGATTTTTTTATAAGGATGCTTTCAGTTTCGAAACCGGTTCCGCAAATGAAAGTGTCTTCATCAAAAATATCTGTACACAAAATCGAAAAAGTAAAAAACCGCCTTTGTACAGATCGATCTCAGCTAGCCAATGCAAAAAATATCATTTAAAAATATTAAAATGCAACCGAGATATCTTTATAAATTTCTTCCATAGGATTAGCATTAGTGAACGGGTCTTTTCACTTGACTGAAGTAGCCTCTTAAGCAAATGTCAACTTCATGTCATTCATCGGATTGTTCAGACAACCTCTCAATGTGGCAAAATATTGTTGTCGTTAGTTTATTGACACGCGATTAATAAATAGGGACTTATATGGTCGCAAAGGGTTTCAAATGCTTTTCTTGGAGAATATAGCAAAAAAAAAAAAAAAAAAAAATACTTCCGGCTGTAAATTCTTAAATCTATAACCTAAATACCTCAAGAAAAAAAAAAAAGAAAAAAAAAGAGGCTAATTAAAAAAGCAATACACTTCTTTAAAATGTACTTCAAAACAGTAATGGGGCATGAATTGCCAAATATAATAAGGAAGTGTTATTAAAGATGAAGTGTCGAAGTTAATTTTCTCTATATAATGAAATATTTTTTAAATAAAAAAAAAACTAGTTGGGTGTGCCAATCCCAAAACTTTCTTCTATCTTATACATCTTAATATTTCAAAACCTAGTTACACATGTTAATACTTCAATATTATTAGTTCAATACAATATAGCGCCCCCTTCTTTCGGAATTTTTTCAAGTTCAGGAGGGCTTGTTTGCCATAGCCAGAAACATGCACAAAAAATTTGGTTCAGTTATATGGATAACTTCATACACTTTTCGATGGTACAATAATGAAAATGGTACAGACATCGCAATTGTAGTGCCCCCTTCCGGCAGAATTTTTCCAAATTCAGGGAGGACCTTCGTGACATGACCAAAAATAAACACATAAAATTTGGTTCAATTCTATGCATAACTTCATACACTTTTCGGCGGTACAATATTCAAAATGGCACAAAAATTGTGCAAAAATCGCTATTACAGCGCCCTCTACGAGCGATTTTTTTACAAATTAAGGGAGGACCTCCTTGCCATAGCTAAGAACTTAAAAAAAATTTTTTTTTGGTTCAATTCTATGCATAACTTCATACACTTTTCGATGGTGCAATATTCAAAATCGCACAAAAATCGCTATTACAGAGCCCTCTAACGGCGAATTTTTTGCAAATTCATGGAGGACCTGCTTGCCATATCCAAAAACTTAAAATAAAAATTTGGTTTAATTCTATGCATAACTTCATACACTTTTGGACGGTACAATATTCAAAATCGCTATTACAGCGCCCCCTACCGGCGAATTTTTCCAAATTCAGGGAGGACCTGCTTGCTATAGCCAAAAACTTAAAATAAAAATTTGGTTTAATTCTATGCATAACTTCATACACTTTTGGACGGTACAATATTCAAAATCGCACAAAAATCGCTATTACAGCGCCCCCTACCGGCGAATTTTTTCCAAATTCAGGGAGGACCTGCTTGCCATAGCCAAAAACTTAAAATAAAAATTTGGTTCAATTCTATGCATAACTTCATACACTTTTCGATGGTACAATATTCAAAATCGCACAAAAAACGCATTTACAGCGCCCCTACCGGCGAAATTTTTCCAAATTCAGGGAGGACCTGCTTCTCATATCCAAAAACTTAAACTAAAAATTTGGTTCAATTCTATGCATAACTCCATACACTTTTGGATGGTACAATATTCAAAATCGCACAAAAATTGCTATATCAGCGCCCCCTACCGGCGAATTTTTTCCAAATTCCGGGAGGACCTGCTTGCCATAGCCAAAAACTTATAATAAAATTTTGGTTTAATTCTATACATAACTTCATACACTTTTTGATGGTACAATGGCGACAGACAGACGGACAGATGGACAGACGGACGGACGGACACACAGACAGACAGACATTTTCTATAAACATGTTTTTTGGAATCTCTGACCCCTAAAACATGCAAATCCGTCGAAAACCGGAAGTCGAAAAAAATTTCGATTACAATACTTTCTTCTATTGAAGATAGAAGAAAGTAAAAAATGATTCAGTTGATTTTTGATTCAGTTATCTGTACATAAATTTACACACGTACAAATCTGTATAAATCATGTATTCTTCTACATTAACAACATTCATTTGTCACGTATTTTTTAGTCACCGTCTTTAAAAAACTAAAAATATGCGATTTTTTTTTTTTTTTTGCAATGCAGGTGCAATCTTCTGTTAAGGATGCGATAATAAAACATACATATTGATTAAGCACGTTTTAGTCGAATATAGTTTAATTGAATATTCTGTATCATATAAATATATCATAAACTGTAATGCTAAAATATTCTGATCACATAAATATAACAAACTATAACGCTAAAGTTTTATTATTTTCATAATAATACAGTGCTTAGCATTATATGCTAAATAATTATTATGAAAATAATTAAGAGCACACGCGAAAACTGATAAAAGTAAAAACGAAGCATTTTTTTCAAACTCAATTTAGAACTTAAAATTTTGAAAAGAAAAAACTCATAGATCAAATCAACAATTCAGTGTGTAAACCAAACATTTTAACTAGAGATCGACCGAAAATTCGGTTTCGTTCTCGTTTTTGGCTCAAAATCGGAGCTTCGTTTTCGGCGAAAATGTTGCCAAAAATTCGGCCTCACCAAAACTCGTCCGAAATTATTTTTATTCCAAATATCTCGTTTCTTCCTTTGGAAATTTTCAATATAACTCATTGATTTGAACTGTATCGGCTCAAATGAAACACTCTTTATTTATTGCTGTGTATTTCACTATTTATAATTATCAGTCATGACTGACTCAACATGTGAAATAAATTATAAAGCAAGTAATACATGCATGACTAAACTTTGAAGACGCTTTTCACAAGCTCATTAAAAATTGCAGACTTACCAGTAATAGATTTGAAACCGCAGAAGTGTTTCGAATACCCGTTGAATATAGTATAACGGAATAACATTAGAATATATTACAGTATAACAGATTATCATTTACAAAAATCTTTATAAAAGGTAAATCGAGGTATGTATACCTAAAACATTTTTTAATTAGATGAAATTCATATAATTAGACACTGATTTAATTATATTTTATTTAATATGAAAATAAAAAGTTTTGGCCAGAGGCACAGAGAGCCAACTAGGGCCACACGTATAATAATTACACGTATAATACACTTAAAAGTTAACACTTTCAAAACAATAAATAAAATTCTAAAAGTCTAAAACTTACAAGTTTCAGCCACCCTGTGGCCATCATCAAGGGTCTTACTTCAGTTAAAAAGAGAAAAATACTTATTAGTTTGTAAAATTCAAAAGTTTACTTTTGAAACTTGTTTTACTTGTGAAACTTGTAGGTTTTAGACTTTTAGAATTGTATTTAATGTTTTGAAAGTGTTAACTTTTAAGTGTATTATACGTCTTTTAGTAAATCTTTTTAATTATATTTGTGCTGTTAATTTCAAAACATAATAATCCTTCAATTTATTTAATTACACATATAATTAATCAATAATTATGTATGTATTAATTACTTTAAAAAAATTGAACATTTTCGTTTTAAACTGAAAATAGTAAGATTACCAAATACTAAGATTCGGTTTCAGTTTCTCTTTCGGTCTTAAAAACTCGTTTCGGTCAATCCTTAATTTCAACTAATATGTATAAAATTCAAACTGGATACTTGCTGAGACAGTCATAAATACGTTTTTATTATTAACAGCACAAAACTGGCAAACGCGTTTTTATATATAAAAAAAAAAAAAATACGAAATATAACAGCGTTTTTCCTTTTCTTATAAAGGCAAACAAAGTGGCAGAAAAGGGTGTCAAAGTTGGCGATTTGAACGGAATTTACGAACAAAAGTTGTTATGAGAGAGTAAACACCTGTAAGCCGATTAAGTATATTTTTTGAAAAATGAAAAATAAAATTCGATTCCAAATCACTTGCATTCCTGCCCAGTTTCACGTTTTTACGTTAAAACAAAGTCTGTGAATGTGCCGAAAAACCATTAGTTTTTAAACACCTTGATTCTTAAAAGTAAAAGCAAAATATAGATATTGCTTGCCTGCGCATTTTAAAACGTCCTTTATGGCAGATTAGAGTTCTCCCCGGGCTTGGCCCGAGGCCCGTACCCGGCCCGGCGGAATGAAGGCGAATTTTCAAACGGGCTGGGCCGGCAGAATTAGGACAATTTTTTTTAATGGGCCGGGCCGGGCCGACAGACAAAATAAACGGGTCGGGGCAGGCCGGCAAAAAAATTGAACGGGGCTGCAGAGTCGGGCCGGGAAAAAAGAATTAATCGGGCCTATCGGCCCAATATAAGAATTCAAGTGATACAGATAAAATACGAGCCATTTACAATGAATATGATTTTCTCGAAAAGTATAAATGTGCATCACGAGCCGATGCGAGTTTAGCAACATGAATACAGAAATGTAACATGTCCATCGTAGAGATCGGCATCGTACAGTTACTAGATGTCTGACTCCGGGTTTAATTTTTCTCAGCAGACTCGTGCCGGGACCAAACTGGTCTTAATCGATCTCAGGATGTGTAGGATAGGCATTATGTTTTGTAAGATTATTAATAGTGATAATGAACTTCTGTTAAGGGTGTTCTTAAATCCAAAAGGGCAACTTTCTGACATAAGTTTTAATTTATTTTTGCTCGAAAATGCATGAAACAAGCTGGTGTTGTTGTTCAGAAAATATGTAATTGAGCTGTTTTTTTTTCATTTTTTTGCAAACGCAATTGATCTTTGATAAAAGAGTATCAAAGTGGGCGTTTTGAGCCGGATTTCCGCGCGAAGGGAGAAGGAGCACTCAACAGCGGACGAAAAACGTGTTTGTCACGTGATCGAATTCGCTTATAACTCAATAGGTAATTGACTGATCAAAAAATGGCAAAAACAGTTCAATTCCAAATCGTTTCCATGGCCAGGCTTTCCAATTTTATATCTTTCCGTTAAAAAATGAAATTGTAAATATGTCAAAACGTTTTGCGCTTGTTGAGCAGAGGATTTAAGAACAGCCTTACCAGTATATTTGGAAATATACCTTAAGCTGGTTCTCATATTCACCGCTCAACAATGCGAAACTTTTAGACACATTTTCTGACCCATTTTTAACTATAAAGGCATAAAATTGACAAGCCTGACTATTGAAGGCATTTGCAAACGAATAGCTTTCTCCATACTTGATAAATCACTTATAGAGATAACAGAGATTCTTGTCACGTGACTGCTACGTTTTTCTCTTTTCCTGTGCTATCGCTTGCGGAAATTCGATTCAAAACGCTAACTTTGGCAGTATTTTCAGAAAGATATATTGCGATTAATTTAAGAAAAAAACGACATTTACATAGTTTCCGAATAAGAATACATGCCAATCTTACGCGTTTCCAAAAAGAAATGAATTCATAAATGTGTCGAAATGTAGCTCCTTTGGATTTGAGAAAAGCCTTAAAAATGAGAGAAATATTTTCACAAATCTACTTTTTATTATACAGCTTCAAAAATTATCATGTTTTTAATCCTTTATTCTGAACTACATTAATCTTTTAATGAATGCTTATTTGAATTTTGAAATGTCAGTAGAGACGATGACTAAAACGCTGTAAGTAATCGTTAATGTTTACTGTTATGTATTTTATGTTTTGCGAACACATAGTAATCTAAAATATACTGTAAAATGTTCCCATAAATATGTATGTAGTATTCATTAAAAGAATCTTAATTGTATGTCGAGAAAAAACGGACATTTTTGTAGAGAAAAAACGGACATTTTTGTAGAAACTGAGTCGGGCCAATCTTCCAATTTTTTATAGCGGGCCGGGCCAAGATAGCTTTTGTTCGGTCCGGGCCTGGAAATTCCGGCCCGTGCAGAGGGTGCTCTAAAAACAGACAGGAGTAAAATGTAAATATATATATATATATATCTTTTTCAATTGTTATTATTTGAACATGTGTGTATCTATCGGTTCGGTCCTTTCCTAATAAATAACTAAATAATTGTCAAATTTTAACTGTAATTCCTTCCAGCCAATTCTAATAAGCTCCTTGGATAGCTAAGAAGGAATTCTTAAAAATCAACGATGGTTTTAGAAAAATAAAAATTGCCTTAGATTTAAAATATATATATATATATATATATATATTTAGAATAAAAGAAAATTTTCTTTATTTTAATTCACCGAGAAAAATACAAAATTTAAAGTTTTATTAACTGAACAAGTTTTAAGAAAGTTGTTCTCTTAAATAATAATTCAAAGTTTTTTTTTTTTTTTATGTATTAGAGGCCGTTACGAGCTAAGCCCTCAAAACCCTGTCCTAACCTCGCCGGATTGTTAAACATGGTAATTTGAGTTGTTTCAAAAAATAAAATTTGATTATAGTAGATTGAAGGGTATTCCAGAAATGAAAATGTAGTCATATTTAAAGGAATATTGTAACACATGAAATTGGCAGGTGTTTTCATGCAGATACTATGCGATCGAGTGTTTTCCATTTTTTAATAAAAGCAAAAGATCATTCATCAAATACTGTAAAAGGAAAACATGTCGTCACGTGGAAAAAATCGCTTATAAATATACAACTCATTGATCAACGATTGGTAAACACTATTAAATGCCAAATCGCTTCAGTAGTCATGCTTGCAAACGTCATGCTTTTGCATTTAAAAATGTGTCCGTAAATATTTAAAAGCTCCGTGTTGTCGGAGGGACATATTTCTTTGATAAAGCCCTTAAAAGGTGACATAATCTTAGATTTGAGATTAGTTCGGATGATGAAACTGACACCATTTTCAAAAGAAAAGATCATTTTCATATATGGAACAAGTTAGTGTGATTGCGTCAGTATAATGTCATATTCAATAAACTTTAGCTTGCATTTAAAGTTCCTAAAATTTATTAGTTTATTTCTAAATTTCTTTTCTTGTATCCCTTGAAATCAAAATTAACCAATAAAACTAAAATCTGAAACATTTAAAAATAATTGATGGAAATGATGCACTAATCTTAAACGCATAGACAATTCTGTTGGTAAAAATGACATAAATTCCCAAAAGAAAAAATGCCTTTTCATCCAAAAAAAATGTACATCAGCACAGATTGTTTAGAACAATATTTTAATTAAAATCGTATTATATAATTTTTATATTCCCTTATAATTGAATTTTCTGTAAAAACATTGTAGCAGAATTTTAATGAAACGAAATAAAAGGCTAATATATATGTTTAAAAAAGGGCGAAACATTACAGACGCAGTTTATTTACTTCAAGAACTTTTTTAAATTATTGTATTCCATTATAATGTAGTCTTTTTAAAGAAATGTAGTAATTGATAAAAGTTCTCAACAAAAAAGAGAAAAAAAAAAATACTTCACCAGGCTACAAAATGGATGCCCTGATATATCCCTGCAGATTAATCGAATGCGTTAATCCAAAGAGGAAAGCTCCCCGTTCCTTCACTTGACAGCCCGACACCACCCATCTTGACCTTTGAGGGGGAATAGCGGGCTGTGTGGGTTTCCACGAGTCTCAAGATGGTGCCTGTACTTTGTTTACATCGGGCGAGTCCAGCAGACCTCACCAAAGTCACCGGTGAGATTGGTTACGTGACGTCACGGTAAGTGACCGGTCTCTAACCGGTCGACAGACCTACTGGACGGTACTGGTGTTATTTACTATTGGCGCCATCTGTATTACGTTGCCGTAATTATTCTTTAATTATTGTTTCATCATGCACGATGCAAATGTAAATAAACTTTCATGTAACCGATCACGTGACCCAACTGACCAAGAATTTTCTTCGGTTAGTTCGGTCTCTCACCGGTCACTTTGGTTACTTGCGCTGAACGACATTGGTTGCGACCCGGTTAGCAGCACTGAACGCCTTGGTGACTAACCGATCTCACCGGTCACTAACCGGTGGCTCCTCTGGACGCGCCCATAGTATCAGGACATGATTAGTACCAGGGAAATCTTCATCAGTAAATAAGAGGTAAAAATTTTTCTTTTAAATGCAATTTTTTTGAAAACTCTATCACAATCTACTGATTTTTTATGGTTTTAAAAATAATTTTCACGCGTGATATTTTTTTAATTTAACATCTTTATCGCGTGCAGATGTTTACGAAAGATTAACATACGCTTAAAAAAATTGTAATTTAATAGATTACAACGACCATTTGGAATTTTTTTTATATATATAAAACGATTGTAAAACGATTCCCTCGAGACATGGCCTTTTACTATCAATCGATTAAACATTAGATTGTTTCCTTTTTCGCGTTCGTCTTTTATTTTGTAATCGATTTTCATGGGCGGCTACATAATCAGTTGAAGACCTCGATTTTCATGGGCTACATAACCAGTTGAAGACCTCGATTTTCATGGGCTACATAACCAGTTGAAGACCTCGATTTTCATGGGCTACATAACCAGTTGAAGACCTCGATTTTCATGACCTACATAATGAGTTGAAGACCTCGATTTTTGCTTTGCAAGACGATTTTCATTTCGGCGTCGCTCTTTGGCTTTGGATTTTTCCATATCTGATAATTTGCGCCTATCCATTTTGTAACTTTTTCAATTTTTAACTATTTTATGCCTTTCGATTACCTATTCAAACAATTTTTAACGATTTTATGCCTTTCTATTACCTATTCAAATAAAAATTCTTCTAAAAGTAAAGAACATCGTTGAATTTCGTTAAAAAAAATAAAATGCGAGCATCATTTGGACCCATCCTCGAACGAAAATAACAACCATTTCCAAATGGTTAATAATATAAATAGTTCAGCGTTTGTTTCCTGTTAATCTATCATAACAAATTTTAAAACTTTATCAATAAATAAATAAAATAAGAATAAATAAAATACAATGTAATATAAATGTAATTAAACTAGGAGATTAAACCACTAAAATGATCACAATAAAAAATGCTGCTGTATGTAGCGAAATCTTTCGCGATTTCTTAGATTATTAACTCCTGACATATGCTAATACAAAAGTATCGCTTTTAACAAATTTCAAATTTGAATACATTATTTATATTTTTCATCTAAAATGATTTTTGATGTCGTTCGTGTATAATGTCAAAAATATATATTAAATGTAAAATAACTATTAGAATTTTCAATTTTAAAAAAATGTTTTTCAGATTTGAATCACCTAGAAATTAAATCATTAAATAGCGTTTTCCCCCCCCTCATAATAGCCAAAAGAAACGATTAAAATTAACCTTTCTCTAAAACTATGATTGCAAATTGTTTCTCTATTTATTAATTTAACTAGATTAAGTTAGATTTTAAAGTTTTATCATTTAGCATCGATCATTCTGCGGTGTTTGTTTGTTTTTTTCAAAACTTCGTAAATTCTTACAATCAAAACCTGCTGATAACTGATATATCTTTTCGGAAACATAGTACATCATACATAAAACACTAAAAATCGCCAGAAAGTATCAAATTTCCGTGCATAAATGAAGGTGTCGAATTGGCAATGGAGCGGATCGAACCGGGAATCTCATAAACGACGAGAACTTTAGCGTCGAGCAAAAACCCGAGCCAGATATTATATGCTGGTAACTCGCTTTATACTGTTCAAGTGGGTTGAGTTGAGTTGGGTTGATTTTTGACGGCCAATTATCTACACGAGGGATATAGGCCCGGGGGGAGTGCCCTCCGTGGGGGTCTTTCTAAGGGAACCTAATCCGTATTAACGCATGGAAGATCCATTTCAAGTGAGATGAGATCTTTGCAGTCGTTTTTAAAAATGATAATTATTAATTTTCAAAATGTTCAACACCACAATGGTATGAAATATTATAAAATATAATGTCTTTTAGACAATAAAAGTGATTTAAAATATTTTAAGGATATTGATATACTAATATTCAAAGTTATACGTAGAAAGGGTGTATTTCTGGATTTTGGCCATCGTTTTCCGGAAATTTCGTCCTTGCATGTACAGGGCGGTTATAATTAAATTTCCCCTATAAACGGCATCCTACAGCGCAAACGGGTGAACGGAATGCAACGAAATTTGGTATATGGACTATACACGAGACGCGCTCATGGAATTTCGAAAAAAAAAAAAAGCTCCAAAATGTCCACCAGAGGGCGCCTTTTCCGGAAAAAACATTAAATTTAACACAATAAACGACCACAACGGAATACAGAAACAATGTTAACAATCCAGAGAAAGAATTATTTGTAATAAAATGTAAAACCGGTTGTTTTGGCGACCAAAACGGATTACAGAAACAATATTAACAATCCAGAATAAGAATTATGAGTAATAAAATGTAAAACCGGTAGTTTTGGCCGTTTATTGTGTTAAATTTAATATTTTTTCGGAAGAGGCGGCCTCTGGTGGACATTTTGGAGCCTTTTTTTTTTTCGAAATTCCGTGAGCGCATCTCGTGTATAGTCTATATACGAAATTTCATTGCATTCCGTTCACCCGTTTGCGCTACAGGATGCTGTTTATAGGGGAAGTTTAATTATAACCACTCTGTACATTATAACGACAGCTGCTTTTACAACGTTGTTTACCTTATTAAAACTGAACCCGTTGATTTGTTGATTTTGACTTCACATTATAATTGTTTTTACTTTAAAACTATACAAGCAAATGACAGCAGTGGTACTGATTGACTTACAAAATAAATGTTGTTCCCATCTGGCTTTATAAATTGCCTCTAAGACAGCGTGACAAAAGTCAACAAGGAAAAGTTATTTTCATAATTACTGAACTTATAAGGAGAGGGCCAACCTTGGTAAACACAGATTTTGGTTATTTTAATATATGCTGTAGGGTAGAGAACCCTTAATCTCAGATTCAATGGATTTTATACAACGCTCCTTAGTTCTTGAGAAAAAGAGGTGTCGAATATTATAACACAACTTAAATACTTACTTTGTAACGAGAGGATTACGTTGGTCGTAGCTTGGTCGGTACGGCGTTTGCTCGTTATTCGCTCGTTATTGGGCCTAGGTTCGATACCGGAACACGCAACGTTTGTTTTTCCCGTTTTTTGTTTTATAAATATACTTGTAATTATAATTTAATAATCTCAATTAACAATTTTAATACTATTGTACATTAATTATAATGATAACATATTTAAACATTAATTTAGCATTTTTAATTTTAAACGCTTATTTTTCATAATTTAAAGATTAAAAAAATGCGTCTATTACTGACTAATAAAAATTCCAAAATCGTTACAAAATTTGCTGTGGCGCCCTCTAGTTATGATAAAATAAAACATAGTCAAATAAAATAAAAATTAAAGCAGGAAGAATATAAAGGAGTAAGTAAAATAATTCAAAGTGCAAGCATACCTATTACAAATTTAAAAATCTTTAATATGCAAAAATTAGGTTGTAATTTAATTCTGATGCTAATTTTTAATATAACTATGCTGGTTACTTTAAAAACAGAGTAATATGACTTCCCTTGTTAAGGCAATACAAAAATTGTGTTTCTTTCAAATCACGAATTGGCGTAATTGTTCAATATCATTGCATCGATAAAGAATATATGAAATAAATTTTAAAAGTGATTAAAAAAAATTAACAGTTTTATAATGTTTTATTCAACTATTTATTTAGAAGTGAAATATTAAATAGGTTGAAATAATAATTGATATCAATATTATAATTTTTAGTTGACAATGAGATCATTAAATTATCATTACAAATATGTTTATAAACAAAAAATGAGAAAAAACGTACGTAGGGCGTTCTGGTATTGAACCCGACCCCCGGAACAACGAGGTTGGTTGTGCTTATGACGGCCAATTATCAGCACGAGGGTTGGTTGATTTTTGACGGCCAATTATCTGCTCGAGGGATATAGGCCCGGGGGGGGGGGGTGCCCTCCGTGGGGGGTCTTTCAAAGGGAACCTAATCCGTATTTACGCATGGAAATCCATGGCTCGAAGAAAACCACGAAAACTCCGAACAATTAGGCCGACGGGGCGCGATTGGGTTCGAACCCAGCACCTCCAGTCTATCAGCTTATCAGCACGAGAGATATAGGCCTTAAGGGGGTAAGTGCCCTCCGTAGGGATCTTTCTAAGAGAATCTAACTCGTATTTACGCTTGGAAAACAAAGGTTCGAAGAAAACCACAAAAACTCCGAACGATTAGGCCGACGGGCGCGATTAGGATCGAACACAGCACCTCCCATCAACCAGCTTCGAGAGCAGAACCTCTCGGCCACTGGTTGGGCGCGGAACAACGAGGAAACGCCGTACCAACTGAGCTACGACCAACATTGCCCTACTGTTACAAAGTAAGAATTTAAGCTGTGTTATAATATTAGCCCCCCCCCCCCCCCCCCTGTTTCTCAAGAACTAAGGAGCGTTGTATAAAATCCGTTGAACCTGAGATTAAGGGGTTTCTATCCTGCAACATATATAAAAATAATCAAAATCTGTGATTACCAAGATTGGCCCTCTCCTTGTTAGATACTTTATAGTAAAATAATGCAAATATATATTGAAGCGTTGCAGATTATAAAGCCCTACAATTTGTTATTCTGCGAATCTAGGTTATTGATAATTAGGATATCCCACTACTTTTGAGGGTGTATTCCAATCCAAACTGCTTATTTTCTAATTCACTTTTAAATTGATTTTTGCTCTCAAACTCATCAAACTGGTAAATTGTTTTATTTAGAAACTACATAATGTGCCGTGCTTGTCGATTTTTTGATAAATGCAGAAAATATTGTAAAAACTGCTGTCAAAGTTGGCGTTTTGAACCGAATTTTCCGAAGCGGGAGGTCTGGGAATGAAGTAAATGGTCATGAATGAAGAAAACAATAGTTTAAAAATGAAATTCTAATTAATTGAGAGAAAAATAACATTACACGGCATCTTATACATCTCTTCAAAAATCACCTTAGCAAGTTTCATGTTTTTACTTTTAAAAATGCGTCTGAAAATGTCTCAGAAAATTTCGCGCTGTTGACGGTCGAAAAACATTTTTTTGAGTACACCCTTAAATGGACAATTTTGTGCCAATATCGCAGTTTTGATTTATTGTTATATTCAACAGAATGCACAGTACTGAAAAAAAAAATCAACACGAGTGCGCTCCCTGACTGTTCCGTACCGTTATGAATTGTATGCACTATATATATTCAGTTGTAAGTATTAATATGTATTATAAATTAGTATATACTATAAATAATTGCAATTAGCACGATTGCATTTATCGATTTTTATAATAATTAAAATAATAATTATTTTTATGGTTAGTAGGTTGTATTTATGTCGGCCAATTATCTGCACATGGGATATAGGCCCTAAGGGGGGGTGCCTTCCGTGGAGGTCTTTCTAAGGGAACCTAACCCGTATTAACGCTTGGAGAACCAAGGTTCGAAGAAAACCACGAAAACTCCGAACGATTAGGCCGACGGGCGCGATTGGGATCGAACCCAGCACTTCCCGTCTACCAGCTTCGAGAGCAGAACCTCCCGGCCACTAATTATTTTTATGATACATACTATGTATTATATATAAATTATTATTGTTTTACAGCACATGTTATAGATAGTATGTATTATATAATAACTATTATTTTAATTATTTTAAAAATCAATTAATGCAAATGTGCTAATTGTAATGATTTATAATACATATTATAAATAAATTATCATGATTTTATAATACAGAGTATTATAAAATAATTATTATAAAAATCAATTAGTGCAAATGTGCTAATTTCAATTAGCAAATAATGGGGATGGGTTGGGTTGATTGTTGACGGCCGATTATCTACTAGAGGGATATAGGCCGGAGGGGGAGTTCCCTTCGAGGTGTTTTTCTAAGGGAACCTAACCCGTATTTACGCATGGAAAATCCAAGGCTTCGAAGAGAACCGCGAAAACTCCGAAACGGACGCCATTGGGTATTGATTTCTTAGACCGACGAGCGCGATTGGGTTCGAACCCAGCACCTCCCGTCTACCAGCTTTGGGTTGGGTTGATTTTTGACGGCCAATTATCTATACGAGGGATATAGGCCCGGGGGGAGTGCCCTCCGTGGGGGTCTTTCTAAGGGAACCTAATCCGTATTAACGCATGGAAGATCCACGACTCGAAGAAAACCACGAAAACTCCGAACGATTAGGCCGACGGGCGCGATTGGGTTCGAACCCAGCACCTCCCGTCTACCAGCTTCGAGAGCAGAACCTCTCGGCCACTGGTGGGGCCTACCAGCTTTGGGAGCAGAACCTCTCAGCCACTGGTGGGGCTCAATTAGCAAATAATGTTACATACGTATTTGGATTTTCCTTAGGTGCTTCTAAACGTTGATTCTTTGAAGACGGAAATACTTTTTATGTGATTTTTTTCTGCATATTAAATTTACAAGGTATTTTTATATGATTTGGCTAGCAAACCCTTAGATCTGTGGTCTTGATAACAGTAGATAGTAAACTGAATGAGTAATATAAAAACAAGGTTGAAAAGCAGTGTCGGGTGCAATTAAATATTAAAATTGTATTTAGTTTAAACCAATCACGTAATTCTAAAAATTATTCAGTGCTCTTACATAATTGAAGCTTTGGAATTTCTTTATAGTTTGAAATCACTTAAATTTAAAATAGATTTTTAAAATTTGGCATTTTTAAATTATACATGCAATCAGTGTGCTCTTCCAGAATCATCTTTTGATCCATGTGACCGTCAGCACTATAAAAATTGCAAATATATAAAGATGAATTAAATAATGGCTTTTACACGCTACATACCCACCTTACGAAATCTATACTTCTATACTCCTATTATAAAGAGGAAAAAATTGTTTATTTGTCGGAGATAAGCTCAGGAACTACCGAACCGATTACAAAAGTAATGGTATCAAAATGATGGTGTTGGTCCAACTTAGAACATAGGCTATATCTTATGTCGGTGCCACTACCCCAAAGGGGGTGGAGGAGCAAAAAACGTTCTAAAAATGCGATTTTTGCGTTACTGATGGGCCTAGATATATGAAATTTAGAATATTAGTTACTCATAAGATATAAATGATGCCTAAGAACAGTTCTTAAACAAATCGAAATTTGAAAGGGGTGAAAATGCACAAAAAGCGTACTAAAAAACGTTCTAAATGGTATTTTCTACATAATATCAGGAAATACCAAACCGATTTCAAAAGTAATGGTATCAAAATGATGGTGTTAGTCCAACTTAGAACATAGGCTATATTTTTTGCCGGTGCCACTACCCCAAAGGGGGTGCAGGAGCAAAAAACGTTCTAAAAAAGCATTTTTTGCGTTACTGAAGGGCCTAGAAATATGAAATTTGGAATATTAGTTACTTATAAGATATAAATGATGTCTAAGAACAGTTCTTAAACAATTCGAAATTTAAAAGGGGTGTAAATGCACAAAAAGCGTTCTAAAAAAAGTTCTAAATGGCAGTTTCTATACAATCTCAGGAAGTACCAAACCGATTTAAAAAATATTGGTGTCAAAATGATGGTGACAACGATTGCTCCAAGATAGGCTATGTTTTATGTCGGTGTCACTACCCCAAAAAGGGTGCAGGAGCAAAAAACGTTCTAAAAATGTGATTTATGTGTTACTGAAGGGCCTAGAAATATGAAATTTGGAATATTAGCTACTTATTATATATAAAGGATTTCTAGGAACAGTTCTTAAACAATTCGAAATTTGAAAGGGGTGAAAATGCACAAAAAGCGTTCTAAAAACGTTCTAAATGGTAGTTTCTACATAATCTCAGGAAATACCAAACCGAATTAAAAAATATTGGTGTCAAAATGATGGTGTTCGCCCAACTTAGAACATAGGCTATATCTTATGTCGGTGCCACTACCCCAAAGGGGGTGAGGGAGCAAAAAACGTTCTAAAAATGCGATTTTTGCGTTACTGAAGGGCCTAGAAATATGAAATTTGGAATATTAGTTATTTATAAGATATAAATGATGTCTAAGAACAGTTCTTAAACAATTCGAAATTTGAAAGGGGTGAAAATGCACAAAAAGTGTTCTAAAAAACGTTCTAAATGGTAGTTTTTACATAATCTCAGGAAATACCGAACCGATTCCAAAAGTAATGGTATCAAAATGATGGTGTTAGTCCAACTTAGAACATAGGCTATATTTTATGTCGGTGCCACTACCCCAAAGGGGGTGCAGGAGCAAAAAATGTTCTAAAAATGCGATTTTTGCGTTACTGAAGGACCTAGAAATGTGAAATTTTAAATATTAGTTACTTATAAGACATAAATGATGTCTAAGAACAGTTCTTAAAAAATTCGAAATTTAAAAGAGGTGTAAATGCACAAAAAGTGTTCTAAAAAACGTTCTAAATGGTAGTTTCTACACAATCTCAGGAAATACCAAACCGATTTAAAAAATATTGGTGTCATAATGATGGTGACAACGCTTCCATCAAGATAGGCTATGTTTTATGTCGGTGTCACTACCCCAAAGAGGGTGCAGGAGCAAAAAACGTTCTAAAAATGCGATTTTAGCGTTACTGAAGGATCTAGAAATATGAAATTTTAAATATTAGTTACTTATAAGACATAAATGATGTCTAAGAACAGTTCTTAAACAATTCGAAATTTAAAAGGGGTGTAAATGCACAAAAAGCGTTCTAAAAAACGTTCTAAATGGTAGTTTCTACACAATCTCAGGAAGTACCAAACCGATTTAAAAAATATTGGTGTCAAAATGATGGTGACAACGATTGCTCCAAGATAGGCTATGTTTTATGTCGGTGTCACTACTCCAAAAAGGGTGCAGGAGCAAAAAACGTTCTAAAAATGTGATTTATGTGTTACTGAAGGGCCTAGAAATATGAAATTTGGAATATTAGCTACTTATTATATATAAAGGATTTCTAGGAACAGTTCTTAAACAATTCGAAATTTGAAAGGGGTGAAAATGCACAAAAAGCGTTCTAAAAGCGTTCTAAATGGTAGTTTCTACATAATCTCAGGAAATACCAAACCGATTTAAAAAATATTGGTGTCAAAATGATGGTGTTCGCCCAACTTAGAACATAGGCTATATCTTATGTCGGTGCCACTACCCCAAAGGGGGTGAGGGAGCAAGAAACGTTCTAAAAATGCGATTTTTGCGTTACTGAAGGGCCTAGAAATATGAAATTTGGAATATTAGTTATTTATAAGATATAAATGATGTCTAAGAACAGTTCTTAAACAATTCAAAATTTGAAAGGGGTGAAAATGCACAAAAAGTGTTCTAAAAAACGTTCTAAATGGTAGTTTTTACATAATCTCAGGAAATACCGAACCGATTCCAAAAGTAATGGTATCAAAATGATGGTGTTAGTCCAACTTAGAACATAGGCTATATTTTATGTCGGTGCCACTACCCCAAAGGGGGTGCAGGAGCAAAAAATGTTCTAAAAATGCGATTTTTGCGTTACTGAAGGACCTAGAAATGTGAAATTTTAAATATTAGTTACTTATAAGACATAAATGATGTCTAAGAACAGTTCTTAAAAAATTCGAAATTTAAAAGAGGTGTAAATGCACAAAAAGTGTTCTAAAAAACGTTCTAAATGGTAGTTTCTACACAATCTCAGGAAATACCAAACCGATTTAAAAAATATTGGTGTCATAATGATGGTGACAAGGCTTCCACCAAGATAGGCTATGTTTTATGTCGGTGTCACTACCCCAAAAAGGGTGCAGGAGCAAAAAACTTTCTAAAAATGTGATTTATGTGTTACTGAAGGGCCTAGAAATATGAAATTTGGAATATTAGCTACTTATTATATATAAAGGATTTCTAGGAACAGTTCTTAAACAATTCGAAATTTGAAAGGGGTGAAAATGCACAAAAAGCGTTCTAAAAACGTTCTAAATGGTAGTTTCTACATAATCTCACGAAATACCAAACCGATTTAAAAAATATTGGTGTCAAAATGATGGTGTTCGCCCAACTTAGAACATAGGCTATATCTTATGTCGGTGCCACTACCCCAAAGGGGGTGAGGGAGCAAAAAACGTTCTAAAAATGCGATTTTTGCGTTACTGAAGGGCCTAGAAATATGAAATTTGGAATATTAGTTATTTATAAGATATAAATGATGTCTAAGAACAGTTCTTAAACAATTCGAAATTTGAAAGGGGTGAAAATGCACAAAAAGTGTTCTAAAAAACGTTCTAAATGGTAGTTTTTACATAATCTCAGGAAATACCGAACCGATTCCAAAAGTAATGGTATCAAAATGATGGTGTTAGTCCAACTTAGAACATAGGCTATATTTTATGTCGGTGCCACTACCCCAAAGGGGGTGCAGGAGCAAAAAATGTTCTAAAAATGCGATTTTTGCGTTACTGAAGGACCTAGAAATGTGAAATTTTAAATATTAGTTACTTATAAGACATAAATGATGTCTAAGAACAGTTCTTAAAAAATTCGAAATTTAAAAGAGGTGTAAATGCACAAAAATTGTTCTAAAAAACGTTCTAAATGGTAGTTTCTACACAATCTCAGGAAATACCAAACCGATTTAAAAAATATTGGTGTCATAATGATGGTGACAACGCTTCCATCAAGATAGGCTATGTTTTATGTCGGTGTCACTACCCCAAAGAGGGTGCAGGAGCAAAAAACGTTCTAAAAATGCGATTTTAGCGTTACTGAAGGGTCTAGAAATATGAAATTTTAAATATTAGTTACTTATAAGACATAAATGATGTCTAAGAACAGTTCTTAAACAATTCGAAATTTAAAAGGGGTGTAAATGCACAAAAAGCGTTCTAAAAAACGTTCTAAATGGTAGTTTCTACACAATCTCAGGAAGTACCAAACCGATTTACAAAATATTGGTGTCAAAATGATGGTGACAACGATTGCTCCAAGATAGGCTATGTTTTATGTCGGTGTCACTACCCCAAAGAGGGTGCAGGAGCAAAAAACGTTCTAAAAATGCGATTTTAGCGTTACTGAAGGGCCTAGAAATATGAAATTTGGAATATTAGTTACTTATAAGATATAAATGATGTCTAAGAACAGTTGTTAAACAATTCGAAATTTAAAAGGGGTGTAAATGCACAAAAAGCGTTCTAAAAAAAGTTCTAAATGGCAGTTTCTATACAATCTCAGGAAGTACCAAACCGATTTAAAAAATATTGGTGTCAAAATGATGGTGACAACGATTGCTCCAAGATAGGCTATGTTTTATGTCGGTGTCACTACCCCAAAAAGGGTGCAGGAGCAAAAAACGTTCTAAAAATGTGATTTATGTGTTACTGAAGGGCCTAGAAATATGAAATTTGGAATATTAGCTACTTATTATATATAAAGGATTTCTAGGAACAGTTCTTAAACAATTCGAAATTTGAAAGGGGTGAAAATGCACAAAAAGCGTTCTAAAAACGTTCTAAATGGTAGTTTCTACATAATCTCAGGAAATACCAAACCGATTTAAAAAATATTGGTGTCAAAATGATGGTGTTCGCCCAACTTAGAACATAGGCTATATCTTATGTCGGTGCCACTACCCCAAAGGGGGTGAGGGAGCAAAAAACGTTCTAAAAATGCGATTTTTGCATTACTGAAGGGCCTAGAAATATGAAATTTGGAATATTAGTTATTTATAAGATATAAATGATGTCTACGAACAGTTCTTAAACAATTCGAAATTTGAAAGGGGTGAAAATGCACAAAAAGTGTTCTAAAAAACGTTCTAAATGGTAGTTTTTACATAATCTCAGGAAATACCGAACCGATTCCAAAAGTAATGGTATCAAAATGATGGTGTTAGTCCAACTTAGAACATAGGCTATATTTTATGTCGGTGCCACTAACCCAAAGGGGGTGCAGGAGCAAAAAATGTTCTAAAAATGCGATTTTTGCGTTACTGAAGGACCTAGAAATGTGAAATTTTAAATATTAGTTACTTATAAGACATAAATGATGTCTAAGAACAGTTCTTAAATAATTCGAAATTTAAAAGAGGTGTAAATGCACAAAAAGTGTTCTAAAAAACGTTCTAAATGGTAGTTTCTACACAATCTCAGGAAATACCAAACCAATTTAAAAAATATTGGTGTCATAATGATGGTGACAACGCTTCCATCAAGATAGGCTATGTTTTATGTCGGTGTCACTACCCCAAAGAGGGTGCAGGAGCAAAAAACGTTCTAAAAATGCGATTTTAGCGTTACTGAAGGGTCTAGAAATATGAAATTTTAAATATTAGTTACTTATAAGACATAAATGATGTCTAAGAACAGTTCTTAAACAATTCGAAATTTAAAAGGGGTGTAAATGCACAAAAAGCGTTCTAAAAAACGTTCTAAATGGTAGTTTCTACACAATCTCAGGAAGTACCAAACCGATTTAAAAAATATTGGTGTCAAAATGATGGTGACAACGATTGCTCCAAGATAGGCTATGTTTTATGTCGGTGTCACTACCCCAAAAAGGGTGCAGGAGCAAAAAACGTTCTAAAAATGTGATTTATGTGTTACTGAAGGGCCTAGAAATATGAAATTTGGAATATTAGCTACTTATTATATATAAAGGATTTCTAGGAACAGTTCTTAAACAATTCGAAATTTGAAAGGGGTGAAAATGCACAAAAAGCGTTCTAAAAGCGTTCTAAATGGTAGTTTCTACATAATCTCAGGAAATACCAAACCGATTTAAAAAATATTGGTGTCAAAATGATGGTGTTCGCCCAACTTAGAACATAGGCTATGTCTTATGTCGGTGCCACTACCCCAAAGGGGGTGAGGGAGCAAAAAACGTTCTAAAAATGCGATTTTTGCGTTACTGAAGGGCCTAGAAATATGAAATTTGGAATATTAGTTATTTATAAGATATAAATGATGTCTAAGAACAGTTCTTAAACAATTCAAAATTTGAAATGGGTGAAAATGCACAAAAAGTGTTCTAAAAAACGTTCTAAATGGTAGTTTTTACATAATCTCAGGAAATACCGAACCGATTCCAAAAGTAATGGTATCAAAATGATGGTGTTAGTCCAACTTAGAACATAGGCTATATTTTATGTCGGTGCCACTACCCCAAAGGGGGTGCAGGAGCAAAAAATGTTCTAAAAATGCGATTTTTGCGTTACTAAAGGACCTAGAAATGTGAAATTTTAAATATTAGTTACTTATAAGACATAAATGATGTCTAAGAACAGTTCTTAAAAAATTCGAAATTTAAAAGAGGTGTAAATGCACAAAAAGTGTTCTAAAAAACGTTCTAAATGGTAGTTTCTACACAATCTCAGGAAATACCAAACCGATTTAAAAAATATTGGTGTCATAATGATGGTGACAACGCTTCCACCAAGATAGGCTATGTTTTATGTCGGTGTCACTACCCCAAAAAGGGTGCAGGAGCAAAAAACGTTCTAAAAATGTGATTTATGTGTTACTGAAGGGCCTAGAAATATGAAATTTGGAATATTAGCTACTTATTATATATAAAGGATTTCTAGGAACAGTTCTTAAACAATTCGAAATTTGAAAGGGGTGAAAATGCACAAAAAGCGTTCTAAAAACGTTCTAAATGGTAGTTTCTACATAATCTCACGAAATACCAAACCGATTTAAAAAATATTGGTGTCAAAATGATGGTGTTCGCCCAACTTAGAACATAGGCTATATCTTATGTCGGTGCCACTACCCCAAAGGGGGTGAGGGAGCAAAAAACGTTCTAAAAATGCGATTTTTGCGTTACTGAAGGGCCTAGAAATATGAAATTTGGAATATTAGTTATTTATAAGATATAAATGATGTCTAAGAACAGTTCTTAAACAATTCGAAATTTGAAAGGGGTGAAAATGCACAAAAAGTGTTCTAAAAAACGTTCTAAATGGTAGTTTTTACATAATCTCAGGAAATACCGAACCGATTCCAAAAGTAATGGTATCAAAATGATGGTGTTAGTCCAACTTAGAACATAGGCTATATTTTATGTCGGTGCCACTACCCCAAAGGGGGTGCAGGAGCAAAAAATGTTCTAAAAATGCGATTTTTGCGTTACTGAAGGACCTAGAAATGTGAAATTTTAAATATTAGTTACTTATAAGACATAAATGATGTCTAAGAACAGTTCTTAAAAAATTCGAAATTTAAAAGAGGTGTAAATGCACAAAAAGTGTTCTAAAAAACGTTCTAAATGGTAGTTTCTACACAATCTCAGGAAATACCAAACCGATTTAAAAAATATTGGTGTCATAATGATGGTGACAACGCTTCCATCAAGATAGGCTATGTTTTATGTCGGTGTCACTACCCCAAAGAGGGTGCAGGAGCAAAAAACGTTCTAAAAATGCGATTTTAGCGTTACTGAAGGGTCTAGAAATATGAAATTTTAAATATTAGTTACTTATAAGACATAAATGATGTCTAAGAACAGTTCTTAAACAATTCGAAATTTAAAAGGGGTGTAAATGCACAAAAAGCGTTCTAAAAAACGTTCTAAATGGTAGTTTCTACACAATCTCAGGAAGTACCAAACCGATTTAAAAAATATTGGTGTCAAAATGATGGTGACAACGATTGCTCCAAGATAGGCTATGTTTTATGTCGGTGTCACTACCCCAAAAAGGGTGCAGGAGCAAAAAACGTTCTAAAAATGTGATTTATGTGTTACTGAAGGGCCTAGAAATATGAAATTTGGAATATTAGCTACTTATTATATATAAAGGATTTCTAGGAACAGTTCTTAAACAATTCGAAATTTGAAAGGGGTGAAAATGCACAAAAAGCGTTCTAAAAACGTTCTAAATGGTAGTTTCTACATAATCTCAGGAAATACCAAACCGATTTAAAAAATATTGGTGTCAAAATGATGGTGTTCGCCCAACTTAGAACATAGGCTATATCTTATGTCGGTGCCACTACCCCAAAGGCGGTGCAGGAGCAAAAAATGTTCTAAAAATGCGATTTTTGCGTTACTGAAGGACCTAGAAATATGAAATTTTAAATATTAGTTACTTATAAGACATAAATGATGTCTAAGAACAGTTCTTAAAAAATTCGAAATTTAAAAGAGGTGTAAATGCACAAAAAGTGTTCTAAAAAACGTTCTAAATGGTAGTTTCTACACAATCTATGGAAATACCAAACCGATTTAAAAAATATTGGTGTCATAATGATGGTGACAACGCTTCCACCAAGATAGGCTATGTTTTATGTCGGTGTCACTACCCCAAAGAGGGTTCAGGAGCAAAAAACGTTCTAAAAATGCGATTTTAGCGTTACTGAAGGGTCTAGAAATATGAAATTTTAAATATTAGTTACTTATAAGACATAAATGATGTCTAAGAACAGTTCTTAAACAATTCGAAATTTAAAAGGGGTGTAAATGCACAAAAAGCGTTCTAAAAAACGTTCTAAATGGTAGTTTCTACACAATCTCAGGAAATACCAAACCGATTTAAAAAATATTGGTGTCATAATGATGGTGACAACGCTTCCACCAAGATAGGCTATGTTTTATGTCGGTGTCACTACCCCAAAGAGGGTGCAGGAGCAAAAAACGTTCTAAAAATGCGATTTTAGCGTTACTGAAGGGCCTAGAAATATGAAATTTTGAATATTAGTTACTTATAAGATATAAATGATGTCTAAGAACAGTTCTTAAACAATTCGAAATTTAAAAGGGGTGAAAACGCACAAAAAGCGTTCTAAAAAACGTTCTAAATGGTGGTTTCTATACAATTTCAGGAAGTACCAAACCGATTTTAAAAATATTGGTGTCAAAATGATGGTGACAACGATTGCTCCAAGATAGGCTATGTTTTATGTCGGTGTCACTACCCCAAAGAGGGTGCATGAGCAAAAAACGTTCTAAAAAAGCATTTTTTGCGTTACTGAAGGGCCTAGAAATATGAAATTTGGAATATTAGTTACTTATAAGATATAAATGATGTCTAAGAACAGTTCTTAAACAATTCGAAATTTAAAAGGGGTGTAAATGCACAAAAAGCGTTCTAAAAAACGTTCTAAATGGCAGTTTCTATACAATCTCAGGAAGTACCAAACCGATTTAAAAAATATTGGTGTCAAAATGATGGTGACAACGATTGCTCCAAGATAGGCTATGTTTTATGTCGGTGTCACTACCCCAAAAAGGGTGCAGAAGCAAAAAACGTTCTAAAAATGTGATTTATGTGTTACTGAAGGGCCTAGAAATATGAAATTTGGAATATTAGCTACTTATTGTATATAAAGGATTTCTAGGAACAGTTCTTAAACAATTCGAAATTTGAAAGGGGTGAAAATGCACAAAAAGCGTTCTAAAAACGTTCTAAATGGTAGTTTCTACATAATCTCAGGAAATACCAAACCGATTTAAAAAATATTGGTGTCAAAATGATGGTGTTCGCCCAACTTAGAACATAGGCTATATCTTATGTCGGTGCCACTACCCCAAAGGGGGTGAGGGAGCAAAAAACGTTCTAAAAATGCGATTTTTGCGTTACTGAAGGGCCTAGAAATATGAAATTTGGAATATTAGTTATTTATAAGATATAAATGATGTCTAAGAACAGTTCTTAAACAATTCGAAATTTGAAAGGGGTGAAAATGCACAAAAAGTGTTCTAAAAAACGTTCTAAATGGTAGTTTTTACATAATCTCAGGAAATACCGAACCGATTCCAAAAGTAATGGTATCAAAATGATGGTGTTAGTCCAACTTAGAACATAGGCTATATTTTATGTCGGTGCCACTACCCCAAAGGGGGTGCAGGAGCAAAAAATGTTCTAAAAATGCGATTTTTGCGTTACTGAAGGACCTAGAAATGTGAAATTTTAAATATTAGTTACTTATAAGACATAAATGATGTCTAAGAACAGTTCTTAAAAAATTCGAAATTTAAAAGAGGTGTAAATGCACAAAAAGTGTTCTAAAAAACGTTCTAAATGGTAGTTTCTACACAATCTCAGGAAATACCAAACCGATTTAAAAAATATTGGTGTCATAATGATGGTGACAACGCTTCCATCAAGATAGGCTATGTTTTATGTCGGTGTCACTACCCCAAAGAGGGTGCAGGAGCAAAAAACGTTCTAAAAATGCGATTTTAGCGTTACTGAAGGGTCTAGAAATATGAAATTTTAAATATTAGTTACTTATAAGACATAAATGATGTCTAAGAACAGTTCTTAAACAATTCGAAATTTAAAAGGGGTGTAAATGCACAAAAAGCGTTCTAAAAAACGTTCTAAATGGTAGTTTCTACACAATCTCAGGAAGTACCAAACCGATTTAAAAAATATTGGTGTCAAAATGATGGTGACAACGATTGCTCCAAGATAGGCTATGTTTTATGTCGGTGTCACTACCCCAAAAAGGGTGCAGGAGCAAAAAACGTTCTAAAAATGTGATTTATGTGTTACTGAAGGGCCTAGAAATATGAAATTTGGAATATTAGCTACTTATTATATATAAAGGATTTCTAGGAACAGTTCTTAAACAATTCGAAATTTGAAAGGGGTGAAAATGCACAAAAAGCGTTCTAAAAACGTTCTAAATGGTAGTTTCTACATAATCTCAGGAAATACCAAACCGATTTAAAAAATATTGGTGTCAAAATGATGGTGTTCGCCCAACTTAGAACATAGGCTATATCTTATGTCGGTGCCACTACCCCAAAGGCGGTGCAGGAGCAAAAAATGTTCTAAAAATGCGATTTTTGCGTTACTGAAGGACCTAGAAATATGAAATTTTAAATATTAGTTACTTATAAGACATAAATGATGTCTAAGAACAGTTCTTAAAAAATTCGAAATTTAAAAGAGGTGTAAATGCACAAAAAGTGTTCTAAAAAACGTTCTAAATGGTAGTTTCTACACAATCTATGGAAATACCAAACCGATTTAAAAAATATTGGTGTCATAATGATGGTGACAACGCTTCCACCAAGATAGGCTATGTTTTATGTCGGTGTCACTACCCCAAAGAGGGTTCAGGAGCAAAAAACGTTCTAAAAATGCGATTTTAGCGTTACTGAAGGGTCTAGAAATATGAAATTTTAAATATTAGTTACTTATAAGACATAAATGATGTCTAAGAACAGTTCTTAAACAATTCGAAATTTAAAAGGGGTGTAAATGCACAAAAAGCGTTCTAAAAAACGTTCTAAATGGTAGTTTCTACACAATCTCAGGAAATACCAAACCGATTTAAAAAATATTGGTGTCATAATGATGGTGACAACGCTTCCACCAAGATAGGCTATGTTTTATGTCGGTGTCACTACCCCAAAGAGGGTGCAGGAGCAAAAAACGTTCTAAAAATGCGATTTTAGCGTTACTGAAGGGCCTAGAAATATGAAATTTTGAATATTAGTTACTTATAAGATATAAATGATGTCTAAGAACAGTTCTTAAACAATTCGAAATTTAAAAGGGGTGAAAACGCACAAAAAGCGTTCTAAAAAACGTTCTAAATGGTGGTTTCTATACAATTTCAGGAAGTACCAAACCGATTTTAAAAATATTGGTGTCAAAATGATGGTGACAACGATTGCTCCAAGATAGGCTATGTTTTATGTCGGTGTCACTACCCCAAAGAGGGTGCATGAGCAAAAAACGTTCTAAAAAAGCATTTTTTGCGTTACTGAAGGGCCTAGAAATATGAAATTTGGAATATTAGTTACTTATAAGATATAAATGATGTCTAAGAACAGTTCTTAAACAATTCGAAATTTAAAAGGGGTGTAAATGCACAAAAAGCGTTCTAAAAAACGTTCTAAATGGCAGTTTCTATACAATCTCAGGAAGTACCAAACCGATTTAAAAAATATTGGTGTCAAAATGATGGTGACAACGATTGCTCCAAGATAGGCTATGTTTTATGTCGGTGTCACTACCCCAAAAAGGGTGCAGAAGCAAAAAACGTTCTAAAAATGTGATTTATGTGTTACTGAAGGGCCTAGAAATATGAAATTTGGAATATTAGCTACTTATTGTATATAAAGGATTTCTAGGAACAGTTCTTAAACAATTCGAAATTTGAAAGGGGTGAAAACGCACAAAAAGCGTTCTAAAAAACGTTCTAAATGGTGGTTTCTATACAATATCAGGAAGTACAAAAACCGATTTTAAAAATATTGGTGTCAAAATGATGGTGTTCGCCCAACTTAGAACATAGGCTATATCTTATGTCGGTGCCACTACCCCAAAGATGTGAGGGAGCAAAAAACGTTCTAAAAATGCGATTTTTGCGTTACTGAAGGGCCTAGAAATATGAAATTTGGAATATTAGTTACTTATAAGATATAAATGATGTCTAAGAACAGTTCTTAAACAATTCGAAATTTAAGAGGGGTGTAAATGCACAAAAAGCGTTCTAAAAAAACGTTCTAAATGGCAGTTTCTACACAATCTCAGGAAATGCCAAACCGATTTAAAAAATATTGGTGTCATAATGATGGTGACAACGCTTCCACCAAGATAGGCTAAGTTTTATGTCGGTGTCACTACCCCAAAGAGGGTGCAGGAGCCAAAAATGTTCTAAAAATGCGTTTTTAATGTTACTGAAGGGCCTAGAAATATGAAATTTTGAATATTAGTTACTTATAAGATATAAATGATGTCTAAGAACAGTTCTTAAACAATTCGAAATTTAAAAGGGGTGTAAATGCACAAAAAGCGTTCTAAAAAACGTTCTAAATGGCAGTTTCTATAAAATCTCAGGAAGTACCAAACCGATTTAAAAAATATTGGTGTCAAAATGATGGTGACAACGATTGCTCCAAGATAGGCTAAGTTTTATGTCGGTGTCACTACCCCAAAAAGGGTGCAGGAGCAAAAAACGTTCTAAAAATGTGATTTATGTGTTACTGAAGGGCCTAGAAATATGAAATTTGGAATATTAGCTACTTATTATATATAAAGGATTTCTAGGAACAGTTCTTAAACAATTCGAAATTTGAAAAGGGTGAAAACGCACAAAAAGCGTTCTAAAAAACGTTCTAAATGGTGGTTTCTATACAATCTCAGGAAGTACCAAACCGATTTTTAAAATATTGGTGTCAAAATGATGGTGACAACGATTGCTCTAAGATAGGCTATGTTTTATGTCGGTGTCACTACCCCAAAAAGGGTGCAGGAGCAAAAAACGTTCTAAAAATGTGATTTATGTGTTACTGAAGGGCCTAGAAATATGAAATTTGGAATATTAGCTACTTATTATATATAAAGGATTTCTAGGAACAGTTCTTAAACAATTCGAAATTTGAAAGGGGTGAAAATGCACAAAAAGCGTTCTAAAAACGTTCTAAATGGTAGTTTCTACATAATCTCAGGAAATACCAAACCGATTTAAAAAATATTGGTGTCAAAATGATGGTGTTCGCCCAACTTAGAACATAGGCTATATATCTTATGTCGGTGCCACTACCCCAAAGGGGGTGAGGGAGCAATTTGAAATTTGAAAGGGGTGAAAATGCGCGAAATTCGTTCTAAAAAACGTTCTAAATGGTGGTTTCAACACAATCTCAGGAAATACCAAACCGATTTAAAAAAAATAATGGTGTCAAAATAAGAGTGTCAAAATGACGGTGACAACCCTTGCTCCAAGATAGGCTATGTTTTATGTCGGTGTCACTACCCCAAAAACGGTGCAGGAGCAAAAAACGTACTAAAAAAGCATTTTTTGCGTTACTGAAGGGCCTAGAAATATGAAATTTGGAATATTAGTTACTTATAAGATATAAATGATGTCTAAGAACAGTTCTTAAACAATTCGAAATTTGAAAGGGGTGAAAATGCGCGAAATTCGTTCTAAAAAACGTTCTAAATGGTGGTTTCAACACAATCTCAGGAAATACCAAACCGATTTAAAAAAATAATGGTGTCAAAATAAGAGTGTCAAAATGACGGTGACAACCCTTGCTCCAACATAGGCTATGTTTTATGTCGGTGCCACTACCCGAAAGTGGGTGCAGGAGCAAAAAACGTTTTAAAAATGCGATTTTTGCGTTACCGAAGGGCCTAGAAATATAAAATTTGAAATATTAGCTACTTGTTAGATATAAAGGATTTCTAAGAACAGTTCTGAAACAATTCGAAATTTAAAAGGGGTGAAAATGCGCTAAAAGCGTTCTAAAAAACGTTCTAATGGTGGTTTCTACACAATCTCAGGAAATACCAAACCGATCTAAAAAATAATGGCGTCAAAATGATGGTGACAACCCTTGCTTCAACATAGGCGATGTTTTATGTCGGTGCCACTACCCCAAAGGGGGTGCAGGAGAAAACCGTTCTAAATTGCGGCTTTTGCGTTACGGAAGGGCCTAGAATCGTGAAATTTGGAATGGTAGTTAGTTATAAGATATCAATGATCTCTAAGGACATTTCCTAAAAAAATCGAAATTTAAAAGGGGGTCAAAATGCGCAAAAAGCGTTGTAAAAAGCTTTCTAAATTGCGATTTCTATGGAATCTCAGGAAGTACTGAACCGATTTCAAATATAATGGTGTAAAATGATGGTGACAGATCTTGCTCCAAGATAGGCTATATTTTATATCTGTTTCCACTACCCCAGAGGAGATGCAGGAGCAAAATGCGTGAAAAGCGTTCTAAAAACGTTCTAATGCCGATTTGTCGGCAATATCTCAGGAAGAATGAATCTGATTTCAAACGTAATGGTAGGAAATTGATGGTGACAGCCTCTGCTCTAACATATACGCTATTTTATGTCGGTATCACTATCACCAAGACGTTGCAGGAGCAAAAAAGCGTTCTAAATTTCGATTTTTGTGATCGGTAGAGGGTAGCAACTTAAAATTAGGCAAGGTACATATTTATTAGATATAAATGATCTTTAAGAACAGTTTCAAAAAAATTGGAAATTTAAAAAGGGGTGAAAATGCGCGAAAAGCGTCCTAAAAACGTTCTAAATTGCGATTTCTACTCAATCTAAGGAAATACCAAAGCTATTTCAAAAGTAATGGTTGCAAATCAATGGTGACAGTCCCTGCTATAACATAGGTTATATTTTATGTTGCTGTCACTGCCATCTGAGGGTTGCAAAATCAAAACATGTTCTAAATTGCGTTTTTTGCACAACTGAAGGGTCTAACACTTTGAAGTATGGCATGGTATTTACTTACAAGATGCAACTGCTTTCTAAAAACAGTCGAAAGATAATTCCAAATTTAAAAAAATGAAGTGAGTGAAAAGCGTTATAAATTACAATTTTTAAGCAAACTTAAGATTTACCAAACCGATAAAAAAAATAATGATGACAAATTTTGGTGATAGAACCTCCTCAAACATAAGCTATATTTTATGTCTTTCCCACTACCACCAGAGGGTTGCAGGAGCTAAAAACTTTCTAAATTGCGATTTCTGTGATACTGAAAATGCTAGAAACTTTAAATATGACATGGTAGTTACTTATAAAATATAAATGCCCTCGAAGGAACGTCGAAAATAAATTCGAATTAAAAAGGGGTGAAGCGAAGGAAAGGTGCGAAAAGCATTCTAAGAAAGTTCTAAATTACAATTCTATGCAATTTCAGGGAATATAAACCGATTATAAAAGTAATATTTGCGAATCAATGGTAGCAGTCTCTGATCCTACACAGGCTATATTTTATGCCTATGATTCTACCACTTGGGGTTCTAAAAAACAAACGTTCTAAAAAAGGGCTTTAAAAGCTTTTTAAATTACGTTTCTGTGAAATATTAGGAAATAACAAACCGATTTCAAAATTAATGTTAGCAAATTAATGGTGACAGTTCCTGTTTCAACATAGCCCTTTATATTGAGAGAGGTGGTAGGACTTGGAATTTGACATGATGGTTAATTTTAAGATGTTTTCTAAAAAATTCAAAACTTCAAATGAATACTGAAATGAGCGTATTAATTGAGCATAAAAGTTTCAAAATATTTTCTAAATTATCATTTATTTAGTTTTATTTCATTTTATTAATTTAAGTCTCAAATCTGCCATTGCAGTGTAATAATGATGTTTAATCAAACCGTGTTTTAAATAGTAATTTTTGAATTATTCCTAAAAGTAATAAGTACCTTTTAATAGAAAAAACTTTTAATAAAATAAAATATTAC
The DNA here is from genome assembly GCA_963932465.1 of Maratus speciosus. Taxonomy (NCBI): domain Eukaryota; kingdom Metazoa; phylum Arthropoda; class Arachnida; order Araneae; family Salticidae; genus Maratus; species Maratus speciosus. The sequence continues at coordinate 319,991,952 of OZ010798.1, read as the reverse complement.
CTTTTAATAAAATAAAAATTTAGTTAGTACATTTTAATAAAAATTAGACAGATAAATATCACTTGGCATGTTTCAAATATTACGCGAGCAAAGCCGCGGGGTTTGCTAGTCCTATTATAAAGAGGAAAAAATTGTTTATTTGTCGGAGATAAGGTCTAGAACTACCGAACCGATTCCAAAAGTAATGGTATCAAAATGATGGTGTTAGTCCAACTTAGAACATAGGCTATATCTTATGTCGGTGCCACTTCCCCAAAGGGGGTGTAGGAGCAAAAAACGTTCTAAAAATGCGATTTTAGCGTTACTGAAGGGCTAAGAAATATGAAATTTTGAATATTAGTTACTTATAAGATATAAATGATGTCTAAGAACAGTTCTTAAACAATTCGAAATTTAAAAGGGTTGAAAATGCACAAAAAGTGTTCTAAAAAACGTTCTAAAAGGTAGTTTCTACACAATCTCAGGAAATACCAAACCGATTTAAAAAGTATTGGTGTCAAAATGACGGTGACAACGCTTGCTCCAAGTTACGCTATGTTTTATGTTGGTGCCACAACCCCAAAGGGGGTGTAGGAGCAAAAAACGTTCTAAAAATGCGATTTTAGCGTTACTGGAGAGCCTAGAAATATGAAATTTGAAATATTAGCTACTTATTAGATATAAAGGATTTCTAAGAACAGTTCTTAAGCAATTCGAAATTTGAAAGGGGGGAAAATGCGCGAAAATCGTTCTAAAACACGTTCTAAATGGTGGTTTCTACACAATCTCAGGAAATACCAAGCCGATTTTAAAAATAATGGTGTCAAAATGACGATGACAACCCTTGCTCCAACATAGGCTATGTTTTATGTCGGTGCCACTACTACAAAGGGGGTGCAGGAGCAAAAAACGTTCTAAAAATCCAATTTTTGCGTTACCGAAGGGCCTAGAAGTATGAAATTTGAAATATTTGCTACTTATTAGATATAAAGGATTTCTAAGAACAGTTCTTAAACAATTCGAAATTTAAAAGGAGTGAAAATGCGCGAAAAGCGTTCTAAAAAACGTTCTAATGGTGGTTTCTACACAATCTCATGAAATATTAAACCGATCTAAAAAATAATGGCGTCAATATGATGGTGAAAACCCTTGCTCCAACATAGGCGATGTTTTATGTCGGTGCCACTACCCGAAAGGGGGTGCAGGAGCAAAAAACGTTCTAAATTGCGGCTTTTGCGTTACGGAAGGGCCTAGAATCGTGAAATTTGGAATGGTAGTTAGTTATAAGATATCAATGATCTCTAAGGACATTTCTTAAAAAAAATCGAAATTTAAAAGGGAGTCAAAATGCGCAAAATGCGTTGTAAAAAACGTTCTAAATTGCGATTTCTGTGCGATTTCAGGAAGTACTGAACCGATTTCAAATATAATGGTGTAAAAATTATGCTGAGAGATCTCGCTCCAAGTTAGGCTATATTTTATATCTGTTTCCACTACCCCAGAGGAGATACAGGAGCAAAATGCGCGAAAAGCGTTCTAAAAACGTTCTAGATGCCGATTTGTCAGCGATATCTCTGAAAGAATCAAACTGATTTCAAAAGAAATGGTAGGAAATTGATGCTGACAGACTCTGCTCTAACATAGACGCTATTTTATGTCGGTATCACTGTCACCTAGACGTTGCAGGAGCAAAAAAATGTTCTAAATTTCGATTTTTGTGAACGGTACGGGCTAGCAGCTTAAAATTAGGCAATGTACATATTTATTAGATATAAATGATGTTTAAGAGCAGTTTCGGAAAAATTAGAATTTTAAAAAGGGGTGAAAATGCGCGAAAAGAGTTCTAAAAACGTTCTAAATTGCGATTTATACTCAATCTCAGGAAATACCAAAGATATTTCAAAAGTAATGGTTGCAAATCAATGGTGATAGTCCTTGCTATAACATAGGTTATATTTTATGTTGCTGTCACTATCATCTGAGGGTTGCAAAAGCAAAATATGTTCTAATTTACGTTTTTTGCACAACTGAGGAGTCTAATACTTTGAAGTATGGCATGGTATTTACTTACAAGATGCAACTTATTTCTAAGAACAGTCGAAAGATAATTCTAAATTTTAAAAGATGAAGTAAGCGAAAAGCGTTATAAATTACAATTTTTATGCAATCTTATCAAATACTAAACCGATTAAAAAAATAATGATGACAAATTGTTGGTGTTAGAACCTGCTCAAACATAAGCTATATTTTATATCTGTGCCACTACCACCAGAGGGTTGCAGGAGCTAAAAACTTTCTAAATTGTGATTTCTGTGATACTGAAAATGTTAGAAACTTTAAATGTGGCATGGTAGTTACTTATAAAATATAAATTCCCTCGAAGGACTGTCGAAAATAAATTCGAATTAAAAAGGGTTGAAGCGAAGGGGAGGTGTGAAAAGCATTCTAAAAAAGTCTTAAATTACGATATGCAATTTCAGGGGATATAAACCGATTATAAAAGTAATAGTTGCGAATCAGTGATAACAGTCTCTGATCCTACACAGGCCGATGATTCTACCACCTGGGGTTTACAGGAACAGCAAACGCTCTATAAAAGGCCTTTAAAAGCTTTCTAAATTACGTTTCTGTGGAATATTAAAAATAACAAACCGATTTCAAAATTAATTTTGGCAAATTAATGGTGATAGTTCCTAATTCAACATAGCCCTTTCTGTTGAGAGAGATGGTAGGACTTGAAATTTGACATGATAGTTAATTTTAAGATATAAGAAGATGGTTTCTAATTAATTCAAAACTTCAAATGAATACTTAAATGAGCGTATTAAATAAGCATAAAGGTTTCAAAACATTTTATAAATTATTTAGGTTTATTAATTAGGTTTATTATTTATTTAGGTTTATTAATTTAAGTCTCATTTCTGCCTAATGCAGTGTAATAATGATGTTTAATCAAACTGTGTTTTAAATAGTAATTTTTGAATTATTCTTAAAAGTAATAAGTAAAAACTTAGTTAGTACCTTTTAATAAAAATTAGACATATAAATATCACTTGGCATATTTCAAATATTACGCGAGCAAAGCCGCGGGGTTTGCTGGTTACTTATTAGATACTAATGATCTCTAAGGGCATTTCTTAAAAAAATCGAAATTAAAAAGGGGTGAAAATGCGCGAAAAGCGTTCTAAAAAACGTTCTAAATGGCGATTTTTATGCAATTTCAGGCAGTACCAAACCGATTTAAAAAATAATGGTGTCAAAATGATGGTGACAACCTTTGCTCCAACATAGGCTACATTTTATGTTAGTGCCACTACCCCTAAAGTGGGTGCAGGAACAAAAAAACGTTCGAAATGGCGATTTTTATGCAATTTTAGGAAGTACCCAAACCGATTTTAAAAATAATGATGTCAAAATGATGGTGACAACCCTTGCTCTAAGATAGACTACATATTATGTCGGTGCCACTACCCCTAAAGGGGGTGCAGGAGCAAAAAAAAACGTTCGAAATGGCGATTTTTATGCAATTTCAGGAAGTACCAAACCGATTTAAAAAATAACGGTGTCAAAATGATGGTGGCAACCTTTGCTCCAACATAGGTTACATTTTATGTCGGTGCCACTACCCCTAAAAGGGGTGCAGGAGCAAAAAAAAATGTTCGAAATTGCGATTTTTGCGTTACTGAAAGGTCCAGATACATGGAATTTGGTATGGTAGTTACTTATTAGATATAAATGATCTCTAAGAACATTTCTTAATACATTCGAAATTTAAAAGAGGTAAAAATGCGCAAAAAGCGTTCTAAAAAACGTTCTAAATGGCGATTTTTAGGCAATCTCAAGAAGTACCAAACCGATTTCAAAAATAATGGTGTCAAAATGATGGTGACAACCAGTGGTGGGATTCAAATAATTTAACAACCGGTTCGCTACCCGAATGATTATTGATGTACAAAAATGAAAGAAAAATGAAGCATCACACATAGATTATAAAACACTTTCCAATATTATAAAGAACATTGTTAAAAAAAAAAAAAAAAAAAACTTTGATCCTTTGGTAAAGTGAAAAAAAAAATCCTGAAACATGTTACCCTATAAAAGGACGTTAATAGATATTTAGCAATCATGAAACCCTGATCATAATTTCTATCAGAAAATGCATCAAAACAATAAAAAATATAATACAAAAATAGCAGAAATGTAAGTTTAAGAATTTACCCATGTTCATGACCTAAAGTTGTATATAACATATTTAGAAAAATATTATCATGCTATAGATAGTGAGACAAATTTTTGCACTACCAAAACTTCTCGAATTATGACATTTAGAAATTTTAGGAATTTTTACCATTACTTAGCACAAGGAAAACTATTTTTCTAAATATAAATTAGAGGAGAAGGTCCAAATACCGGCTACTAGGTGTTCTGAAAACTGAGCGCAGTGTAGCCTAGCAGTGATAGGCAGAGTTTGTAACTTTAATGGGGAGAAGAAAGTTACGAAAAGTACGTCGCTGAAGTCTGTGTTATTTACAAATAGTAAATGCAAAAGTGTCGAATCTACGTAATCTGGTACATCAAAAGTTTTTCAGATATGTGTTTCTCATTTTTTTCTTAAATATACTGATCGTATATTCCCTTGAATCGTTGATTAAGTTATTTTCTAGACATATTTAGCTCTCAATTGCCACGCTCACATTATTGGTATTTTATTATATGAATGAGTAATACTGGTTTTAACTTAAACATAGCAGTGGTCCGAATACCGGCTACCTAGAGTGGTCTGAATACCGGCTAGCCGGTATTTAAACGTATCTCGACTGCTCTGCTTGAAGGGGATGAAAATAAATTAATTTAAATAGTTCCATAATTAATAAATTAATTTAAATGGTTCAGAAATAGTTCCAGTCCCATTTCGCAATATGAAAAAAGCAACCATGGCCGTAATTCTTCAGGACCGACACTGGTTACCGGATCACTTTCCAAAAAAGCGCTGTTGGATACTACAAAATTGCCTGTAATAAATGTGAAGAGAAAGAAAAAAAATGACAGGGTAAACCAGGCGAAAGAGGCAGAAATTTGATTTTAACCCTCTTGCAACCCGAGATTTCCTCGGGCAACGTAAAAGTAGCAAAATTTGAGCAACCCGAGATTTCCTCGGGGATGCATTTTTTCCGTCTGATTAACCCTCCTTGATTATTCCCACCAGTTATTTTTTTATTGTAAATTTGGCCTTATTTAATCGGAGCATTTTCCCAGTTAAATTAGACAATTTTTTTTTTTTTTGAAAAACCGGTGACAAAAGAATAAAAATTCTTAAAAGACGCTCGTCGCGAAGGGGTTAAATAGGCAATTTTTGAAGCTATTTTGATAAAACTATTACGCAGCGAGAAAGTTAAAAAAGAAAAAAAGGAAAATATCAAACAGAGGAAAAGGATAAATTTATGTCTTCTGCACGGGTGCTTTCTCTGTGGACAAGAATGGGGCAGGGGATTCTGGGTTCAATGTTAAGAATGCGATATGTGGTCTGATATGTACTATGTGGGCTGATAGGGACTATATCGACGCAGAGAGTGATATTTTGTTTTTGATTTTTTTCAGATAAAATAATTCTCATTTCAATCAGCAAGCTTTTTTTTTTGTTTTACACGTTAAAAAACAAAATTAGAAACATAATAGGAAAAAGACTGTGAGAAATAGTCGTAAAGAATTTTAGAAATTTGACTTATACTTATAAAAATACTTATTTATTAAAAATTGCGTATTTTTTCTGTGCATAAGAAATGTTATTAATCAATGCAATTTATTAAAATAATATTCTTATTGCTTAATAATTGTCATTAGCTCTATTTGTGTGATCTTTAGGAAAAAAACTTAGGTAGCCGGTATTTAGACCCATTTTAAAAACACAAAATTTGAAGACTTTCGGAATTTTGCTTTTTATAAACAAAAAACGCCTTTTAAACTGATTTTTTTTTTCTCTAAACAGGTGTAAAACATGTCAAGTTACCCTACTGTCACTTTTTATTTTATTAATTTTGAAAATTGTATGATCTAGATTGAAAACAAAAGTGGTAGCCGGTATTTGGACCTTTTCCTCTATAAGACTATAGAGGAACTTATCAAAATTTTGGATTTGTTACATTTACAAAAATAACTACTTTCATTTAAAAAACTTCGAAGATATGAAGAACAATATAAAAAAATGTACAGTTGGAAGTATATATCTAAATCGGACGATTTAAGTATTAGCTATAGATCAGCGATAACAGGGAACACCCCGTGCCAAGGCAAAGTACCGTTTATTCGAATGATAGCGTTTCCTGGACCCGTGATGAATGACTCTTAAATTAACCTGATTCGTACGATTTTATATCTTTAAATCTATTTTATCTGAGTTTATATTTTTAAATGAAAAAATATTGAATATAAAGTATATGCTATTTGGTACTTTACTTTCTGCGCAATTTGATTTGTGGAGTCTATGCGCACTGAAAGCGAGCCAAACCGTGAAGAAACACCCAGGTTTTCATTGACTTCGTCGAAATTTCACACATTTTATTTTGTAAAAAATATTTCTACCCGTCCGAATGTTTCAAAATTTTTGTAGATGATGTAAATCTGATCTATTGAGAATCTCAATACCATCTGAATTTGAATACCATCTCTTAAAATATTGTGTTCAAATGCGGTCGTTTAATTATTTTTAGCGTAGTAAAATATAGTCTCCTTGAGGCGCGAAATGACCTACATTTGCCGGTATATTTTAAAGGGTTTAAATTCCTATTTTTTAAAACTGATTATCCCATCGATAAGAAGGTGATTTCAGATTTACGAATATATTATTGGTTTGTCAGTACCTCTAAAATTTCGTTCTGAAGGAACGGAACCCCAACGAAACATTCAGATTTTGGCTGATTTCGTCGAAATTTTCACACATTTTATTTTGTAAGAAATATTTCTACCCGTTCGAACGTTTCAAAATTTTTGTAGGTGATGTAAATCTGTTCCATTTATTGAGATCCTCTAAAAAGAATACGGTCGTTTACTTATTTTTAGCGTAGAAAAAATATCGTCTTTGTGAGGCGCGAAGTGACCTGCGTTTACCGGTGTATTTGAAGGGGTTAAAATTCATATTTGTTTTAAACCAATTGCACCACCAATTAGAAGAGGGTTTCACTTTAAGAACATATTTTTGGTTTGTCGATACCTCCAAAATTGCGCCCTAGGATGGCTTTGCAATAAGGGAGAAAAAGTTTTTCGGAAAAACAACCCTTTTTCAAAACTGTTTTTCAAGCGGTTAACTGCGATATTTTTTTAATTGATTGCGGCATTTGAGACGTTGGTCTTTCAGCATATGTCTTTCATTTTTAACTTTACTAAGCGGTTTGTCCGATGTAAGTTAATAAATAATGACAAAATACCCCCGAATTTTCTTTTTTTCGTTCTTCATTTTCAACTGATGCGTAAATAAGGCGTGCGTACGGCAGAGTTTTTTTCTTTCTCGCAAGGACCGAGTTGAGATTTTAATGAGAGTGAGTTGCGATTTTTAATAACTCAACTAATCATTAGAATTTTAAAATTCTGTGTCTCAGGTGCATCAGGAGACATTTTGAGCAAGCCTCACAAAAATTTTCAGTCTCGTACGTGCTGTAGATTTTACGAGCCATCACACACACACAGACAAAGCAAAACTTTCTTTTATTGGTATGGATAAGTAGTTAGTGTAATTTTTAATAACCTTACCATATAACTGGGATTAGCCTAGGACTGTCATTTTAGTTACCAAAATTCTTCAAAATTTCATCTTTTTTTTTTTTTTTTTTTTTTTTTTTTTTTTAAGTTTAATTTTCTCTTACAGGATTGATGAAGAAAAAATACATTATTGTTCCAAATGAAATATTTTATTAAATGAAATTAATCAGGACTTATCACAGAGTTATGCCAACAAAACAACGTTGTGCAGAAAAACATTTAAAGAAAGCAAATTAATTTAAGTGCGATTTTCGCATTTGAAGTATCATTTTAACAACCGGTTCGCCGAACTCAGCCCAAATTAACAACCGGTTCTACCGAACCGGTGCGAACCGGCTGAATCCCACTACTGGTGACAACCCTTGCTCCATTATAGGCTAAATTATATGTCGGTGCCACTACCCCTAAACAGGTGCAGAAGCAAAAAGAAAACGTTCGAAATTAAGATTTTTGCGTTAATGAAGGGTCCAGAGACATGGAATTTGGAATGGTAGTTACTTATAAGATATAAATTATCCCTAAGAACATTTCTTAAAAAATTCGAAATATAAAAGGGGTAAAAATGCGCGAAAAGAGTTCTAAAAACGTTCTAAATGGCGATTTCTACGCAATCTCACAAAGTACCCAACCTGTTTCAAAAGTAAAGGTTGGAAATTGATGATGACAACACTTACTACAACATAGGCTCTATTTCATGTCGGTGTCACTGCCACTTTGGGGTTGCATTTGCAAAAAATGTTCTAAATTGCGATTTTTGTGTTGCTGAAGGGCCTAAAATCCTGAAATTAGACAGTACAGTTATTTATAAGATACAAATGATCTCTAAGAACACTTCCTAAAAAATCGAAATTTAAAAGGGGTGAAAATGAGTGAAAAGCGTTCTAAAAAACTTTCTAAATTGCGATTTCTACGCAATCTCAGGAAGTACCAAACCGATTTAAAAAACAATGGTTTGAAAATGATGGTGACAGCCCTCGCTCCAACATAGGCTGTATTTTATGTCGGTGTCGCTACCCGAAATGGGGTGAAGGAGCAAAAAACGATCTAAATTACGTTTTTTGTAATACTACAGGGGCTAGCAACTTTAAACTAAGGCATGGTAGTTAGTTATAAGATACAAATGATCTCTAAGAACATTTCTTAAGTAATTCGAAATTTAAAAGGGGGTGAAAATGGACGAAAAATGTTTTAAAAAACGTTCTAAATTGCGATTTCTACGCAATCTCAGAAAGTACCCTATCGATTTCAAAAGAAATGGTTGGAAATTGATGATGACAGCCCGTGCTCTAATATAGGATCTATTTCATGTCGGCGTCACTGCCACATTGCGGTTGCATTTTAAAAAACTTTCTAAATTGTGATTTTTGTGATACTGAAGGGGCTAGCAACGTAAAATTTGGCATGGTAATTACTTATGAGATGTAAATGCTCTCTGAGAAGAGTTTCTTAAGAATTTGAAATTTAAAAGAGGTGAAAATGAGCGAAAAGCGTTCTAAAAAGCGATTTCTACGCAACAGAAAATATAAACCGATTTCAGAAGTAATGGTTTCAAATTGATGGTGACAGTCCCCGCTCCAACATATTTTACGTTGTTGTCACTACCACCTGGGGGTTACAGGAGCAAAAAATGTTCCAAATTGCGTCTTTTGTGTTACTGAAGAGGTCTAACATTTTAAATTTGGAATGGTAATTACTTCAAAGATGCAAATGCTTTCTAAGAATTGTGGAAAAAAAATTCCAAATTTAAAAGGATGAAGTGAGCGAAAAGCGTTCTAAATTACGATTTTTATGCAATCGTATGAAATACGAAACCGATTTCAAACATAATGGTTGCAAATTGATGGAGATAGAACCTGGTCAAACATAAGCCATATTTTATGTCGAGGGTACAGGAGCAAAAAACTTTAGAAATTGCGATTTCTGCGGTACTGAAGAGGCTAGAAATTTTAAACATAGCACGGTAGTTATTTGTAAAATATACATGTCCTCTAAGAACAGCGAAAAATAAATTCGAAATTAAAAAGGGGTGAAGCGAAGGGAAGGAGCGAAAAGCTTTCTAAAAGAGTCCTAAATTACGATTTCTATGGTATCTCAGGAAATAATAAACCGATTACAGAAGTTATTGGTTGCGAATCAAGAGTGATAGTCCCTGATCCTATACGGCTATATTTTATGCCGGTGTCACTACCACCTGGTTGGCAGGAACAACAAGAAAGCCTTTAAAAACATCTAAATTCCGTTTTCTATAGAATATTAGGAAATACCAACCGATTTCAAGGTTAATGTTGGCAAATTAATGGTGACAGTCTCTGTTTCAACATTTTTTGAGACATTCTATTTCAACTCTGTTTCGGCATTTTATGTTGGTGCCACTAACACCAGAGAAGTGGTAGACTGTTAGACAAGAAGCTTGGTATTTGACATGATGGTTAATTTTAAGACGTAAATGTGTTAGGATGGTTTCTAAAAAATTCAAAACTTCAAATGAATACTGAAATGAGCGTATGAAATGAGCATAAAAGTATCAAAATACTTTCTAAATTATCATTTAATTGGATTTAGTTTTAGTTCTTCTTATTAATTAAAATCTGATTTCTGTCTATTGTACTTTTATAATTAATTTTAGTCAAACTGTGGCTTAATTTGTAATTATTGAATTATTTCAAAACGTGTTCTTCTAATAAAAAATAGTCATGCAAATATCACTTGGTATATTTCAACTATTACGCGAGCAAAGCCGCGGGGTTTGCTAGTATAATATAAAGATACATAGTACTTGGTTAATGACAGTTTAACTATTAGCAATGAACTGTGCTTTCCTACAAATAAATCGATTTTTACCGATGGTTTTCATGTTAATGAATCAACTATCAACCCTTTGACCACGAGTCGTGAGATATACGTAGTTTACTATAACTTATTTCATGTATAATACGAAGTGCATAGCATTTACAGGGACACACAAACGATTTCAGATACTATATTATATTCGAAGTACTGTACATTAGCGATGATTGCTGAAAGTGCATTTTTAATTATGATATGCGCTTTTATTTTTCACTATTTTTATACATACTATATGGTGTGTATAAATGCTATAATTCATATACAGGGCTACACAAAAGAATTCGTAAGGGTTACTGGGTATGAATACAAATTTCTTAAAGGTAGTTTTTAAATGAGTTATGCATTTTTACGCTGAGCTGCATTTAGTTTACTTAGAAATTTTTGTAGAATATAGATACAAAAATATAAAGGGTTACCCAAAGTATTGAATAAATGGCTGTCTATAAATGATAATTCCTGTAAATGTGATTTTAGTAGTTTTAAGAGTGTTTTAGTTTGAATTAAATTTTAACTAAGTAGTGGCGTGTAACAAAGGTACTAGCTTAACTACAGGGTTGTACAAAAGTATTCAAGTATGTTTCCATCTATTAGTATAAATTGCTGAAAGAGAAATTTCAACCTGTTATGCGTTTTCTTGCTAAAATAAATTTCCCCATTATATCGTACTAGCTGTTACCCGTGACTTCGTTCACTTAAGATTTAAAGAAGAATAAATTCATCAATTAAGCAAAAAATTTCGATAATTAAAAGCATATGTAATTAACCTTTTATCGTATTTTATAGTACAAAAACTTCTAATGATCCCAATTTGCTTATTTTTGTTTATATATATATATAGGTTTATTTAAATTTCTTTCGTGGGCTTCAAATTTCATACTCATTTTCTAAGAATTACATGAAGAATAAACTTACATCTTTGTTATTCTATTTTATTATTTATATTTATTCTATTTTATACTTATTCCGTTCATGGATATTGATTTATGTTTTTGTGACAAAGAATATTATTTAAAGAGATATATTAGTAAATAGTGATTATTAACAGATCACTTCAGACGCGTCTTTGAATTGATTAGAATAATCGAAAAATCAGCATATAACATTGTTTCTATTCCAAAAAAAAGGATAAAAAAAAGGATAAATGGTATTCAAAAAATCAGACGTGGTGAAGCATCAAAAGTCGAAAATAAATAATAAAAGTATGAGAAATTTCTTTAACTTTCAAATATTTATTACATTTTTATTTCGTGGTATCACATTTTTAACAGCTGTAGACCTACCAATAATATCAAAATGTTTATCACGCTCCGAAGACTCTCGAAGCCTAAATGCTTATTATTTAAGCAATAGAGTTGCTCATTGCTTTCAATCGCGGAAGAAATCTATTTATGAGAAAAGCAGTCCAGTTACGGCTAAATGTTTTCATATCGATTGTTGTGTTGTAATTTTGGATTATGGAGGCTTGGCTATTTGTAGGAATGTGCTCCAATGTGGACAGAGATTGTGTTTCAGAGATTTTTTAACTATAGATTTAGTTTTTTTTTAATCGAAAGAAAATTTCCCTTCTCTTTCGCTTTTCGTTAATCATGGCGCCTTTAAAAATTAGAGGGATGTGAGGTGAAGGGTGAATTTATTTCTTAATTAGTGATTTCACCTCTTCTTTACATGTAAACGTTGTGACATGTGATGCCTAATCTCTAATTAAAATTACTTGCTAAGCTTTCTTACATCGAATTTCTGCGAGATTTTAAGTTAAAAGGATGTTAATCATGTATTTTCTGGAAAGTCTGTGGAAATCAAACCATTTGATATAAGTGATATAAAAATGCTAATATTTTCTGAAAGAAAACTGGTCAACGATTTAAAATATGAGACGTCACTTGGTTAGTTTTTCGTACGAAATAATACTTGTCGAGATAATATATATATTCTTTCACTTCATGAATCATGTAAAACTATGCCATTTCACTTAATTAAAACATGAAATCGCTTAATGAAGTCCTATATTATTGTACATGTACATTTAGAAAAAATATAGAATTTCATTTTTAATAAATTTTAAATTTCAAGTAAGAAAATGTAGGATAAATTGGGTGAAGATGCAGTAGTTAGTGACTTTATTGTTTTAAAAATCACCTGTTGTTTTTATTTGTTATTCATTGATTGCTTTTAGAAGTTTGCACCCTTATGTATCATTTAAAACCTTATTTCACTTTATAGATATTATATAAAGCATAAAAAATTTGGCTTTTGTAAGCACTTGCATTTCGGCATCTTACCCATACCTATGAGTAAGATGGCCCTAGGGGTAAAATGCTTAGGGGTAAAATGCCTTGTGGAGTTTCAATGTAAACAATATTTTTTGTGAAGCAGTATAAAACATAATGGGACGAATAAAAGTAACTTTAATATTTTAGACATACTAAAGTTGTTAACTTACTTAGTATTAAAAAGTTACAAAAATATGAATGTAACAAACGTTGACAATTTAATAAAAGGACAAACTAATATTTGAAAAAAAAAAGTTTTGTTCTATTTAACATTTAAAATAATTATGGCTCTTAAGTATGCCTATTTTTAAATATTATAATAAGTTTAAATACGATAAAGCCACTGTGAGTAAGTGCTTTAGAGTGCAGATTTTTTGTTGGTGTTTTTCCTATGGCCCTTTGTTCTTTTAAGCTATAACTCGATCTGACACAGACTGCACATTTGTTTAGGCACTTTGAGGAACTTGTATATAACCAACAGTTTCACTGAATGCATTTGATCCAATCACATTTTTCAGAGGTTTTGTTGTACTTTGCTATACACTCTTAACACTGATTCTCCCTCACTTAAAAAAAAATCCTCATCTTCTGGATGTTGGTGGAAAATTTAATCCGTTATCTTTTCAAAGCAGATCAAATTAACGTGTTTTTAGAGCCTGCGGTGTCTGGATGGAGGTTGGCGAGCGTAGCTCGTAGGAGGCAGCAGGCCCTAGTTATCTAAAACTATATTATATACTACCGATATTTACATTTATTAAAATTATTTATAACTGCATTTAACATCAAAGTTTTAACAATGGTTAAAATTTAAAAAAAAAGAATCCCTGCCGGCTAGGGCCTACAGGCGGAGGTAGATTTCGAAGCTAAGTACTAAATTCACCAATAAAACTTAAATCAAGATTAGAGATAAACCCAGTTCCTTAACTCAGAATGAGCTAAACATTTCGTGAAAATTCTAATATACATGAATACACAAACGCATGTACATGGAATAGGTTTAAAAAATAGCTAAAGCAAATTCAGAGAACCTCAAAGTGTTAAAATAAGTTAATATTTCCATAGTCGGGTTTTTATCATGTTTTAATGCGTTTCTTCAAACTCATATGACGTTACATATTCACCTGATGAGGTCCATTTTATTTCCAATATGACGCAATATATATATTTTTTTTTTCAATCCGTCAAACTATTTATTTCATTTTGAGTTTTCTTGCGGAAATCTTGCACTAGAAAACTTATGACGTAATATTCAGTTTGTTTTCGATTCGTCAAACTATTTATTTAATTTAATTTTTCACGTGAAAACTTGCAATAGAAAAGCAATTGTTGTGGTGAGAATTGTGTTGCTTTTTTTTAAAATTGTTGGCAACTGCTATAACGAAAAATATTTATTTTTTCCTGTCATTGTTGTGTAAAAGCTGGTTTTATCAGAATCTTGTTAAGACGGTATTCAAAATTTTGAACCCACCCCATTTCCATTCCCTTGGGCCGATTTTTCCCCATTTTCAATCCCTGCCGAGATATTAGCCGTCTCAAAGTTGTTGGCGAGTTTGAAGACGATCCGTGCATAATTGCGACTTTTATCGTGCGGATAAAATTTAGTACATACATACATACACACATACATACATATATATATATATATATATATATATATATATATAATATAAACTTTTTAGCTGGGGGTGGTTTTGGGTTCCTGTGGTCCTATAATGAAAAGTTATGAAGGAATTTTTCAAAAGTCGCACCATGGTAACGACTGCAATAGGTAGTATTCCTTACGAAATCTACCTAATTATGAAATAATTATTTATAAGGCCAATAAAGTTTATTTATAACTCAGAATACATATCGAAACCTTTCAACTTATATTCACCTTAGATTTTAATATTTATTTATGTCATTTTAAACATTTACAAAATTTATAATTTTAACTAATGCTTTTTTTAATCAGTTGATTAAAATCACGATTTAATCATTGATTTAAAGTGTCTGATTAAAATTGTTGACAAATTAATTAATATACAAGAGTAATTCATACAATGAAGACACATGGAGGCATTTGACTACAACGGAAAATAACCGGCATCTTACCCTCAAAAACTTTCGTAGACTTACCCCAAAGTATTGGGTAAGACTCCAGCGACCCCACTGACGTGAAGAAGCTGGAACTGGCCACCATTTATGCTTTGTAGAAAGGCCAGGTATCAATACTTTCTAAAAACATCAGATTTATTTTTCTGGTGTTTAAACTAAGACTTATATAGGCAAATAGAGAAGTCACGTAAATGATTTTTGACACTTACCAGAAGTGTTTTGACGAAATAGCAATAAAAAAGTACCACTTAATTTTTTTAAAGAGCGCAAACAGAAATTAAAATATCAGTAGGGAACCATCTTCCTTACAATCGAGCGGCGTTTCCCTACAGCGCCTGTGCATATGAAAACTACATTATTCGGCATCTTGTACAACACGGCGTCTCACGTCAAGTTACCCTATTTAAAATGTAAGCTAAGGTTACATTTTGAAATAATGCGGCTTTTGATGCAAAAAATTATTTTTGAAATGTATATTGTTATTTAATGGTTTCATTGTTAATTTCGAAGCTTGTGAAATGAAAATGACATCAATTTGACGAAATTAAAATAAATATATACAAAAGTTTTCTAATTAAAATTAATACTTTAATTGAAAAAATATTACATCATTTTTATCCGATAAAACCTTTTACTAAATTCGCCTTTGTGATGCATTTGCGTATGTTTTAATTGCTATCTGTTAAAAATAATTAATTAAAATAGCATACGATTTTTTAAAATTCAATTCGTAGGGGCAATAACAATCCACTTAAGTGTACTGAAGTTTAATTTACATCCTTGGTTTAAATGCCAATATGCTCAGACGATTTTTACTTCTGTGGAATAAATTCATTCATAAAGCTTCAATGTGTGAAAATATGTTTTTAGTTTTAGGAAAATTTACTTTAATCATGTTTTTGTACCATCTATACAAATTGAAATTAAATTCTTTTTAATTTTAAAGAGAAAATAGTGTAAAAAAATATATTAATCAATTTTATTTTCCTTTTTTTCCACAAATAATGTCTTCTAGTAATAATCATAACGTGAATTTTGAATGCACACTCTCATTTGTATGTAACTTATATTCAAACTTATTAATCAGTATTAGTAAAAAATATTTCTCATTCATTTTAAATATGACGTCATTTTTTATCTATTTTCATTAGTTTATGATATTATGCTCCTTGTATTTTTAACGAATACTTGAAAATACCTGTTTTATTTCAAGTATGACGTCATATTTTTGCAAGTTAAATATTTTATCAATAATATCTTTTTCATTCTTTTTCCTTCTAATTATATCGCTATTTTTGACAGAAAAACCCTTATTAAAGTAACTGATATACATGTTTTATATATAATAAAAACTACTTCATTTTTTTTTCGTTTCAAATATGACGTCATATTTATTTTCTTTTTATTCTCATTTTTTACGCAGAAATTGCTCAGTTAAAAATTAATTGCCGAGGAGAAATTTTTATACCAGACTTTGATTTTATTGGCAACGGGAAAGAAAGATGGATAAATTTATCGGAAAAATGTGAATTGATTCTGCATGAAAATGAATGAAATTTTGAATTATTAAGCAAAATATTTGAATAAAATAAATTAAACATAGCCTATGTTCATTTCCGGGTTGTAATCCATCTATGTTCAAAAATACAAAAGCATTAATTCATCCGTTTAGACGCTGATTTCATTCAAACATTCGGACACACATTGACATTTATAATATTATAAGGATAAGGATATATATCAACCTACAGATCAAATAAAGGGTTATTCAAAAGAACTGGGATACCTATTTGGCTATGGCCGGTAACTGCTGAAATCAGTTTTTAAAATGTTTTATACGTTTCCTAAAATGTTTACTTAGTTATCTTATATATATTATTTCCCTAAATAACGAAGTTTTGTTAAAGCCTTCAGGATGTGTTGGGAAGTGTTTCATAATCTATGCTTAACGCCGCATGATTTTTCTTTCTTGTTTTCTATTAGTATCACTTTTTCAAAAATAATCTTTCCATAGATTTCTATTTTGATATTTTCAAGAGACGTGTACCATAACGAAAATTTTTGTAAATTGTGGCACGATTGAATATAGAAACAATCACCCGTTCTGATACCTAATCAAAGAGTTAATTATAATCTTAATGCCAAGTAAGACAATATTTCTCCTGATTTTGACCTTCACAATGATTTAATAATGAGGATTTGACATTTAGGCTAATGAGGATTTAACAACTAATGCTGAGCATTCTGGCAGCACAAAATTTCAAATCGAGCACGTTGAAGATAGTAATACAATACTTCTCCAATAATGTGTGGTGTGTCTGTCCAAAAAATTTTACATGAAATAAGAATATAAGTGATGCAGATTTTGAAATTTTGCAAATAATAAATTAATATTTTAAAAAACGGTCAAAAACAAGTTAAATTCTATTCAAGAACAATCTGGAGTGAAAACAGAATCTCATTCATAAATAACTCTTCATTGAAGTTGATCCTTCTTATCTTTTTTAAAGTTGTGTCCGAGAGGTTCTGCTCTCGAAGCTGGTAGCCGGGAGGTGCTGGGTTCGATCCCAATCGCGCCCGTCGGCCTAATCGTTCGGAGTTTTCGTGGTTTTCTTCGAGCTATGGATATCCATGCGTAAATACGGGTTAGGTTCCCTTAAAAAGACCCCCACGGAGGGCACTCCCCCCTCAGGCCTATATCCCTAGTGTAGATAATCAACCGTCAAAAATCAACCAACCAACCAACCACTTTTTGAAAGTTATTTGTTAAAAACAACCTCAAGAACAAATTCAAATAGAAATAATAAATTAAGCTTACAAAAGCAAAAAACAGCGTTACAAAACCAGAATTCAGCAAAAACTTTAAGTCAGTCGCTAAAACAATCTTGGATTAAAGATACAACAAAAACAGAAGATACGAAGAAATTTAACCTTAAATTTATCTTGATCTAGATCCATACATTTCAGAAATCAAAAAGAAAATATGGACGCCCACATGGAAGAATAAATAGAAGAAGCAAAAATGAGTTAAAGGCAAATTGAAAAGAAAATATTTGTTTAAAATGTACAGTAATAAACATAACTTTTGTAAAATCTATGTTGTATTGGTCATTTATTAGTTACTTCTTACACGGTCAAACTTAAAAGCGTTTAAAGTATGAATGTTGAAGTATTGAATATTTAATTATAATATATTCAATATTATGTAACTTAAAATTATTTTTATATTATATATTGTTATTAAATTAGTAATATATTAAGTAGTTAACAATAACTGTTTCAACTTTCAACTTGATGTAATTCAGCTTGTAATTAAGTGTTTCAATATATAATTAAATATATTCAATATTATGTAACTTAAAGTTATTTTTTATATATAATTTGCTGTTAGATTAGCAATATATTAAGTAGTTAATAATGTTTCAATTTTCGACTTTTATGTAATTAAGCTTGTTATTAGGGGGTCTCAGGACTCTTAAAATTGGAGAAAAAGAAAAAAAAGATCATTTTTAACATTTAATATCTTAAAATGTATATGATTTTAGAACACAATTTTTAATGGAATGAAAGATATAAGTACGTTTTTTTTTATTTCATGTATTTAAAAAATTGCAAGAGGCAAAATTAGCATTTACAGGGGGCTCGAAACTATCAGACATTTGACGAACAGAAAATTGGTATATCAGCTTACACACTTATTACAAAATAAATATTGCAACTAGAAAGAAAAATTTTGGTGCCTAATTTATACTTTAGATTGTAATAATTACCCTTAACGTAAATAAATTTGTATTTAAAGCATTTTTTATATTTTTAATACAAATTGTATTTAGCTAATGCAAACATTCGAAAATTTCAACAGTATAATCATCTAAAAAAATATTTTTTTGAACAATAACAGGAAATTTTAGGTTCAGTTTATACAGACTAACATGAAACATATATTTTGAAAATTTCATGGAAAAATATCCAGAAGTTTTCGAGACGTCCTGCGCGTCATGCCCCTAAATGTTATTTGGAGAAAAACGACTTTAAAGTTTCGGAAGAACTACTTCATCTATTGGTCGGGTACAGTTCTAAAATCCATAACTTCTGTTCTAATGGGAATTTCAATGAAATAATTATGTCAAAATGTTCAGAAAAGATACACTCTAAATTAAAATGTCTGAAATTCAGACACTTAAGTGTCTGAAATGGAGTGTTCAATTTTCAGACATTTTAAAATGTCTGAATTTTTTCAGACACTTTTTGCGTCTGAATTTCAGACACTTCAAACGTCTGAATCGCATCCATTTTTTTGTAAGCATCATACGTAGCCATGTTTGACCACGGTGAATCCTGGAAAAATATTTGGCTGTGGTCCTGCCCCCCCCCCCCCCCCCCAATACAGCCTGATTTTTTTGGTGCTCTCAGTTTTGGTATACAATTTTCGTTACGTTGATAATTTAAATCTTTTACGACATTGTACTGATTATAATCAATATCGTGAACTTCAGGAGTAGAACAAGATTAAAAAACAAAAAATATTTATCTAAATATTAGATTTTTTAAAATTTATTTTGTTTTTAACCTTATTTTACTTTAAAAGTTCAAAATATTGATTATAATCAGTACAATTTCGAAACAGATTTAAAATATAAGCTTTACAAATATTGCACATCAAATTTGGGGGCACTACAGTCGTAGGGGGACGGGGCACTTCCCAGTTTGCCCTTCCTTTAATCAAGAAGTACTTTTGCAAAAAACGCAACCCTGCATTATAGTTGTCTAAATTGAGATGTCCGGTATTCGGGAGTATCCGTTGTGGAGGTTAATGGAGATTCTCGAATAGCGAACACCTCTATTTAACGAATACTTTTTTAATCAGCAGACATACATATTTGTATGTTTTTACCTCAAAAAAGTAGACATCTCCAATTATCGGACAAATTTCGCGGTCCCGAAGTGTTCGCTATTAAGGGCTTTTAAGGTACATAGATAAATATATATATATATATTTTATAATCTTGTCCTACTCTAAAAGTTCAAAATATTTATTATACTCGGTTGAATGTGGAAAAAGATTTAAAATATCAGATGTACGAAAATTGCAAAAATCCCACCCCCCACCCCCCCCCCCAAAAAAAAAAATTAAAATATAAAAAAATATATTGCCACATAGGCAATTTTACATATACATCACTTGATAATCACAACAGCCATTTAACTATGAATAATGAAAATAAATAAATAAATATTCTACTTTAATAACATTGGGGAAAAAATGACTTTGGTATTTTGTTAAATATATTTGCGTTTTTAAACTTGTCCTACTCTAAAAGTTCAAAACTTTCATTATAATCAGTGCAAGATTTAAGATATCAGCTTTACAAAAATTCATGCAAAATCCCCCCTCCCCCCCCCCAAAAAAATGAAAATACTTATTTAAAAATTATGTTTTTAAAAAATTTATATTTCCACATGGACAAGTTTTTATGTAGATCAGAGGGTACTCACAAAAGCTATTCAACTATCAATAAAAACAAATAAGTACATATTCTATATTAAAAACATGAGGAAAAAATAACTTATGATTTCCAAACTTCTTTCGTCTTAAATATATACAGTAACATCTGTCATTTTTGTATTTTTCGTATAAGTGCATATAAATAAAGTTACCACAATTTTAAATACGAAATCTAGTTAGAGGTTTTTACTTTTTCCCATTATAAATTTCAAATTACTTTTTTATTAAAAATAATAAAAAAATCAGTATTAGAGTTGATTGCAAATCAAATACATATGTATATTTTTACAGGCAGGTTCATATAATAGACCAGTCTCATTTACTTTATTTATCTTTTTTTAATCTGCGGTTTTATGCCAGGAAGTAAGAAAGCATTAGGTCATCTTTCAAAGTTTTTTTTTTTCTTTACTTCCTTGTGGCCGTCATTTACTGCGAGATAAAAATTATCCATTTGAAACTAAGAACTGACATTGAATATATAATTCGTAATAAAAAAGAACGTCATAAGTTTAAAAATATATACTTCTAGAATTAGTGGGGTTTTTTGCGAACAGATTCAAAACTAATTAAATTTCATGCAGGATTTTGTTTAGTACAATAAATAAAATCATAAAATACACTAATTTTACTACTATAAAGAAACTTACTTGAGTTGCTGCAAGAGGTAAGAAATATTCCTCGATTTGAAATTTTAAAAACTACCACAACCACAGTGAGGGAGAAAGACTTTCATCAGTTTAAAAGGTAATCCCATAATACATCCGACTAGCCATATTTAAAGAATGAGATGTTTCATCCTAAAAACAGGACCCGCCAGACAAAAGTTTCTTTCTTTTTGCCAGTTTCGACAGGACGAAGATGAATAACACAATATTATTGATATAAATTGATACGAGTTAACACTAAGCCCATTGCACACGCTTTGTAGAATTTCCGGGTGTAATCTTCAACCGCCGTCTACTTCTGTTCTGTGTCTATCCCGCCCTTGTATCGACGACAGCTTCTAAGAGACATTTGATGTCGAGCACACACGTCAGATGTATGTATTCAATAAATAAATACTCCAAGTTAATACGAATTAAAATCACAGTACTTCACATTTCGCAAAAAACGAATTAAAATACACGCGTACATAAAAACAAACTTTGTTTGAATTACAACGTATACCACTTCGAACGAAGACATCTAAAACGCATGCGCAACTGGGAGTGCTAGTGCCCCCTGGTGGTTATTGCGTCGGAAGAATCAAAACATCTTAAATTAAGACACGTTTAAAGCAATGAAGTGTCTTAAAATAAGACGTTTGCGGATATTTTAGACATTCTCAGTTCGTTTACACCATGGTCATAGTAAGACGCTTATGTATCTTAAATTAAGACATCTATAGTGTCTTAATTTTCAGATTAAGACACTTAAGTGTCTAAAATTCTTTTTCAGTCACATATGTGTCTAAATTTAAGACGCTTCTATTTGCAGTGTAGGAGTTTAACATCTAACTAAACTAACATTTCGAAAATTTGAAGCTTTAAGAGTCCTGAGACCCCTTAAGTGCTTCAAGATTTCATGGTAAATTAATATTTTAAGGTGAACTAACATAAATAAAACCCATTGCTACATTAAGTAGTTTGGATGTCTCATTTAGATTTTAAATACTGTAACTGCGACAAAAATGCCCTAAATGTGACAATCGTATATTGTTTGCTTATATATTAGAGATAACTATTCAATTTCTACAAAAAGAAAAGTTATTTTTGAATTAAAGGCACTATATTGAATTATTTTATGCTTAATAAAATATACACTCTCAACGGTGTCCAATGGGTAATTTCTAAACATAGACATATAGTTCCAGTTATAAAAACGTTTTAAATGAGATAAAAAAATATTTTTAAAGTCATTTTGATCAATAAAGACATATCTTAAATAGTTAAGAAATTTAAATTTTCATATGGTTCCCCGGTATTATAAGTGATATTTAGTAAAAATATCCTATTACACTAACAAGTAAGACAAAAGAAAGTCCCATTCGACACTGAAATTGACTGAACTATGAAACTTTGAATTGCATGACTTATGCCAAAATTCTGAATCTGAGCACAAATGAGTTAGGTCATGCTTCGAGGGATCGTACACAAAATGCTTAAAGTATTAGAATGAATTATTTCGCGAGTAGATTTCTGCATTGTCATCAAAAGGAGTCACTTCGTGCACGTTTTAAAATTACTTTAATTTTAATTAATTAAGTTTTAGATTAGATAATCTTTTTGCATTTTAAAATCTGTATAATTTTGTAAAGGATTGCGGCTGTTGCTTTTCATAATTCCATTTAACAAAAATTCTGTTTTTTTTTTTTTAACTAATATTTTTAGTACAAGTTGTATATTTTTCTTTAATACGTCAAAATGAAAATATATTTTTAATTTATATTGCAATATTAATTTTACTCTCAGCTATTATTTTATTTATATCTGACGATCATTTATATGTCTAGTAATTTTGTGAAGGACCCCTATTTCGCAGCAAAAAAATATGCTTTAAGGCTGTTCTCAACTGCTCTGCTCAACAAGCGCAAAACGTTTTGACACATTTACAAATTCATTTTTTAACGAAAAGATATAAAATTGGAAAGCCTGACCATGGAAGTGATTTGGAATCGAACTGTGTTTTCCATTTTTGGATCAATCAATTGCCTATTGAGTTATAAATGTTCACGTGACAAACACGTTTTTTATCCTTTCTCCAGTGTTTTTCTCCTTTCGCGCGGAAATTTGGTTCATAACGCCCACTTTGACACTATTTTCTGAAAGTTGTATTGTGTTTGCAAAAAAAAAAAAAAAAAAAAAAAAACGAAAAAGCAGCTCGATTACATAGTTTCTGAACAACAACAACAACAACTGCTAAATTCATGCATTTACGAACAAAAATAATTTTAAACTTGTGTCATAAAGTTGCCCTTTTGGACATTAACATTAAACAGCTATTACTCTGTCAGATTTAATTGCAGAAGAATAGACCGCATAAAAATTTAAATTTCGTAATTTTTTAAGAAATGTTTTAGTCACTTTAAAAATACTTTTTATGTCATTTGAAACATTTTTGTAATTGGAACTATATGTCTACGCCTAACGATTAAGGATTTAACCATTGGACACTGTTTAGAGTGGAACACCCTGTATATTTAGCAATAGATCCGTGCGAGGCTTTCGCACTACAATCTCTATATAATAAAAAGCAGTGTAACGCATCCGAGGTGAACCCATCAATCTTACCAGTCTCCGATAAGTTGGAGCCACGTTAGGCTTAATTTTGATTTGAGATGTAGATGAGAAAATTTACCTGACTAAATACAAATCTTTTCTACCTGAAATCCTTTCTTTTCAAAATAATTTTCTATAAAAGATTCAAAATTTCAATGATTTACGCAGCCATTTCAGAAAACAAACGTAGCGCGCTTCGTGCGTAAAACATAAATAAGAAGCTGTGGTAGAGAGTCATTCCTTTTGTGATTCATTAAAAAAAATTTAAACCATGGAGCTATGAAGATTAAAGGAGACGACATAAATGACATCACTTGAAGCTGTCCCACCCCTGCTGCGTGACGTCAGCCGCGGGTAAACAGAAGAAAAACACCCATAGGCGTGAAGAACACTTTAACAATGCTTGCCTTCATTCTTTCGGATGGGGTGCAACCCGAGATACCCATTTATTAATCAATATACATATTAAAAAAATTGTAGGGGGGGGGGGGGTTACAATTTCAAAGTGTTATTTAAAAAAAATAGTATTAATTCAATAGTTGTAGCAGACTGTTTTAATTATGCACTTTTATTGCATATTTGTTAAATTTTTGTTTTATTAAGAAATCTTAATTTTGCTATAGTATATTAGCTGGAAAACCTGGTTCACCCAGAAATATTGTAAATGCTAATTGTATGTTTATTAGAACATAAACTAGCCGAACTTTGCTCATCTAAACGCTTCCATAGTGTCAATTATTTTTTATCAGTTTTTCAAATTTTAAGTGAAAAACACAATTTTTACCCACCGTCCTAGGACGGGCATTTACACTTTTAATATTATTTTCTGACACGTTAGTCCATTAGTTTTTAATTAACTGCAATTTTTAATTGATATCGCATAGCTCATTGTGCGTTTTGGGTGTGTATATTTAAAGGGATGTTGGCAACAAAAATAATACATATGATGTAATGAAATGACAAATATACCCTAAATGGACAAAATTATAGGGATTCACGTCTCATTTAGGCCTAATGGCCTTATACACTGGTGGAAATTGATTTATGAAAACACGGTTTTGTAACAAAAACTTCTATAATATTCATTAATAATGAATGAAAATTCACACATTTTGCATACTATGTACAACAAATAATTTAGAAAAATAAAATTTCGTACATAACTAATAACTACGATAAACTAAAACATAAGGTCAAAAATTAGATTTTAGTAACATAAAAACCTGGAAATTGATTTATGAAATATCACATTTAATTGAAATTAATAGTTGGTAAAGTCGCCTTTACTCATCAGAGTTTCTTTTATTCTAGATGGCATTGATAAAACAAGATTTTGAATGTATTTCTGATCCATTTTTAGTTTTGACAGATTGAAGTTTTCAATTCTACAAGTGATGTGTACTGCATCCCATTTGCATAAACCATTCGAACAAGCTGCCCCCAAAAGTTTTCGATGGGGTTCAGATCAGGACTAATAGGTGGATGATCTAAAAGAACAATATCTTCTTCGTCAAACTAATCTTTCATTGCATTTGAAATGTGAATACTTGCATTGCCTTGCATGAAGATGTAATTTAAAGTATAATATTGTCATGAAAATGGAAGAAGTGAATTTTATAAAACTAAATTGTAATCAAAAGAATTTTGGCGGCCGTTTAAAAATACAATTTCACTTTTGTCATCATAAGCGATCGCTGCCCAAATCATCAAAGTTCCGCCACCAAAATTTCTGCTGAAGGTAGATTTCGGTTCTTTTCGGAGATCCCTGCAATAATACTTCAAACTATCCGGGCGATCCAAATTAAATCTTTTTTTTTTGTCAGAGAAAATGACTTTCTTCTAATTGGCACCCATTGCCATGTACTTCTCGCAATACTGCAAACGCACCTGCTTGTGACGCAAAAGTAATTTTGAACCAGATTTCATTTTCGACCATCTCAATCTCCTTGAAGAATGTAAAATTTACCTAACACTTCTAAAAGTAACAGGAAGGGATGAAGCTGCACAAATCAGCTTTGAACTGTGACCGGCTTTCGATGCAAGTTGAAGAATCCCCCCTTTTCTCTCTCTTACTTAACATGGATTACCTTTTTTGTTAAAATTTTTGCCATAATTTGATGGATCTTTTCTATAGTTATATATCCCACCAACTTATCTTTTAATTAATTTACGAATTTCCTGAGAAGATTTTCCACACGCTACACTGTAAAAAAAATCCGACCAGTTTTCCTGTAGGAATCGGAAAAATAGTTGCCCTTATCGTACCGGAAAATTTTCCGACCCAGCTCGCAATAAAATCCGTAAAGAAAAGGAGATAGTCAATAAAACGGTATTTTACGGATTTTATTCCGAGCTGAGTCGGAAATTTTTCCGGTACGATAAGGGTAACTGTTTTTCCGATTCTTACAGGAAAACTGGTTCAATTTTTTTTTTACAGTGTAGGTATGCATCGAGTTTAGCTCTTTCTTTCTCAGACAACATCTTTGTTGTATCCATCGTGAAAAGTATAACTGAAACGTATTGCTTCCAATATATAACGCTTTTTATGTCTACTGTGCATGTCACGTTACCCTCTTTTATGCAAATTTTTGTCACATTACTTCGGAATAGGCAATGAAATGTGATATTTCATAAATTAATTTCCATGTTTGTATATTACGAAAATCTAATTTTTGACTTTTTGTTTATATTTAATATTATGCATGAAATTTTATTTTTGTAACTCATTTGTTATACATACTACGTATATCCCATGAAATTTCATTCATTTTTAATGAATATCATAGAAGTGTTTGTTAAAAAACCATGTTTTCATAAATCACTTTCCACCAGTGTATCATAATTAGAATAATAAATCAGGAATTTCAAACTCTTTTAATGAATACATCTATTTTTAAAACTCATGGTTATCCCAAGAACAATGACTCACTTATTATTCAGCATCAAGCATGGACTTTCGCGCGTTATCTTTGATAAGATAAGGGTTGGGAGAATCTTTTCAGATTTGTAACTCAGGAGTAAATATGTCAAATCTCTACATGTGTTCCAATAAATTAGTTTTGATTATAAAATAATATCCATAGAAATTTTAAATTCATTTTATCAAATTGCCAAAGTTTTATATTAAAAATAATTAATGAACTTTTTGCGAAAATATTTTATATTTAATATTCTAAAATTCACATAAGTTTATAATATTAGCTTAAAAGTTCTTTTAGAGATTTAATATAATGTATAACTACTCAGGGTTTTTTTTTTTTACATAACTATTTCGACTTAGTTTTATAATATATATACGAGGGTGTATCAATAAGTTTTTGCCCTCACATAGAAATAATTGAGTGAAATTTATGAAATTGCTGCATTGTATTTATTCTTTTCTATATAGTCAGTGTGCATAGTAACACATTTGTGCAACCGGTATTTTAAAGAGAGGGGAGGATGTATTCAAGGAGGCGCGATAGTAGACCCAAAGGGGGCATTTTTCTAACTTTTACCGACTCCCACATGTGACATGTTATTGGAAAGGCCTGCGACCACTTATTCATGCTACGCACCTCCTGAGCCCCCCGCCCCCCCCAAATTTGCCCTCCAGGGGCACTTTTCTAAATTTTGGGGACATCATTCAGGCTCCGCAGGGTCAAATTTGGGGGAGGGAAGGGGCTTGGAAGGTGCATAGCCTGAATAAATGGTCACAGATCTTTCCAACATTGTGTCAAATGGGGGGGTCAGCAAAAGTTAGAAAAATGACCCCGTTGAGTCTACTATCGCTTCTCCTGGAATACATCCTCCCCCTCTCTTTGAAATACCGGTTGCAGAAATGTGTAATTGTGCACCGTGACTATATAGAAAAGGACTAATACAATGTAGCAATTTCATAAATTTCACTCAATTATTTCTATGCGAGGGCAAAAATATATTGATACACCCTCATATAAGCAAACCACTACATAGAAAATTGGACATGTAACAATAACTTAAAAAAATATATAAATAAATAAACTGAAAATAACTTAATTCAAGGCGTACAAAATTTTCTATGAAAAATTTCCAAAAATTATATAAAGAGATTTATTTGACATGTAACATTTAAAATTATTCTACAGAAAATAATTCATATAGGTTAAACACGTTAGTTATTCATTAAACCATGATATCGATATAGGCATATAGTTAAATTATCAAAAAAAAATTAATTATTGTTTAAATGTGTAAAGATTTTAATTAACACTTGTTAATTAATAAAATTTTACAATACTTTACAAAAGGAAGAAGAAAAAGCCTACGCACTCGATTTAAAGTCTATCTAATAAGCGTGGTTGCTGATCAAGGGTTATTCCACACATACGTATGTATGATAAAGACAGAGAGATCAAATTGGAATATTTGCTCTAGGCATGAGAATTTTCTAATATAGAGCCACAATATTACAAATGTCTTTAATTATTTCTTTTTCATTTAATGAAATTTTTATTTTTCATTTCATATATTTTCCGATATCTACTTATTATGATTAATTATTTATCTTTTATCATGTTAATAGCACTATATTTTTAAATTTAACTAAACTTCAGTGTATAATGAGATGCGTGGATCATATTACGGGGGCACACGAAATAATTCGCGCACAGTAGTTGGTATAAACGTCCATTGTTGAAAATGAATTTTTACTGTGATTTTTTATTTATTTTATGATTATTATTTAAATGTTTATTTAGATACTATCACGGTGACTTCGTCTCATTTTTTGCCTCTTGTTGTCTTTAAAGATCCAAAAATTATTGAAATTTTTATTTAAGGTTGTTCTCAACTGCTCTGCTCAACGAGCGCAAAACGTTTTGACACATTTACAAATTCACTTTTTAACAGAAAGACATAAAATTGGAAGACATGACTATAGAAGCGATTTGGAATAAAACTGTGTTTTCCATTTTTTTTTATCAATAAATTACCTATTGAGTTATAAACGATTTTGATCGCGTGACAAACACGTTTTTCATACTTTCTTGAGTGGTGTTTCTCCTTTCGCGCGGAAATTTGGTTCAAAATGCCCACTTTGACACTATTTTCTAAAAGATCTATTGCGTTTGCAAAAAAACGGAAAAAACAGCTCGACTACATAGTTTCTGAACAGCAACAACTGCTAGTTGTCCTTTTACTGTAAGTTGCCCTTTTGAATTTGAGTACAGCCTTAAGAAATTTTTTATTTTTTTTTCTAATTTCAAGATATCAATTTTAAATTTAGAAATTCACATTTAGTATAGGGTGGTCCATCTGTTGGTTCTTTTTTTTATTATGAAAGAAAACACATTTTTTATGAGTGAAAATCGAAATACTTTATTGAACATGGAAGGTTCAATATGCCACTTATATATGCCACTATGCCACTTATATATGGAATACAATATCGCACATGTGGCCAGCGCGGCTCCACTTACATGTCATCATCCGAACATCAAAGTTTTCAATGACTTTTCCCAGAATGAACGGATCCATGACCAAAATTTCAGCCCGGATCACTCTCAGAAAAAAAACTCTCACTTTTGACGATTCAGCAATCCTTGAGCCGTATTTCGTCGTTTTTGACAATCATTTCCTATCAACATCACGTGACTTTTAACGAAACGTAAACTCTCAAATATTTGACGAAAGTTTTGCCTCAATCACGGTTAGGCTCAATGCATTTTAACGAAACAGTTGCTGTACCGCCTCAAAATCTTCGATTTTAGCAAGCAGATATTTGCTTGTTTATGTTAGTCCTGTAACAATTTATTTTAAAACAGCATTTTTTAGTGCTTTTCAGAAAATACTGAAATATAGGTAGTTATTGTTTCTTCATTAGTTATTTTTTTAGCTGTTAAAATTTTTAGGAATGCTTATTATTATTATTATTATTTTATTTATACGCTGTTGTTCGTTTTGTTTTAATTCGAATAGAATAAATTTCCTGTGTTCTTCAAAACCATTCAAAAAGAAAATTAGGTCAATAAAATTTCAAACTTCCAGGATATTTTCTTTTCTTTTTTTAATATGTTTATTTAAGAAGCATATTCTGTTTTCAATGAAATTAAAAATAAACATAATTCATCCCTCTCCCCTTTATAAACAGTAAAGAGTTAAAATCTTATCCACCTACTCAAAGGCTTCACCAGTGGCCGAGAGGTTCTGCTCTCGAAGCTGGTAGACGGGAGGTGCTGGGTTCGAACCCAATCGCGCCCGTCGGCCTAATCGTTCGGAGTTTTCGTGGTTTTCTTCGAATCTTTGTTTTCCAAGCGTAAATACGGGTTAGATTCTCTAAGATCCCTACGGAGGACACTTACCCCTTAGGGCCTATATCCCTCATGCTGGTAAGCTGGTAGACGGATTAAAGGCACCATATTGAATTATTTTATGCTTAATAAAATATACACGCTCAACGGTGTCCAGTGGCTGAGAGGTTCTGCTCTCGAAGCTGGTAGACGGGAGGTGCTGGGTTCGAACCCAATCGCGCCCGTCAGCCTAACCGTTTCGGAGTTTTCGTGGTTTTCTTCGAGCCATGGATTTCCATGCGTAAATACGGGTTAGGTTCCTTTAGACAGACCCCTACAGAGGGCACTCCCCCTTCGGGCCTATATCCCTAATGTAGATAATCGGCCGTCAAAAATCAACCAACCAACCACCTACTCAAAGTGATAAAATCTCACGCAATATGCACTTCACAATTCGTTATTTGTGAGCAACAAATTAACCAGACCATATTCTAACCATTCATTGAGCAAAGAAATTTTCTCTAATAAACTATTTAATCAAGCCATATTATAATTATTCATTGACCATGAGAAACCATAATAATAAATTAGCCTTACTTAAAACTTTCATAAATTATAGCAGCACCGATAAAATTACAATCTAACTTATAAAAATATAAATACGCAGCAGAATTCATTACATCAATCTAAAAGCATATATATACAAGTCCCTAATAGCGAGGTCGGAAGAGCAACGGTCTCTCATGCCGAAGGCCGCGGGTTCGAATCACCCCGAGGAAAAAGAGAAGCGAATTTTTTCTTCCCCCTTGTCAATAAATACAGGAGCTTCCAAACTGTTCGATGCCCCACCAGTGGCCGAGAGGTTCTGCTCTCGAAGCTGGTAGACGGGAGGTGCAGGGTTCGATCCCAATCGCGCCCGTCGGCCTAATCGTTCGGAGTTTTCGTGGTTTTCTTCGAACCTTGGATTTCCAAGCGTTAATACGGGTTAGGTTCCCTTAGAAAGACCCCCACGAAGGGCACCCTCCCTGGGCCTATATCCCTCATTCAGATAATTGGCCTTCATAAATACAACCAACCAACCAACCAAACTGTTCGACAGATGGCACCACCAGCCCTTTTTTGACGAAATTTATATCGTCAAGCAAGTGAAGAAAGTAATTTCATCAATGTGACGAAATATTCGCTCGGAACATTTCCCAGAAAACCGTTTCGTCAAAAACAAAGAAAATTTCGTGAAATCTTAGTATTCATTTCTGAGTGTGATGTTATGTTTGAGGTCTTGGATTGTGCGGGGGAGTAGGCGTACACTTTACTTTTCAGAAACCTCCAAAGAAATTAATCCCTTCTGGTTAAATGGCACGATCTTGGCGGCCAATTCACATCAGAATTTTTTGATATTACGCGATCTGGAAATTTCTCGTTCAATAAGTTTATGGTTTGGCGAGCAGTATGTGCCGTTGTACCGTCTTGTCAAACAAATGGCATACATTTGTCAGTTCATACATCATGACATATGACAGCTGACACAAATAACCTGTGAAATATTCATAGTTCAAAAAAAAAACCAACTGGCGGACCACCCTATATTTTTAAAGAATAGTTTTTTAAAAATACATTTTTTTAAAAGTGGGATAAAATAAACCTTAAAAACTTTGTAAGATACTGTATACCCACAACTATGATAGAATAATAAAACATAATAAAAAATCTACACCATTTCGAGATTTAAAAAAAACACAAATTTTGTATGAAAATAAAAATAAAAACGAAATTTTATTCAAAAATGAGCATTATGCAAGACATGTAAAACAATTAACAATTAAGACGGTAACATTAATATATTTCAATAGAAAACAAATTTTAGATATATTCACTTATTTCAGGAAGTGAAAAAACATTTCTTTTAGCAGAAATGTGTCTTTTCGGGGGGGGGGGATTTTTTTAGGTTTTTTTTAGCGTATTCGTCGAATATCGCCGGCTATATGCCTAAAATAGCCATACATTCGACGCCTTTTGGATAGAATTAGATAGAATCGATTCTTTGGTATATTTATAGAATTTAGATACAAGCCAAGTTACATATAAAAATTTTATTAAGACTGAAACTTATTTGCAGCTTATATTATTATTATTCATCGCCTTGCGGAGTGTAATTTCAAATATAAAAATGAATAATCTTTATGCAATTATTTATATTTCAATATCTTAAGGCTGTTCTCAACTGCTTTGCTCAACGAGCGCAAAACGTTTTGACACATTTACAAATTCATTTTTCAACGGAAAGATATAAAATTGGAAGGCCTGATTATGGAAGCGATTTGGAATTGAGCTGTGTTTTCCATTTTTTTTATCAATAAATTACCAATTGTGTTATAAGCGATTTTCAACACGTGACAAAGACTTTTTTTTCCCTTTCTTGAATAGTTATTCTTCTTTCGAGCGGAAATTCGGTTCAAAACGCCCACTTTGAAACTATTTTCTGAAAGATCTATTACGTTTGCAAAAAAACAGAGAAAACAGCTCGATTATATAGTTTCTGAGCAACAACACCTGTTAGTTTCATACATTTCCGAGCTAAAATAAATAAAAAATTATGTCATAAAGTTGCCCTTTCGGATTTGAGAACAGCCTTAACAATCATTAGGGAGAAAAAATCTCCCCGCGAAAATATTTTTTACATGTTACAAGTTCAAAAAGTACCACGCGCGAAATGTAGAATTACTCCTTACTTTAATAAACATAATAACTTTTTGATGTGTTGCACATATGCAATGCGATGGCACAAATGGTTAAAGTTAAGTAAAAAATAATTTTACATACTTTTTCGCTGTTCTTTAAACGTTTTTTGATAAAATTTCATGTTAGAAACTATAGTACCCAATAAATGAGACTCACCTAAAGCAACATTAATTAACGAAAAGAAAAAATGGATATTTTCACATTCAATATATCTTCATTGTATGTCAACACTATATGAGTATGAAATACAGTCGAGTTCCGTTAGAATGAATTTCAAAAGACTAAAAAAATCTGTTCCTATAACGAAGATTCGTTATAACGGTGTTTTTTATTTTTCATTAAAATTTCTCAACAGTAAATTAGTAACATGTAAATTGCTTCTAACTTAAAATATAAAATAAATATAAAAGTAACAAGTCGGAAATCGTTACGTCAAACGCGGCAAATGGGTGGTACGTACTATAACTACTTTTATACATATTCAGATTTTGATAAAATAGCTATTGCAGTGTTAGGGAAAAATGTATGAATACAAAATTTATTGCGATTATGTATATGAAATTCAGTATACTGAATTTTCATTTTTTCCATATTATAATATGGAAAAAATATGATTAATATCTTAAATAAGACGTAATCACGAATCATTACCTATCATTGAATTAATTACGTATGATAGGATTTAATAGGATAATCACTATATCAACCTAAAATATTATTTATCATGAGATATCATTGATTTCATTACGTGGGATAAGATTTAATAGAAGGAAAAAAAATTTTATTAATATATTTTAAAGTCTTGATTCGATTTTTATAAAATTTGAAATGACGCGACAAAATTCTGCAGCGATTCTATATATTAAATTTCAAACGGATCGGTTGTGGTTGTTTTTGCGCTTTTATATGCGGACAGCCGGACGGACCAAGACGACGTCCATAGATGCTACGTATTTATATAATTACGAACGCACCTAAAAATAGGTTAAAAAAAAAAAAACACTCTTTTATAAACATTTAATGTTCACCTTGAAAATCAAGCCTAATTTTTTGATTGCAATTCATGTTCTTTCCCTAAGATTTTCGTTTACGTACATAAATTGGAAGAAGGCACTACGGTAGGAACGAAATCGTCTCGTCCCTCCTACTACGTTATGTTTGCCTAGCATTTCGGCCCCAAATTAAGGCTGTTCTTAACTACTCTGCTCAACAAGCGCAATACGTTTTTACACTATACAAATTCATTTTTTAACGGAAAGATATAAAATTGGAAAGCCTGGCTATGGAAGCGATTTGGAATTGAACTGTGTTTTCCGTTTCTTGATCAATCAGTTACCTATTGAGTTATAAGCTATTTCTATCACGTGACAAACCCGTTTTTCGCCCGCTCTTGGGTGCTTTTTCTTAATTCGCGCAGAAATTCGGTTCAAAACGCCTACTTTGACACTCTTTTCTGAAAGATCTATTGCGTTTGTAAAAACATGGAAAAAACAGCTCAATTACATAGTTTCTGAACAACAATACCAGCTAGTTTCATGCATTTTCGAACAAAAATAAATTAAAACTTATGTCAGAAAGTTGCTCTTTTGGATTTGAGAACACCCTTAACTCACGGTGCATCTTGTCATTCTGCGGAGTTCCATTCTTTGCTCCTGCCCACCATTACCAAGTACGATTCGCGAGATCGAGGCTTACTGTGGCTAAAATCCGCCATGTACGCTAATGGCGCCTGGTGCATGTAAAATCCGTCGTGGCTGCAAAGTCCTCCAAGTTACCTGTGAATTATACCTCTGATGGTGCCGTTCCAGGCGAAGGTCTCGTTATCTGATCAATGATCTAAATTACGAGATCAACTTGCGTAACAATGCGCAGGTGCCAATAACAATATATATGTTAAGTAACCGGCATAAAAAAAGTCCACAACTAAGGAGTAGGCACTGCCGATAGATAGACGAACTATAGGCGGTCACCCGCTCCGATACATCAAATCGGATTAAAGTTATTATTACTTCTAGGAAAAGGGCCAAGAATTTAGGTGTCGCAGTTTTTTGATAAAATTAAAATTGGGCTCAAGTGGTGAAAAAAATATGTGGGAGGGGGGGGGGGGTGACGAAGAAAAAAATTCATAACTTCATCAATTCACAAGATATCAAATACGCTTCAATTTATTATAAATTTTCTTAATCTTATCATTTTACATTGACAAGTTTTTGATAGAACCAACTCTTACAGCAAAAAATAAATAAAAAAAAATAATAGGGGTTGAAGAAAAAATTATTGTATTAACATGATTCTGATAAAACCATCTCTTGCAGAAAAATAAAAATAAAAACTCGTCAAAAGCGGCCAGATAAAATTGTTAAACTGAGTTTATCTCAAATCTTATTAGTTTTTGTTGGTGAAATTAGTAATTATCTTTGAAATCTACTTGTGCCTGTATAGGCCGAGCCGGCAGGGATTTTTTATAAATCTGGCATATCAAGAAGTGGTTTAAAAATTGATTACAAAATTCCATCTTTACATACAAAAATAAGATAGAGTTAAATAAAAGAGCGTTGCAATTATCATTCTCAAATGCTATTAATTACATACCTTTAATTATATTAAGATAACACTATTTCTCTTATGCATTTCTTGGACAGCGATTTTGACGAACACGGCTAAACTTTTTTTTTTTTAATGGGATTTCCTTCTATCGAATTTCGTTCTAACGGTACTCGGATGTACTTTGATACAAAACTAATCAAATTATAAAAGCACAGAAGTACATTCATAATTAAATTTCTAATTTAAGTAAAAACTTACAAAAAACTTCATAATCGTAGAATCCCTTGAATCGTTTCTCAATGAAAAATGAAAGATGCAGCTCTTTCAAGAAAGCTTTGATTAATACCAAGGTAAATGTTAGTTGTATATATAGATATTCAAGGTACATAATTTCTATGACAACTGTTTGCTGACGTAAATGATGGACAGCAGCCATTGGCTAAGCCTGAAGATATGTGACCGGGGGATAGGAGAGGGATGATAGACCCCCGAAAAGAAGCTAAAGTTTCACTGCCCGCCGTCTGAAGTTTCATTGACGTCAAAGATTGAGTTATATGAAACTTTTATTAATTGCCTTGAGGCTATTTTTGGAGAAAAAGTAATTGAAATTTGAAATCGAAACAAAAGCTACAATGTAAGAGACAATCGAATGTATTTTCGGTATTATTAATACTCTTTACACACTGATTTTCTTTTTCTCTTTTTTTCTTCTCTATCTCGTCTTGCAAAAGTGGCTTTCAAAAAAATCAGACAACTTTTACAACTGCTTCGGCAGTGTTTTGTTCTAAAGTTCCTTGAACTTTTTAATCTTTCAAAGAATATTTTTTATTAAAGACAATTTTTTTTCAAGCTACGATCAAAGTATTGTAATAAAAATCACACAACACTCACTGTTACCTCATCCGTTGAAAGAGGGGTGAAAGAGCTATCCAATCATGTATCACATGAGAGGGTCGGAAAAGTTAGAGAAGTTACCTAACTAACTAACTGTCTAACCAAACATTGAGGAGCTCAGTTGCTCTTCTGGGAGCAACTAAGCACCTAACCGTAGGGGGCAAATCGAGTGTAGAAATGGTTGACCCGTATCGGGTTACCCTTTTGGTCAAATTCTCAAGAAAATTCGATATAAGGGTCGCGGGTAATTTGGGGCTAAGTTACTTAACCAATGATTTAAAATTGTAATAGAGGCAATAAATGGGGGGGGGGGCGGCGAATACACAATATGAAAGAGTTGTGAAAGGTCTGTCCAACAATATGTTACTTAAGGAGGTCTGAAAAATTACAAAGATGCCCCCGGAAGGCAAGCAAGCCGCTAATGATCCGGGGCAAACAGGAGGCAGAAACAGCCCGCCCGTACATTCCAATTTTCAAATCTCTACTTGAAATAGTTTTAAAAATTTCGATATACCTTATAATCTCTGACTGTCTTTTTTATTATCTTTTGTATCAGAAAGTCGATTAATATACGTATCCCCGAGGCAGAAAAGTAAATACAATACGACGCACTCGAATGTCTGCACTGTGCTCATGAAATAAAAATCATCCATTTCATTAAAAAGTTTTTAATTAATATTTCAGCAAATCTTGAACCGATTTTTTCCTCTTTTGGAATTTCTGAAATAGAATATTATTTTGCGTCTATAAGCCAATTTTCAAATCCCTACCTGAAATAATTTTAAAAATTTTAATATATCTTAAAATTTCCGACTAGCGTTTTAATCTGCACCCCGAATAATCTGGCAAATTCTTTTCGAATCCAGAACAATCGAATCAGCTGACATCAAAACAGATAAAATGTCTGAAGGAAAATAAAAAGTCGCACTTTTGATTAATGAAGTTTTAATTAATATTTTAGCAATTTATAAACGGACTATTTCTATTTTTGGAATTTCTGAAATAAAATATTATTTCGCTCAAGTGTAACAACTTTCAAATCCTTACAAGAAATAGTTTTAAAAATTTCTAAATACTTTCAAATGACTCACACACCTATCTTTCTGGCTAACTCGAATTTTTCTGGTATCCTTTTTTCATTCCCGACGATCAGAAGCAGGCGTGGGCTGTTGAAATAAAAAGTAATGTTTTTTTTTTTAATATTTTTGCTTCTTTAATAGAGATTTTTAATTAATATTTGCGTTAATTTCCGAATGATCCTTACAAAATTGTAATAGTGACAATTCCGATTTTTTTCCTTCGTATTTTGACACCTCTCTCGATTCTCTACGACGTTTGTGAGAAATGTTTTTCTTCTGACAGACAAACACGCATATGTATTTTAGCATTAATAGTACTTCTTTGATGTGGTGAGTCTTCTATTTCTCACACAAGGGATAAGAGTACCACGAATAAGACTCGTTGACATGTTTGTTACCCCCATTTTTTTGTTGATGTGCACGCAGCTTTTAGAAAAGAAAACGTAGAAAAATAATCGCACGAATTTTTGCATTGTTAACTAACGCAAAACCAGCCGAATGAAAAAGCGTCCGATCCAGGACTCAAACTCGGATCATTGGCATAGCGCACCAATGCTCTACCAACTGAGATACTCGAAAGATACCCAGCCGGGCACCCCTCACGTTTATACACTCAAGTTTGTGAAAATTGCAACACCATGAAGGAAAGACGCGATTGAGCTGAAAAGTTCAGAGAATGCAAAGTATAGTGTGTTATGTAAATGATTCCAATTTCAGAGTCACCAGCCGTGGGCTGAGCTGCGCCTTCTGGATTGCTGCTGAAACCGTATAAGTATATTGCTAATGGTAAACGTTAGGTGAGGCGTAACTATTCCTCTTCGACGAAAGAGAGCGGCATTTCAACAACTGACGGAGTTTGAATGGGGGAGAATCATCGGCCTTCGTGGAGAAGTATTTTCCGATCGTGCAATAGCAGCTCCTGTGCAACGTAACAGCAACAGGGTGATGTGAGTTTAGAAGCAGTGCGCCAATGAGGATCGGACAACTCGGAAATCTGAGAGTGGATCCCGAACAGTGACGTTAACGCGCGATTATAGACACATGGTCCACATGGCGTTGACGGACCGTAAAGCTTCATCTAGACAGTTGGCAGCACATTAGTCAACTGCTACTAGTGTATTACTGCTGTGGGGACTTCAGGCTGTTTTACAATATTGGACATAGAAAAATCCTCATAGCGATACAAGATCGCTAGGTATAAAAAAGCCCATGTGTTCCTAAAATAAACTCGAGTTTTAGACTAAGTTCCAACTTTTGCCGGTAAGATGAGAAAAAAAAAGTTCGATCACAATTCATCATAGGAAAATGACATTCGGCGACATCTAGAATAAAGCCAGAACCACCTGGGGTTTGCTTTCATGTATCGAGAGGTGAAACTAAAGTAACATTTTCCCACGACCGGGCTTGAACCAGAGTTTCGTACGCCCATTGTAGGCCGGGCCTTGTTTAACCATTCGGAGCACAGCCGTCAAATGATTTTGACAGCAAGGCACAGCCAGTGGCTAGAAAAACTCCGCATTGTTTTCCAGGAGAAGTAATTGAGGCTATATACGAGATCCTTAATAAAAGAAGTTAGTTAAGTTCTAAACTCAAGAAGTGAAAGTTGCAGGTTTTACCTGGACGAGAGAATACCATCTCTCAGGAGAATCACGGATAATTTTCTCAGAAAGAAGTTCCGAGGGGAATGAGATTACCTTCCTCTCTGCGGCGAATGAAGCCGGACAGCTGAGACTTTTAGCTGGGGTTTTACAGCGGCAGGTTGTTTGAACAGTGACGATCCTTTTAACTGCCTTAAGGGACATTGTCTAAAAGGCGATTATTTGCTACACAGAGACTCTATTAACCGAACTCTCTAATTTGATTTATCAGGACTTATGCGCATTCTGCCACCTCACAGACTTTAATTTTCATCAGATTATGTATTTCAACTAATTTCTGTTGTGTACTTAATGACTTCATATTTAGACTAGAAACCTTGTGTTTAATGTGAATAAATTATATTCTTCATTACTAACTATCTTGTCATTCGCCTCTCAGGAAACCCGCTCTCGCTACCGCCCTCATCTGAGGTTCCACAACTGGTGGCAGCCCGAAACGAACTTTGATGCTAATAATAAAGTGGCGGTGAGGTAGTAGAAGCTGTAGAGTGAAAAAAAGCTGAGCTCTAAGCAGCAGGACAGAAAGTAGCAGCGGCGACTGCAAAGAAGGAAACGAAAGTCCAGTTCTCCAGAGAAAAGCGGAAAGAAATCCTGGAGATCCACTGGAAACGAGGCGGAGAAAGCTTGGAGAAAGCGGACAGTAGACAGACTCCCTAGAAAAGGCCTGACGTGAGACCAACCGTGTGGGACGAACGCTTCAACAGCAGTGTACTGGCTAAGTCAAGTGTGACGGGACGACTACACAACAGTAGAGGTAAGTTCATTATTTTTGAATGTCTCATTTTAATATCGTTTAAATGTTTTAAGTCGAAATCTAAAATTTTGAGGCGGAGAGTTTGTTGTGAGTTGTAAGGGAAAAAAAGCATCAAGTTAAGTAAAGTTAATGTTAATCTAAGAAAAATAAAATAATCTAACCTAGTAAGCAGATTAGAAACTGGGATTTATTCGGGAAGAATAAAGGTAAAAAGTTTTCTAGGGTACTTAAGGATAGAAAATTTTCAGGTTAAATTGTAGTCAGGGGTCGAAAAAAAAAAGACCCAAGGGAAGAGCTTCTTAAATAAAAGCTGCAAGGAGCGCAATGTTGTAAATAAGTTGCGAGGAAAAATGTGTTTTATAATTGTTTTAAATTATTAAATAAGGAAATTTTCTGAAAATTTATAATTACGGCATTGATAACACTGGATAAGACTTGCAAGGTGTACTCAATCTTGAGGAAATTTAAAAGTTATTCAAATATATATATATGTGAAATTTATATAAAGATATTATATAATGTGCTTTATTTTGTGTGTATAGGATTTCGAGGCAAAAAAAATTTACTATTTTGCATATTGATTATATTTAACAAAGGGGGAGAAGGCATTCAAATAATTTCATAGGGTCTTCAGATTTATTCTTTATGTACTGTATTTGTATTCAAAAATGTGCTTATAAAAGTATTTAAAGTAAGATTATATTTGAAAATGGTTGAAATTAGATACTAAGTGTCAGTTGACAGGATTCTCCTAAATATTATTTATATAATTTGGGTTAAATTTAAGGTTGTACAATATGGCAAGGATTACTGCACTAAAGTACTGTAGGAAAATTGATCTGCAAAACTTAGAAGATGAACTGGGGTTACAAATTGAGGAGAGCGATACTATTGCGGTAATCATTCAGAAAAACGAAAAGTCAAATTATTACGATCAGAACCTCGCGCTAACGGATAGCTGGGTATATTGTGCACGATAGGGAAGAGAAATTAGCTAGGGAAAAAGAGAGAGAAAAATTGGAACGCGAAAAAGAGAGGGAAAACTGGAACGCGAAAAGGAAGAGAGAGGGTTAGAGAGAGAAAAACTAGAGAAGGAAGACAAATAAAAGGAACGATAATTTCAACTAGAACAATTGAGAATAACGCAAGGCGCTGAAAGAAGTAGTTCTAGTGCCAGCAATAGATCTGACAGAGCCCCTAAAATTCATGTAAAATCCATTATGCATAATTTTGACCCAGAAAAATTAGACATAATTCTGTTTCTAAATTTATTTGAAAGGCAGGCAGAAAGGTCAGGAATTGAAACAGAGGATCTGGTCACACATCTGTTAGCATTACTGCCCATAGGCATCACTGAGTTAATATTACGGGTGCCCAAAAAAGTGTGGATGATTTTACTCATGTTAAATCGGTTTTATTGGCTCGATACAGGCTGAGCGCAGAGGCTTATCGGTTGAAACTAAATAGACACAAAAAAAATCCGAACAGCCCATGGAAAGACCTGATTTTCGAACTAGTTTTCAGGAAGGGTAGCTAAACGGGTTAAACATAACCAAAATAGAGGAGCTAAAAGATTTGCTAATTACAGAAGAAATCAAAAGACGAGTTTCGATGGAGATAAGGGAGCACTTCATCGATTTGTGCGCGGAGTACAAACACCAGGATAAGCTTGTAAAGGATCTAGATGGGTACGAAATAATCAGTAGTGCGTTAAAAAAACCGTGGAACGTCAGATAGAAAATTCGAAAAATCTAGATATGAAGTAAAAGAGCGAGACAAAAGCCAAGAATTAAAATTAAATTGGCGTGAAAAAGCTGAAAATAAAGAAAGGCAGAAAATTTTCGATAAACCGAGAAAAAATAACTGTTTTCTGTGCGGAAGGGGAACCCGTTTAAAACGAAATTGCCAAAAATTCAAAAATTCGGAGGATGAGATAAAAATGGTTCATCATATCAAGTGCGACAGAAAATTAGAGGAAGGTTTTAAATCCTATTTAAGTCGAGGAAAAGTAAAAGGGAAAGAAGTT
Source organism: Maratus speciosus (assembly GCA_963932465.1). Classification (NCBI taxonomy): domain Eukaryota; kingdom Metazoa; phylum Arthropoda; class Arachnida; order Araneae; family Salticidae; genus Maratus; species Maratus speciosus. The sequence goes on along the minus strand of OZ010798.1, from coordinate 319,950,299 downwards.
ACAATTCTTCTAGATAGTGGATCAAATACCGATCAGGACAAAAGTGTCATAACGACAAAGGCTATAATCGCCGATAAAAATTCTGATATAGATTATTACATTTTAGGAAATGAGACACACGAATTGATTGAAATAAATAAATATAGGAAACGTCTAGTTGTAAATGCGGTAACAACACGCAGTCAGAACAGAGACACAAACTGTCAGAGTCTGAATCCAAACGAAACGGATGAGAATACACCAAGAAAGATTAGTGCGCAACTCAGAATCAGAGCGAACGTGGAAAATAACAAGGTGGTAGAATCGAATGACAATAGCAGGGGAGTAACCGTGCAAAAAATTTCCGTACCAGTTTTAGGGGAGGACGAAATCCTCTCTTTAAAAAGGGGGATAAGATAGTCAAACCCATTGAGGAGGAAATAAAAAAGGCACAAGAAAAACAAACGTTATGTGAGGACAAAAACTCAAGGATTACAAGAAATTTAGATACACACACAGCTCTAGAGGACACGGAGTTAAAAATACTGGTAAAAATCAAACAAAATAGGCTAAGTGCTGGCCAGGAAAACGTAGCAGAGAATTTAGGAGAGAAAAAAGACAGAAAAGCCGTTTAGAAATCTATTCCGGATAGAAGGGGCCAAAGATAAGGTACAGCAGGTAAAGTCGCGTGATACTTGTGAAAAGGTTAGAACGGTGGGTGAAAATTCGTTTAAAAACAAGGAAAAAACGTGAATTGCAGGATGAAAACAAAACAGTAGAAAGAGAACCCTTAGGCAGACATTCCAGGCTGTTCCCCAGGCAGACATTCAAAATCTGTTTGACTCCATTCCACGTCATATAGCAGCACTTATCGCAGCGCGTGGTGGCTACAACAAATATTGATTTCGGACACTATATATTTTTTTGCTTTGAAAATGTAATAATTCACATTGTAATCATTCACATTGTAATCATTCACAATGTAATTCACAAATAACATTCACAATGTAATTACTGTATATGCAGCACAAGATGGAATATATTCGTGAGCCACTATCCTGTGGCAAACATGAGACGAAATTAATCCTTGCATCGGTGAAATGATATATAGATATAATTTTGTAGTTATGAATTAGGCCTGAAATACCGAATTTTAACTGCATGAATTTTTTGCATTGCTAACTAGGCACAAAACCAGCAGAGTGAAAAAGCGTCTGAGCCAGGACTCGAACCCGTGTGATTGGCATAGCGCACTAATGATGTATCAGCCGAGCTACTCGGAAGATACCCAGCTGGGCACCCTCCACTATTATATGTTGGCAATACTGCATCTGCAGCACAAGATGGAATATCTTCGTGAGCCATAACTCTGTGAAAAACATAGGACGAAATTAATCCTAGCATCGGTAAAATGATATATAGATATAATCTTGTAGGTATGAATTACGCATGAAATCATCAATTTTTATAGCATGGATTTTTGTATTGCTAACAATGCGTACAACGAGTAGAGTGAAAAAGTGTCTAATCCCATCTTGTGAGGCAGATGCAGCCTTTTCAACATATAAGAGTGAGGGGTACCAGGCTGGGCGTCGTCCGAGTAGCTCAATTGGTAGAGCATTCATTCGCTCTGCCAAAGACCCGGATTCGAGTCCTGGCTTTGTTGGTTTTACACCTAGTTAGCAATGAAAAAATTCATGCAATTAAAATTCAGCATTGCGGGCGTAATTCATAGCTACAAAATTATATCTAGAGAAATAATTTATTGACTTCTCGTTGCAGAATGTACTCTGTTTGAACGCAGCCTTTTACTATCTACTGAAAATAATCCAATTGAATTCTTTTGCGCGTCCGAGGTCAGATACAAAAGGAACAATAACTGTTATACACACTATTTTCTACAGGAAACAGAATTTAGTGTATGTCCACATTTTACAACAATTTTGTAATGTTTGGAATGGTGTTATATATTAAGATATACGGAAAGTTTTCTCCCATAGATCGTAATGTATCTGAATTCAATCGACTGTCACTGTAAACAAACGATAAATGTCACACACTTCAAATTCAATAGGAACTATGCCATGGTAAGCATCTAGAACATACATCACTCACGAGAAAATCGAAGCATAGTTATGAGAGTTATAGAGTGCACAATCCCAGTAGCGTAGTGGTCAGAGGCACCTGTCTTCCACGCTATATATCAAGGGTTCGACTCCCGACTGGGCAAGGTTCACTCAACATTTCATCCCTTCGGGGTCGATAAAATGAGTATCAAGCTAGCTTAGGAACTAAACACTGAGGGTCCCGCGTTAGGCTGATCAGCTGACTGAGATATATGCTGTACAGCACCTCGGTGCCCAGGGTCAAGAAAACAGGGTTGGGTGCTATAGGTCCTGATCCTTAAGGTTGTTCTCACCTGCTCTGATCAACAAGCGCAAAACGTTTTGACACATTTACAAATTCATTTTTTAACGGAAAGATAAGAAATTTAGAAAGCCTGACTATGGAAGCGATTTTGAATCGAACTGTGTTTTCCATTTTTTGATAAGTAAATTACCTATTGAGTTTATAAGCGATTTTAATCACGTGACAAAGACGTTTTTCCACCTTTCCTTGAGTGGTTATTCTTCTTCGCGCAGAAATTCGGTTCGAAACGCACACTTTGACACTATTTTTTGGAAGATCTATTGCGTTTACCGAAAAACGGGAAAACAGTTCTATTGCATAGTTTCTGAACAATAACGCCAGCTAGTTTCATGCATTTCTGAACAAAAATAAATTAAAACTTATATCATAAAGTTGCCCTTTTGGATTTGAGAACAGCCTTAATGAATCGTAAAGCTACAGGTTTAGTTTTAAAGAGCGCACAAAGAACCGAACTCAAAACACTTTTTAACTAGTGTGACCCCGCCAGTAGTTGATAATTTTTTTGAAATATTGCGCCATTGCAGCGAAAATGAGTTTTATGCGTAGCACTAGGCATAATTTTTTTTGTTTGAATGTTAGAGTACCTGTTGTCACATTGTTATCATCTATCCGCCGTAAGAGAATTCATTTTATTATTTTTTTTTTATTAGAAAGTGTAAACATTTAGTTTTTGATTAGTTGGAGACAATTGCGGTAAGTTAAAATAATCCACTTCCATCTTGATTATTTCAACTAATATTTTATAAGAATTATTGTTAATCACAGTCTAAGGGTGATATTTAAAGATTAATTTTTAGCACAAAAATAATTAAAAAGGTTTACTAAAAGACGTATACTACATATAAAAGTTGAAAAATTTTTAATTTCAAATTTCAAGTAAAATTGACCCTCCCCTCCCCTCTGAATTTATCTGGTGTTTATGAAATCCCAATTATTTTAGATAACAGTGAGAAAGTATATTAAATAGGTATGACAGAAAGGAAATTTGAAACAAGATTAAAGGAACATAAAGCAGACATAAAATATAATAGACAATCCACAGCCCTTGCAAGATTCTGTTCTAGAAGTCAGATTAAAGCTATAGATAAGACAATGCAAAAATCATTTGGTCGTGCAGTTATTCCTAAAATTGTATAGTTAGAGAATCCATAGAAATTAAATTGAGAATTAGTGATGTCTGTAATGAAAGTGTTTCTTACGGCATTCATAAGTTGTGGTTGGATTTTTTGAAACAGAATTTAACTCAAAGTTAAAGAGGTCTGACGTAATTATTGACATTAATAATCTAGTTTCTTCAAGTTTTTTTTCTCTTTTGTGGTTGGATGGTTGGGCTGCAGCTGTAAAGATGGCGCTGTTTTGGAGACGTGTTCAACATAGTATGTTTATTCTTTACGAACTTATAAGTATCTTTCTCTCTTAGACTGAAATAAGACCCTGATGATGTCCACAGGATGGGTGAAACTTGTTGGTTTTAAACTTTTAAACTTTTATTTAATGTTTTAAAAGTGTCAACTTTTATATGTAGTTTACGTCTTTTAGTAAACCTTTTTAATTATTTTTGTGCTTTTACTTTCAAGACGTAATAGTACTTCAATTTATTAACTTTTAGATTTTCGAATGCCTTCTTTCGCTGATCAACCACTGGGAAAATGGCTGTTAAAAAAACTATTTATTTATAATTTCGTTGCTATTCAATTTCAGCGGATTTCATATTTGTCCATTATAGGACATTTATTAATGGTTGTAGCAATCATGTTACTTTGCTTCTAAAATTTAAAAGGAGGGAAATATAATAAAAACTCGTATCACTGACCTTATTTGATCAACTACAGACTGGGTCACCTTATGTTGAAAAGTGTTAAAAAGTATTTATTTATTTTAACTACTGTGGCGTGTAAATAAAATCTCCAAATAAGGTATTTCTTGTTTTTCTTCCTTTTTTTCTGTTTTCTTGTATATCCCTCATAGTATGCATGGTCACAGTGACGTCATTGTGACGTCACTGTAAGCCACTGTGGTCACGTCACATCTGTAACCTAAATGCCACCACTCAGCGATGTCACATTGTGACTGAGATGTGAATTTCTTATAAAACTTTACAAAAATTCTTCAAAACATGTTATTTACTGTAAGAAACATTTTTCTGGCAATTAAAAAAAAAATTGACATCACTGTTATGTCACTGCATGTAACGCACGTCACGTCACATATATGACAAAAAACCACCGTATTGTATAGTCACAGTGTGAATTACAAAAATCTTTGAAAATGAAGAGAAATATTTTAAACAGGCCATCTTAGTGCATTTGGAAGCTTAGATCGGATTAATTTTGTACTATACTTTATTATAATAAATAAAGTCACTTTTATACTTTCAATAATATTTTTCTTTTCTGTTAATGTTTAACTAGTTTAAGTGACTCTTTTAAAATAAACTCTGTTATTTGTTTCTCACTTTTTGAATAAATTTAACATTTTCTGAATATATTATAAAATATACAAAATATATGCAAAACGTATGACATATTTATTCATATTTTTATTTTTTCCCAGAAATTTCTTTAAAAAAAATAGTTATTTTCAAGCTGTTTTATTCTACAGGAAATTATAGAAAAAAATGATTATAAAGAAAAAATTTTCTTTCCCGATAATTTTTTTTTTTTTTTTAGGTACGTATTTCGTATTTATTACGTGTGATACAAACTATAACTTTTTTTAGAAGGGCTTCCATTATTGTCCATTAAATTGATTTTATATACTCTAAAAAATTATATAATGTTTTACTTCATATTCCCTAAGTATGACTAATATCGTTTTTATAATTTACAAAAAAGAACTTTTACAACCCATTTTATCTCGAATTATTTTGAAACTGATGGAAAGCAAAAATGAAATGCATAAAAAATACTCAAATAGAAAAGTTTAGTTAGAAACACTTTCATAAATGTATTACGCGTTTATCTACGAGGACAAAAAAATGAAACATCTGCTCCGAAATTATCGTCTGCGACGATTACGACTGTGTATTTATTCTTTCAAATAGAGGCGGAAGCTAGAGAATAGTGTAGCTGTGTCGCTGTGATATGAATGTCTGCAGTTGGTACGGAATTTTATAATTTTAAAAAAGTTATACAAGATTGCGGCCAAGAGATAGTTTACATAAAATATCAGTCCGAAAAACTACAGTGGCGTTAGTTAATAGAGCTCGCCAATGTCATTGTACTGGATTCGGACATAATTCCTCGAAAAACTTTCCCTATTTGCGTTTTCAAAATGGAGTTACACAGGACGATGTAGAATATAGAAAAGACGAATACAGTTAAAGGACGATAAGAAATAGGTAAGAAAAAATTATTTTCCTGCTTTCTTTTATAACTATTTTAGTTAATTTCATACAAAACATGTTATACAAGCAATAAATGTCATCAATTTAACTTTTATCAGTTCGATAAACTTAATAAATTCAATAAATTTAATGTTTATTTTGTTGAACTAAATCACAATATGTAAACAATTTTAATCAGATGGTGAATATCATTCATTTAAATTACATTTTAATCACATGTTTTCTTTTTTAAAACTATCTTGTTAAAATCACATTTTCGTAATAAAATTTTGTGTTAAAAAATTGACAGTATTATGAGATGTTTGTAATTTTCTGTTTATTGCAAACATAAAAAAGATATCTTATAGCCAATAGTTTTCAATACTTAATTTTTGTTTTTATATGCTTAAAATGATGTATTCGAACATCCCAGTAATTTCAACACTAAATAGAGCTTAAAATAATTCTTGGATTTAAAACGACTTAAAATTTATGTGCGTAACATTTTATAATGTGTATGACGAAATTTTAGTCATATGACATATGTATGTGACACGTGTATAAGGCATATATGAAGCATATCGCAAAATAAAATGTATGAATATTATATAAGATAAGTATGCAAGTAATGGACACCCTTAAATATTTTTGGTTTATAAAAAAATAATAATAATAATAATAAATTTAGCTTTTATTTTTTTTTATAACTCCCTGTTTTATAATCTGCGTTATTGTCGACCCGCTTAATCAAAGCAATCCGGAAACAGAAAATAATGTTTCGAAGTTCCACTGTTTTTCACTGAAAATCTTAATGAACATGTTAAGAGCGTAATTCATTGAATAAATTTATATATGCTTTATTTTCTTGCAAAACTTCCATATTTCTGTTTTGGTAGTAATAGAACACTTTGAATATTATATACTAACTAGAAAGATAGCCCGTCAAAAATGACGGAAATTTAGATATAAAGATATATACAACTCATGTGCAAGAATATGAGTTTTCTCGCTTGTTCCGCAGTGATAGATGAAAATAACACATTTTAAGAACGAAACACATTTATGAAAAACTGTGTACAGTAGAAGACCACTAATCTGCATAGTTTGGTTCCAAGTGTTACGCAGATTTGAGGCTTTTTGCGATCATGTCTATTCAATCTTTGTTTACATATTTTTAAATTCATATATTGGACAATTTAGATTGTTGAGCCTTAAAAATAAATAAATAACACACTTGAAGTAAGGTTATAAACTATTAAATTATCGTATACGATTTCATGAAATGGTATTATATGGTATTATATGGCATTATATGTGTGTGCTTCACGATCTTGGTTACGACGTTGGCGAAATTGGCTGCAACTTGTCATAATTCTAATAGTGTGGGCCGCTATAACAAAAAAGTAACCAGTTTTTAGTAAAATTTCTGATATAAAGTAGCTTTCAAAAACTTGTGTAAAATTGCAGGCCATTCTCATGTTATGTCAGTCCTAGGAATAATATTTCTAACACTGAGGATTTTCCATGTATATATGGAATTTAGAAAAGCTTCTCTAAAAGAAAGGTCCTGAAATGACATTGTAATTCCTCTAACTTCAAAGTTTAATCGGGCCCTGATGTTGAGTACTGAAATCTAATAAACACAGTTATTTTGAATATTACAACAGAATTAAACAGTTAAACTTATTTAACTTAAACCCCCTGTTACTTCCCGATGTTATTTTTTAGTATTAAGAAAGAAAATTATTTAAAATTTTTAAATCATGCATTTATGATTTTTTCGCGTCTTTAATAACTAAATAAGGAAAAAATAGGCTTTTGTTCTGAGCTCATAAATATGACAATAAAATAATGTAACTAAGAGATATTGCAAAATTAAATCTTTGTGATTACAAACCATAAACAAACGATACCGCCACCATTTTACCTACTATGACGTCATTAGAATATTGCCCATTGATTGTTGGAGAACTTACTTTGTGAATGATTACCTCAATGATTTAATATTTTTGACGTTTCACGATGAATGAATCACTTGTGTTTGTTTAGGTTTATGGAATGAGATATTAAGCTGTGAACCTAATTTCAATTGAAGTTATCCAAGGATACATGTATTTTTAATCGAAATTAAAAACAATGCTTTAATCTCGAAATAAAAAGTTTTAGTTTGTATAATTTGTTATTTCTGTTAATTATTTATTTAAGTACATTTCCATTATAGCGCATTTTTAAAAAAAGCTTGGCGCGATTCGGGCATCAGAAAGTGAGATATGTTGCGAAAATATATAAACAGCTATGAAAACAAATCTAATGAACTTTTATCTTTGTTTGTATATGCACTTATATACATAAAAAAATAGTTTCTAAATATATATAATTTTTTTTATATACAAATTACGGCACAGATTTCAGATATGAACCGGGATACCTAACTGGCGCCATAATGGTGTTATTTTGCCTGCTATGGTAATCCGGCTATTGTTTTTTATTTATTAATAAATTGTTTATTTACTTTTATTTTCTGTTTTTTAATTATATAAACTGCTTTGTTCTATAGTTATTATTCAAACTTTTATTTATTTATAGTTATTTCCTTTTCAAAATGATAGCAAATAATTGAAAAATATATAAGTAACTGGTATTCGAAAGCGAGATTTCTGCCAAATTGGCGTCATAGAAAAATCACGCCAACCCCCATGCGTATATGACATCTGTGCAAAAATTACTTCTGTTTCTTTATAAAAATGGGTAAATAGCTTTTTTTATATTAAATTGTCGGCACAGATGTCATATACGCCCATATTGGCGCGATTTTTTTTGACGCCGATGTCATATACGCACCGGGTACTTAACTGGCGCCAAAGTGTCGTTATTTTGCTTGTAATGGTAACCCGAATGTTGTTTATGCTGTTGATGTTTTCGCCAAATTGGCGTCGGAAAAAAATCGCGCCAATATGGGGTGTATATGACATCTGTGCCAAATTGTATACATATGGAAAAAATTGCTTGTGAGTATGAAACAGTAAATAGGTTGCCAGAAAATACGTTAGCAAACTTCTTTCTCGCCAAGAAACTTTTCTCCGAAGTATTGTACATAAGCAATGATTGCTAGAAATGCATTTTTAATTATGATATGCGCTTTTATGTTTCACTACATTTATGCATACTATACTGTGTGTATAAATGCTACAGTTCATATGCGGGGCTAAACAAAAGAATTCATAAGGGTTACTGAGTATAAGAGTAAATTGCTTAAAGGTGGTTTTTAAAGGAGTTATGCATTTTTACGCTGAACTGCATTTAGTTTCCTAAGAAATGTTTATAGAATATAGATAAAATGATATACATGGTCACGCAAAGAATTGGATACATAACCGTCTATAGATGATAATATCTGGAAATGTGATTTCAGTAGTTTTAAGAGTAGTTTAAATTAAATTTTAGCTAAATAGTGGCATGTAATAACGGTACTATTGGCTATCGACGGTAACTGCTGAAATCAATTTTTAATTTTTTTATGCGTTTTTTAAAATGTTTACTTAGTTATCTTGGTACTTAGTTATCCCGTCGACCAAATTACTGTCGCCAAATTGTAAGATTAATTGCCAATAATGGTTGCCATTAATTAATTAATTGTAAGATTAAATGCCAATAATGGCTAATAAAACCATTAATTCGACGTTTTATTTGTATTTTTGTCAATGTTTTACTATTGATTTGGCGATTTATATAATTTGGCGAAATTGGTCGACGGGATATCTAAGAAGTAACGTTATCTTATTTACCTTATTTCCCTAAATAACGAAGTTTTGTTAAAGCATTCAGGATGTGTTGGAAAGTGTTTCATATTCTATGCTTAATGCATGATTTTTCTTTCTTCTTTAGTCTTATTTTGCATTTATTTTATTCTTAATTTTTTAGTCTTATACTGCTTTATAGAAACTTTGGCACAGTTGTCATATACGTTATCATATATTGGCGCGATCTTTTTCCGACGCCAATTTGGCGAAAACATCAACAGCATAAGCAACAATATCCGGATTACCATATCAAGCAAAATTACGACACTTTTGCGCCAGTTAAGTACCCGTTGTGTATATGACATTGGCGTCAGAAAAACATCGCGCCAATATGGGGCGTATATGACATTTGTGCCGAAACTTTAATATTTAATGTTTAAACTCTTCGCTCCACTCCCCTTGCATATAGTACAAACTATAACACGGATAGCGCAAAATAATAGACAGTTTGGTACTTTTCCACTGTAGGGGCTTTGGCATTTTTTAAAAAAAAGCTTGGTGTAATTTGGGCATCAGAAAGTGAGATTTGGGTACTTTTCCGTTATGCGGACACCATTGTCGCCAAGCGTAATAGTTGGCGCAAAATCGTGAATTGAAGCATTTGAAAAATAAAAGAAAAACCATTGTCGATACTAAAGTGAGCATTTAAAAAATATAACATCTGAAAATTCCAGACTTTTACGAACTATTTCATCAAATCACAAATATATACTTAAAATAAGTGAACAAATAACTGCTATAAAATAAAGCACTAAAATAAAACTCATATTAAACTGCTGGTATAAAATTACAAATATCTTTTAGCATTTTGAAATAATTGGCGCATTAGCATACATTTTGGCATGGTGTCCGTATAACGGAAAAATATCGAGATTTGTTGTCAAATCATATAAACAGCTATGAAAACAAATTTGATGAGCGTTTTTGTTTGTTTTATATGTATATTATTGATGTTCTTGTGTACAAATTACATCTGTTTCTGTATAAAATTAGAGAAACGGCTTTTTTATGTTAAATAAATCGTATAAATATCGAAAAAAATGCGTGTGTATATAAAATGAAACAGTGAATAGGTTCCCGGAAAATATGTTACCAAATTTCCTTTTTCGCCAAGGCACCTATACTGGAAAAGTACCTAAAGCACATTAAAATCGCGCAGTTAGGAGCTCACACAGTACACCTTTGTCTATTGGCGGTTATTTTATTAGTAGCATCGGGAGGAAGATGTAAAGATGTACTTTAAATTCTCACCCATAGATTTCGAAAAAATATCTTTAAAAGAGTGGAGTTTTAATTAAATTTCGGTGACCTCCATTATGAAAGATTAATGGTTTTAAATGGGAATTTCGCCAAATTAGCCAGATATCGCCAAGTTGGCTAACATTTGGCGCTACTGTAGTAACCCTGCATTAATATTTTTCAACAATTACTCATTTCAATGAGGCGGTCCTACCGGAATAGTGAGGGACACACAGAGACTTGGATTTTATATAAATAGATGGCCATTTAAAAATTTCATTTATTTTTAAGGTTTTAAAACCCGTGTCCATTACTGGAACGCTTACTCAATTTCCAGTAATGGACATCCCATGTGGACATTGCTAAAAATGCAATTTCAGTAATGTTCACGATACATAAAAATCTTTTGACTTAAATGAAAACCTGTTATTAAATTTAATACGTATTTAAATTGCACTTGCCAGAATGTAATAACACGATTTTTTTTTAATAAATAGCTGCTTTTAATTAATTTTGTGTGATTAGTAAAATTTTCAATATTTTAATGAAAATATTTTTTTATAACTCAGCCTTGCATATTTTATAATCTGGAAATCAATAAAATAAATCAGGAATCTGAGAATATTGTTTAAGGGCATAGGGAGAAGAGGGGTTCATACGGCTAGATCCCTCTCAATTAAAAAAAAAGTTACTGAAGTTGTTAAAAATAAGCCTGTTATTTCCTGTCTTAAATGTTTCTTAATCATCTCTGACTGCATACCTCACCCCCCCCCCCAAAAAAAAAAAAAAAAACTAATATAAGAAATTTAATTTATATTTATAGTAGTAGTGAAACTAGTAAATCTGTAGATCACTGGCCTCAAACGTCAGATCTGCACTTTTATTTTGAAATTATTTTATTTAATATGTAAAACATTCAACCTGCGGAATTATTTCTTTCATAATTTTCTCATATATTTTATTAATTATCGTTATCCTAACTGTTAAATTTATTTGAAAAAAAAACTATTTTGTTTCATTATTATACGTTCATTGAATTCTGGTTCTAAATACAGTCATAAAAACAATTATATGCACTACTTTTTGTGGGATGTCCATTACTGGAACAGAGAGAGTTCATTACTGGAAGAGAGAGTGTCTATTACTGGAACAGAGGATGAGATGGGAAATGAGACTATGAGAATAGTTAAATATTATTGATAGATTAATATAATACTGTAAACAAGTGGGTAAGTGTGATCATACATCGCACAAAGGGTTTCGTTTAATATTCCTTTCAAAACACTTTCTTTCAAAACGTCCAGTACATTTATCGCCATGGAATACCTTCTAAATTTTGGCAAACACATCCTAAACTATGTTAAAGTTTCAAACATATTCGCCTTGTTATATTTCCTAATTTTGTTCGCCCCCCCCCCAAAATGCTACGATATATCACATGACGGGTAACTGCCAAATTTAGATAAGTGCCCCCCTTGGGGGGGAGTGGGCAGATGGTCACCATGATTTTTGACGCGGCCTGATTTTAAAAATTTATGTTATGTTTTATAAGCCATATTAAAGTTTCAAACAGATCGTCCAGTTATATTTCCTAATTTTGTTCGCGCACCTCCCTCAACCCCCCCCCCCCCCCTCCTCGAAATGCGACGCGCTCTTCTTCTTTATAATTTATTATCGTGTGTTATAAAGTATCTTAAAGTTTAAAACAGATTGAATTGTTAGATGTTAGATTTCCTACTTTAAATGAAATCGCGGTCTGTTAATTCCACATTCCACCACCAGGGGGCGCACTGTATTCTTAACAAAAGCGTATATGAACGAAACTCCTTTACACAACCCATTAGTAGATATGTTACTCGAGGGGGTGGCGGTCTTCAGCAAGAATTTAAGATAATTGTTGAAATTACTATTCGGAAATAGTGGTAATTTAACTTTTGACATATTTATATTTAATAAGTATAAGTAGCATGTATCTGAGGACTCCATCCAAAAACGCACCTGAAACGGTATGAAACAAAAAAGAAATATTTTGCACCTCCCCCTCTCCCCACCTTCCCGAAATTTCACGCGCCATTTTTTATAAACTTTTTCTAATGTGTTATAAACTATCGTAAAATTTCAAACAGATCGCCTTGTTATATTTCCTAATTTTAACAAAAATGTTAGTTCACATTCCACCACCAGGGAGGGCACTCTATTCTTAACAAAACTGTATCGGAAGGAAACTCCGTTAAACAACATATAAGTAGATATGTTACTCGAGGTGGTGGCGGTCTTAATAAGAAATTAAGATATTTGCTGTAATTACTATTAGGAAATAGTGGTAACTAAACTTTAGACAATTTTATATTAAATAAGTAGCATATATCTCAGGACTCCCTCAAAAAGTCACCTAAAGCGGTCAGAAACGCTAATTTTTTAAATAGAAATCTAGCGCCCCCCCCCCCCTCCCCGGAATTTCGCGTGTCATTCTTTCTTACACTTTATCTTATGTGTTATAAAATATCTTAAAGTTTCAAACAGATCGACTTGTTAGATTTCCTAATTTTAACAAAATCGCGTTATGTTAGTTCCACATTCCACCACCAGGGAATGCACTCTATTCTTAACAAAAGCATATCTGAACGAAACTCCTTTACGCAATCTTTCCGTAGTTAGATGGGTCGGGATGGTGGCGGTCTTAAACAAGAATTTAAAATATTTGCACGGTAACAAACGCTAAGATTTTTAAAATAATTCTAGCTCCCCCCCCCCCCCCTCCTCGAAATATCACACTCCATTCTTTTTTACACTTTTTTCTATGTGTTATAAACTATCTTAAAGTTTCAAACAGACTGAGTGGCGGTCTTAACCAATAATTCAAAATATTTCCTGAAATTACTATTAGAAAATAGTGGTATGAAGTAAACTTTCTGATGATGAATGAGTTATACTTATCTCATATCGCTGTTCAAAAAGCCCAGGCAAATTATTAGATTTCCTAATTTAAGTTAATTCTTGGTTAAATAAGCGCGTCTCTTCATTTTAATCGACGCATTTGATAGCAATAAACCGATTAATTAAATAATAATTAATATTTCAGCTTTTAATTAAGATAGGACTTAGATATGGGTATCAATGAAATCAGCGAGAAATTTGACATCGGGATGCCAAAAAATTTAATCAAAAAATTTAATATTTAAAAAGTTAAAATTTCGTATTAAAATATGCTATTATGGAAAACCGCAGCGTCGTCATGTCTACCTGCTTTCCCGCCGAATTGAAATCTTTTTTTTCCCTTGTCTATCCAATTAAAGAAATTAAATTTTTATCGATCGATTTTTAGTGGATATTTTAACTTATACACATCGCAGAAATGTGAACTTTATACCAAATGAAAGTAGATTTTTTTCTGCGTCTGTCTATTCCATTTACAAATTTCTCGGACCAATATTTTCTGATATATGATTTCGCTTTAAAATCTCCACTTCATTTTTCGGCTTAATTTCCTCCGTAGTAACCGTGCATTCGGCTGATTTTACTGGCAACCCTTAGGAGAAACACGGATGATTTCGATAAAGTCCGTTTGAATTTGCGTTAAAAAGGTGGATTGGTTAATTTTAGAAGTTAATTAGCCCGTAATTCGGTTAATTACCAACTTTTTCAAAATTTTATGATTTGTTGTTTGATGTGAGGTGTTCATCTATAAGTACCCAAAATTTCAAGTCTCTAACATGTATAGTTTCTGAGAACGAGCTCTGTGACGGACAGACGGACGGGCAGACAGACAGACAAAGGAGCGAGACGAATAGGGTTTCGTGAGATGAACGAAACCCTAAAAACTGGAATATAATAATTATAATTATTAATTAAAAATAGTTTTTAAAAAAAGTCTTTAAGGATTCCATTACCAACATATCTACCCTATATGACATGTACAACATATATAAGACCTATATATTAAATATACGTATATAAGTTTAACTACGACTGTGGCAAAATTGCAACTGAAAACTTTGTGTAATCATGCATGCACAGGCCACTATAATAAGGAAGTACCAAAGCATAATGCCAGAAGTTGTTGCATCGCCTTCATTTATACTGAAGATTTTCAGGTGAAATCAGTATGTTACAAATATTATACGCATACACTGCACGTGGTTTTATCAAAACATAATTATATATTAGCTTTAACAGAATGATTTTAATTTGCAAATTAATCTAACGAGCTTTAATTTTGCTAACTGAGTGAAAATTGTTTAGGTCAGGAATTGAACCAGAGACCCTTGACGTAAGCTGTCAATGCTCTGCTAACTGAGCTATCTCGGTCAAATTTGCGGACACAATTCACTCAGGGAACTATTGTTATACTACACTGGTTATCAAAAATTAAGGAAAAGTCACAAAATACTAATTTTTAAATACGCGAATTCTCAAAAGGAAGTACAGTGAAACTTGGATAATTCGAACTTGTTTAATTCGAAATTCTGGCTAATTCGAATTTTTTGCTTGGTCCCTAGAATTCTGTATTAAAATAATGTTAAAAAAAGTGGATATTTCGAATTTTAGTTTGGATAATTCGAATTTTTCGTAGGATTGCCTTTCGAATTTTGCGGTAAATATTAATCCTGAGACTTTTTTCAGCTAAGGTTCAAAATAGTAAAACAGTTTATTTTAATTGTCTTTCTATTTGGCAAAATTCCAAGACTTAGCCGCACCCTTTCGTCTGGGGAATCTATTTCACTGCGCATTGAAAGGATCGCAGCTTAGGTGTTGCAATCGCAGATTTTCGCCAACCCTTCCCCTCCCCCCCCTTTTTTTTTTCCAGAAGCGCAGCTACATTTCTTTCTATCTTAGAGTCACGTGAGTGAATGATTTAACGCGGTTGTAAGTTTTTGTGTGTGTGTGCTTTAAGTATTGTTTTTATGTTCTCTTACTATGGCGTTGTCAAAAGTTAAAACTCCTTATAAGTCATTAACATTAGTTCAAAAGGTAGCGGTGATTAATGAAGTGGAAAAAGGCCTTAAAAAGAAATCTGAAATTGCCAAGGAATTTGGAATTCCACGCAACAGATTATCGACATATTTGAAGAACAAAGATAAAATTTTGAATAGCGAAAATGGCACAGGAAAAAATAGGAAAAGGACGAGAGGACCTGATAACCCAGTTGTGGACGGCTGTGTTCTTAAATGGTTTAAACAAGCGCGAGATAAGAACATTCCAATTAGTGGCCCTATTATGAGAGCCAAAGCTGAACAGTTTGCCGTTGCATTAGGCATTCAAGATTTCAAAGCCAGCACAGGTTGGCTGAATGGTTTCAAAGATAGAAACGATATTTCTTTCAAAGCAGTGTGTGGTGAAAGTGGTGCAGTGGATATTCAAGCAGCTGATGAGTGGAAAAAACATTAAGAGAAATTATTCAGAATAAGGAACCAAAAAATATTTTTAACGTCGACGAGACTGGACTTTTTTATAAGTGTACTCCAAATAAAACTCTTGCTTTCAAAGGAGAAACATGCAGTGGTGGAAAACTAAGTAAAGAGCGAGTAACGTTGCTTGTTGAAGCAAATATGGACGGGTCCGAAAAGTTGCCACTATTAATGATTGGCAAATCGGCTAATCCACGTTGCTTTAAAAATGTTAAGTCTAAGCCTGTCTCCTACGATTCAAATACAAAGACATGGATGACGTCCGAAATTTTTAAAAAATAGCTTTTAAATATAAACAAGAAATTTGAAAAACAAAAACGACAGATTGTCCTTTTTATTGACAATTGTTCGGCTCACAACAGCATTCCCAAAATGAAAAATGTGGAAGTCATTTTTTTCCCGGCCAACATGACATCTGTTGTTCAGCCAATGGACCAAGGAATCATCAAAAACCTTAAACATTTCTACAGGCGTCTGTTGGTTGAAAGAATCCTCATCGGAGATATTGACATTAAGAATCTCAACGTTCTTCATGCTTCAAGAATGTGTAGGCAGGCATGGGACAAGGTCAGTGAGATAACGATTATGAAATGCTTTCATAAGGCGGGATTTGTAAAGAAAGAAACAGAAGGAGTAAATGTAGTGGAAAACTTTGACGAAATTGATCCTGAACTTACTGTCGATAATTGGGAAGATGTAAAATCGGATTCATCAATCTTGTATGAAGACTACGTCAACGTGGACCAAAATGTGGCTGTGTGTGGCGAGGTAACTGATGCTGACATTGTTGCTCAACTGGCGGAAAACAACCAAGCTGAGGACGGACTATCTGAAGATGAACAGAACAATGAAATACAAGAGAAGTAGTATATAGTATAGAAGTACCTAGTTGCTTAGAAGCTATTATGCATATACAAGAACTTCGACGCTTTTTTGAAGGTCAGTCCAATGTAAAAGATTCTATTTTTGTGTCAATTGATAAGTTGGAATCATATGCTATGACTCAAAGATTGCATTCGAAAAAGCAATCAAAAATATCTGATTTTTTTCTTAAAAGTAATGAATAATTAAGCTAAATGCTTGATTTAATGAAAAAAAATGTAGCAGTATTCTTAGATAAAGTTTATGTGTTAAATATTTCATTGTGGAGTTAATCTTTTTTTTATTTATCTCTTCTTTTTGAGCGAATATATTTAATTCGAATTTTTGGATATTTCGAACTTTTCTTTTGGTACCTTGAACTTCGAATTATCCAAGTTCGACTGTAATATAATTTGAATAATTACTATCTCTGCAGAACAGCTAGTCCATATAACATCTCATTCAGGTCACACATGGTCACAAGAGTCACAGTCACTACGGCGAAACAAAAAATAGGAAATTCCATACGTCTCTTTTATGAGTCTCAAATGGCTACTATATGTGACTCCACTGACAGGTCACTGTGACTGCTGCTTTGTGACGAGTCACCAGGTAACTTTGCAATGTCGTTTCATTGAGATTCTCGTGTGACTCTCATCTGGAGATTCAATTTCAAAGTCATTGTGCACGTTGCATTATGATAAATCACCAAATAATGTCACATTAAAGTCACATGATGACTTTCTGTCACATGACTTTGTAAAATGGTAACAGAGACCCTACTGTAAAGTCACCACTGTGAAAAGTGGTGAAAAGTCACCATGTGACTTTAATTTGACATTATTTGGTGATTTATCATAATGCAACGTTCACAATGACTTTGAAATTGAGTCTCCAGATGAGTCACACGAAAGTCTCAATGAAATGACATTGTAAAGTCACCAGGTGACTCGCCACAAAGCAGCAGTCACAGTGACCTGTCAGTGGAGTCACATATAGTAGTCATTTGAGACTCATAAAAGAGACGTATGGAATTTCCTATTTTTTGTTTCGCTGTAGTGACTGTGACTCTTGTGACCATGTGTGACCTGAATGAGATGTTATATGGACTAGCTGTTCTGCAGGAATAGTAATTATTCGAATTATATTACTTCCTTTTGAGTATTCCCGTATTTGAAAATTGGCTTTTGTGACTTTTCCTTAATTTTTGATAACCAGTGTATATTCATACGAGTAGTATCTGTTATTCATACGAGTACTATAAAAAATAATTAAAGTATTATTATATATGGTTTTATAATAATGATAAGTATAGATTCACATTCACTGGGTGAATTGTGTCCGTCAGATTTGTACAGGATAGATAAGTTGACAGAGCATTGGCAGCTTGCGCCAAAGGTCCCTAGTTAGAATCCTGACCTGGATACTTTCTTACTCAGTTGGAAAAATTACAACAAAAGATCATTTTACTTGAACATCAGAGTTATTGATCAGAAATATTGGCAAGCTGTACAGTTTTAGAAATGTGCTGATGCCTTTGGATGTTAAAGTGAGTAAAAGCTTTTAAAGAGAGTGCAAAAATACTCAAAGACAAAAAATTCTCAATAAGCTACTACAAAATGCGAGAAATAAAAAAGCTTTTTTTTTTTTTTTTCTCCTGGCTTACTACTGCAACAGAAAATAGTCCTTGTGTGTTAGTTATAATTAAAATTAATGCTCTGCAATTTTCAGCATGTAAGGGGAATATGTATAAATATTTTTTAAAGGAAATATCCTTCAAATATTGAAAAGAACACAATCTGGTACAGTTGTAAAGCATGTGAAGGAAATTGAATTTTTAACTTCAATTTAGAAGATAGTCTCTATACTATATGTGGCTATTTATACATATTATACAGTATTTGTTCATAAATTGTGAGTATACGATTTTAGGACTCCAAACTGATTCTAACAGAAAGATGGCATGCTGTAATTATAAATTCAGACGATCCTGTTTCTTTTAAATTGTTAGCAAATCGTCAAGAATCGAAAATTATCAGTGTTAATGAAAATTTCGTTAAAAATGACACATATCTCACAAATTGGTTTGAAAGCATTGTCGCTTTCGTCACAAGTACGTCACAAAGTTATTGCCTAAATAATCACAAATGATACATTTTTCACAATTTTGTCACACCGTGACTTCACAAAGTGACGTCACAAACAGGCTCTAAAACGGCCATAACGACTTCACATTCTAGTCACTATGACTTCACATCGACGGTCACAAATTCACAGTGTGACTTCACAACGGCGTCTGCGTGACGTCACTATGCCTTACGGGTATGGCTTTTTCTCAAATAACTTTTTATGTAAATAATGATAGATCTAGAGAGAACTGATGCTGAATAGCAGTTCCACTTCATAGAAACTGCACCTCAAAATGAGTTGTAACGGAACATGTAACCAGAATTTTCTTTTGTAACTAAAACCACGAATATTGTAAACTTTAGTGGAAAATCTCCCCTGTAATCTCCTTGAAAGATAACGATAGTTGCCTTTTTTCAATTATCACTACAACATTCACTAAATTATGATTTACCATAGCCTTTGGCAATAGATTAAAAGATTTCGGTGTCACCGATACTAACATAGCTTATCCTATAACACAGATTATCAACAAGATAAAGTAAAAAAACTAAAACCCAACTACGACAAAAAACTACGCTGAAAAAGTATAAAAGTACCCCATGAATACAGGTAAAGTCACAAGCAAATGCTAGTAATATATAGATATATTCAAAATGTACAAGTAAAGCGCTTTTGAATGATACCAAACACGGCATATTTATCTTAACTTTATTTTTTGACGTATGACGCTTCCAGTATTTGGTAGTAGTGACGCACATATCCGTCGATGGCAGCAAATGGGTAATGGACCGATTAGTGGATGAGGTCGTTAGTGTAATGTGTAAATGTGTAATGTAGATTGAAGGTTTCATGTATTAAGATGACCTAGGAAGATTTCTTAATCTATCTAATTCTGCTAACGATTGACTGTCATGTGGATTTTTAAGCAACTTATTATGATCCAAGGCACTTATAAACAAACCCTCTATGGTTTTGAAGTGAAGCGCTTTAAAATGATACCAAACACGGCATATCTAGCTTAACTTTATTTTTTTACTCTGTATATTTTGTCCGCTAGAAGGCGCCACATTGAATTTGGTGAAAATCTATATAGCCTATAACCAGCGGACAATTAAGACGCTTCTAATGATATGTCATTTGTCGAATTCTGATTAGTGGTTTAGAAGTTACGAGGGAACAGATGAACATACATACATACATACATACATACATACATACATACATACATACATAGCCTGTCAAAATCATAACCCTCCTTTGGCTTTGCCGTAGTCGGGTAATAAAAGTTGCATTGATTTCCTAAGCAGGTTAAATTTCTTCTAATTAATGGCTAAAAAGAATTTCACACGCGTAATCTACATCTGCAAGTCGTGTATAGGATTCATCAGTAATTATTTTTAAATTATGTTTACTGTTGAGGCTATGCTTAACAGAAAAATAAACAAAAAATTCGCATAAAGGGGCTCTTCAGTTACATGAAGGCACTTGTAATCTTCTGTTAAAACAATGAGAGAGTTCTTTTAAAATTTTCTTGTTTGAATTTGAATAGTTTTAAACGATTTTTCCCCCGTAGGATTGGAAAACGCATAACGCATTTGGAGACCAGATTTCTGCTATTACCATGAGTAGTCCTTAAAATATACGATTTTTATTTATTTTTTTTTTGCAGCCTTGTATATAAACTACAGATATGTATGCATACTATATAATATGCTAAACGTTAATACAGTTAAACGCATAGCACAGTTGAAAATTTTCACTTAGCAATTTCCGCTAATAAATGGATGTTATTGAAAACATTTGTGCAACCCTGTATATGATCTATTAGAATTTATACACACCAAGTAATATTTAAAAAGTAGTTCGATTTAAAAACCGCATGCCTCGACTGTTAACACACTTCCAGCAATTATTGTTGGTAGGCTTCAATAGTCTAATTATTACTCATTTTCTTCTGGAGCCAAATTCTATTGCTCGTCCCTGTAAATAAACGATAAGTTCTATTCACACCCTATTCTATAGGAAGAACCTCGTAGTACACATCAGTGATATATATCAATTTCCATATGTTTAAAATACTGTAATAACATTAAAATACACGGTAAACGACTTTTCCCCGTAGACCGTAATGTAGCGGAATTCTTTTGAGTGGCCCTGTAAACGAACCGAAAATGTTACACACTTCATTTTTCAATTCCTACTATTAGCTCACACTCTCCCTATATTTATTTATCTATACTCCTATTATAAAGAGGAAAAAATTGTTTATTTGTCGGAGGTAAGCTCAGGAACTACCAAACCGATTCCAAAAGTAATGGTATCAAAATGATGGTGTGAGTCCAACTTAGAACATAGGCTATATCTTATGTCGGTGCCACTACCCCAAAGGGGGTGCAGGAGCAAAAAACGTTCTAAAAATGCTATTTTAGCGTTACTGAAGGGCCTAGAAATATGAAATTTTGAGTATTAGTTACTTATAAGATATAAATGAGGTCTAAGAACAGTTCTTAAACAATTCGAAATTTAAAAGGGGTGAAAATGCACAAAAAGCGTTCTAAAGAACGTTCTAAATGGTAGTTTCTACGCAATCTCAGGAAATACCAAACCGATTTAAAAAATATTGGTGTCAAAATGATGGTGACAACGCTTGCTCCAAGATAGGCTATGTTTTATGTCGGTGCCACTACGCCAAAGGGGGTGTAGGAGAAAGAAACGTTCTAAAAATGCGATTTTAGCGTTACTGAAGGGCCTAGAATTAGGAAATATTGAATATTAGTTACTTATAAGATATCAATGATGTCTAAGAACAGTTCTTAAACAATTCGAAATTTAAAAGGGGTGAAAATGCACAAAAGCGTTCTAGAAAACGTTCTAAATGGTAGTTTCTACACAATCTCAGGAAATGCCAAACCGATTTAAAAAATATTTGTGTCAAAATGATGGTAACAGCGCCTGCTCAAACATAGGCTAAGTTTTATGTCGGTGTCACTACCCCAAAAGGTGTGCAGGAGCAAAAAACGTTCTAAAAATGCGTTTTATGTGTTACTGAAGGGCCTAGATATATGAAATCTGTTATATTAGCTACTTATTAGATATAAAAGATTTCTAAGAACAGTTCTTAAACAATTCGAAATTTGAAAGGGGTGAAAATGTGCGAAAATCGTTCTAAAAAACATTCTAAATTGTGGTTTCTACACAATCTCAGGAAATACCAAACAGATTTAAAAAATAATGGTGTCAAAATAAGGGTGTCAAAATGACGGTGAGAACCCTTGCTCCAACATAGGCTATGTTTTATGTCGGTGCCACTACCCGAAAGATGGTGCAAGAGCAAAAACCGTTCTAAAAATGCGATTTTTACGTTACCGAAGTTCCTAGAAATATGAAATTTGAAATATTAGCTGCTTATTAGATATAAAATTTTTCTAAGAACAGTTCGTAAACAATTCGAAATTTAAAAGGGGTGAAAACCGATTTCAAAACTAATGTTGGCAAATTAATGGTGACAGTTCCTGTTTCAACATAGCCCTTTATGTTGTGAGAGGTGGTAGGACTTGGAATTTGACATGATTGTTAATTTTAAGATGTAAGAAGATGGTTTCTAAAAAATTCAAAACTTCAAATGAATACTGAAATGAGCGTATTAATTGAGCATAAAAGTTTCAAAATATTTTCTAAATTATTATTTATTTTGTTTTATTTCGTTTTATTAATCTAAGTCTCATTTCTGCCTTATGCAGTGTAACAATGATGTTTAATCAAACTGTGATTTAAATAGTATTTTTTAAAATTATTCCTAAAAGTAATAAGTACCTTTTAATAAAATAAAATATTATCTTTTAATAAAATAAAATATTACCTTTTAATAAAATAAAAATTTAGTTAGTACCTTTTAATAAAAATTAGACATATAAATATCACTTGGCATATTTCAAATATTACGCGAGCAAAGCCGCGGGGTTTGCTAGTTTATTTATATATTTATCTTGTTCAAATTTTCAATCGTTAATAAAATACTCATTATTCATCCTATCAAGTTGAAATACATTTTTTAAAACTTGTACTGGATGACAATTGGTGTTAATACAGTTTTTTCAAATATTAATTAATTAATTAAATTTTAATTAATTAATTTTAGTTTTGCATGGGAAACAAAATGGCGGCCATTGGTTGTTGAAGATCAATTAAAGTATTTTCAATAAAGGGTTACCATAGGGGGGACCCTGTTCTGTCACCAAATAACGCCAAAGTTGTCGCCAACTTGGCGATATATCGCCAAATTTGGCGGCCAAAATGAGTTGCCAAAAGTGACGCCAACTTGGCGATATCTCTAATATTTCGCCAAATTCCCATAGAGTTCCATTGTAAACCTACTTGCTTATAGTAAATCAACAAATTGAGATATTTTAATGCAACAAAAACTAATATTAGCTTAAGGGATTACATTAAATTTTTCTTTGATGACCTAAGTAGGAATTGACTTTAAAAACAAAATTTTTATATTACTTGTTAATACTGAACACGCCATAGTAAACCCCAATAACTTACAGCCATTTCATGGCAATCGGACTATATTTATTCGAGTTAGAGCACGGACAATCGAGTTAGAGACAGAAAGACGGACAGACAAACCGCATTCATAAACAATTTTCAACGATGTTGGAAAATGTTAAAAAAGAGATGCTCATAAGAACAAAGATTTTTAATTTTATAAACATGTTATTTATTTACAAAAAGATGATTTTCGCTATCAGATAACGTTGAAAGTAATAGTTACACTTTTCAGTACTCTTTGTTTATCTTTTGGTATGCATATTATGATGCTTTCGTCACAAAGAAGGAGGTGCACGTTATACTGCAAATTTATCTAAAAATCGAAAAATGAAGTCTAAATGCTTAAGGGTGTTCTCAAATCCAAAAGGGCAACTTTCTGACATAAGTTTTAATTTATTTTTGTTCGAAAATGCATGAAACTAGCTGGTGTTGTTGTTCAGAAACTATGTAATTGAGCTGTTTTTTTTTTTTTTTTTTGTTTTTTTTTTGAAACCGCAAGAGATCTTTCAGAAAATAGTGTCAAAGCGAGCGTTTGGAACCGAATTTCCGCACGAAGGAAGAAAGAGCACTCAAGAGCGGGCGAAAAACGTGTTTGTCACGTGATCAAATTCGCTTATAACTTAATGGGTAATTGATTGATCAAAAAATGGAAAAAACAGTTCAATTCCAAATCGCTCCCATTGCCAGGCATTCCAATTTTATTTTTTTCCGTTAAATAATGAATTTATAAATGTGTAAAAACGTTTTGAGCTTGTTGAGCAGAGCAGTTAAGAACAGCCTTAAGTACATATTATACATCGGAATATACGATATCTTTTTTTAACTCTTATCTGAACAGTCCTACTGGTAAAGATAGCAGAACATCAGCGAAAGTAAAGAATAATTCTCTTATTTTACTCCACGTACCCCCACAAATAGTTTTGCCTTGACAAATGTATTTTTTTCTCCAAAAATTTTAGGAATAGCTTATTTCTGCGCAAATTATCCTAAGAAATTAAAATAACTCAAGCATTCAACTGTTAATATTTGAAACTTTTTGATATTATTGCATATTTATAGTCTGTTTCATATATTAAATGAAAAATAATAGTTATTATAGTTTAGTATAATCTTTATTTATATTTAGGGTTCAGTACTTAAAAAGTAAAAACGGAACCATTATCAGATCACTCCTATGTCTGTCTACCACAGCCATTTTACTCGTAAACTACATGGAACGTGGAAAGTGGGAATTGGGGGAAGTAATAAAGGCTATTGACACACCTATTTACAGATTATTAAACATTCACAAATATATTTAGGAAAAATGTAGAGGTGCTAATTAAGTTACTTGAAACAAAAATCTTTTCTTTGTATATCGCGTTAAGTTTCGTGTGAAAGCTTTCGTAACGCTGAAATCAAAAACACATTTCTCTTAATTTTAGGTTATTATATTTTCAGAGATATCGTCGAAAATGTAGTGCAAGTGTAGCCCCCCCCCTCCCCTATATTTCCGAATCTACTGAAACTAAAATTCTGAAAAACAATAAGAGGTAGTAGGCAGTAATTTAAACCTTGCAAGAAAACTATAGCAATTACCCTACGTCACATAGTTTTTGAAAAAGCGCATTTTTCCGTTACACACAAATTTCGATTTGCAGACTTTCAGCAAAGATGTTGAGGAGAGCTAGAGGTACTTATCTTAGCAGAAGTATCAAAGCATTCCTAGTATAAAAGTATAGTTGATAATGATTTTCGAAAAAAAAAAGTCGGTAATTAGCTGAGATATTAACCCTTAAAGACATGGACGGTCTGGACCTACATAATGACAGGGGCGGAGTACTCTATAGATCATCGGATTTTAAAGCCTATAGATAACAATTTTTAATGATATATTTGTGAAATGTAATGCCCAGTAGCAGTATAAAAGAAATAAACGTCAAATTGGTAAAAACAGACTAATTTAATTAGAATTAATCACGTAAATATTATGGGATTCGTTACTCTTTGCATTGAGTGGATCTCTGAATACGCGTCCTGTGTCTTTAAAAGTTAATTAAATACCTATCCGGAAAAACGTGGCACGGACCGAGGCCGCATTACAACTTTGCCACTTCCTTTCGAAGCGCGCCTAGCACAATGCCAAGTTTAAACTTTGAACAAGGGTTTTGTTTTAACTACACTGTAAAAAGAAAAGATTATTATTACGCTGAATTTAGTTTTATGTAACGCCAAATGAAGTTTAAATAGGCACTCTTTTTATTGTTAGTACCGAGTTAAGCTCATTATAAATAGATTAGGATAAGATTAAAAAAGATATATACAGAATAGCAATATTTGATATTATTTAGGCTTCATATCGCCTTGAACTTTTATGGTATACACATTCCTACTTTTCTAGTATATACAGCGATAGCCAGCCCTACGTTGTATAGTTTTTTACGAAGTCTTATTATTCTTTTAGCAACGATTTTTTTTAATAATACAGTTAATAATTCATATATTTATTGTACGGAATCCTCTGAGCGCTAGTAATATTCGCACTTGACCGTTTATTTGGTATGTACAGTCGTAGAAAAAAAAAAAGTAAACACCCCTACTAACTCCTCGAAACATTATCGTAGACAAAAGTTACTGGTACCGAAAGATTGGAAATAAAGTCTACTTTTAAATGACATATATAAAATTTGCTTAGGGGGCCATCTACATATTAAAACGAATCCAAACTTCATTTTTTTTCAATGGCAATACCCAATTTTAACGAGATATTTCAAATATTTGGTTCAAACTCTGCCTAGACACCAAATTTCAAGTCATTTGAATGATAAGGTTTTGAATTATAAACATTCAAAATTGAGTGCTTCTAATGTTAAATTACATTTTCATATTTTTATTTATAACTTCTTAAATTATGATCCTAATGTTTTAATAGTTTGTGTCGCAATAATACTAATATACCCAAACATAAATACATTGAATTTGCAATTTTTATAATTTTCTGATATGAATTACGAATTATGAAATTAATATTAAAAAAATACGAATTGCAACCTACAATTTTTTTCATGGATTCAGATTTATCAAATCCTGCTTTATGGAAATCCAAAATTTCACATTTTCCTTCCAAGTAGTTTTCAAATGATGCTTAAAAAACGGCAAAATGATGGTTTAAGGGGCCGTCTATGATAGAAGCACTGAGCTCGACATATAATGTCGACATTGTATGTAGAGCTCAGCCGTCTATGATAGAAGTGACTAAATATTTTGAAATTTCTTGCTATCCTGTAATCTAACAGGCTTAATTGACTGCTTAAGGTGACTTGATCAAGAAGGGAGCTCTCTCGGTCAACAATCAAGTACCGAACTTCAATTTGGATACAGCCCTTAAAATACTCTCGTTTTAAAATAATTAATTTCTCGGAAACTTATGGTACGAATTGCATAAAAATTTGTTTTTATACTAATTAAATGTTGTAGAGTTCATTTATGCTGTCAGAATTGAGTACTGCTATTGAAAAAAAAAAAAAAAAGTTATGGTTCGTTTTAATATGTAGATGGCCCCCTAAGCAAATTTTATATACATAATTAGGTAGCTTTCTTTACAAAAAAGCTACCTATTGCAGCCGTTCGGAGGAAAGCGATTTCAAAAAATTTTGGTATATTTTCATCGATCATGACCCCCAGACCCCGAAACCACCCTCCGTTCAAAATTGATATATATATATATATATATCTGACCTATGTCACACTGTAACTCCCGTAATTATGAACCGATTTCGATGTAATTCGGTGTGTACATAGTACATACCAATGTCTCGACCGAGTTCGTTGGCCAGCTTCATCCGTCGTTTTGTTTCAAAATGGCGGCCATTTAAAATTTTTTAAAAAAATTAAAACTTGAAATGTGGTACCAAAAAATTAAAAATGGAAAAATATTTTTTTCTTATGTATTTGACCTTTATACAAAGATTCCGGAGCAGTTTTTGTTTCGTCTATATCTTAAAAAATGGCTGAGTTATAGCAATTTGAATTTCTAGCGTGGCCGACATTTTGAAACGTCCTGAATTTTGTCACGCGATAAAAGGCGTGTTTATGAACCGATTTGGATGTAATTCGGTGTGTACATAGTACATACCAATCTCTCGAACGAGTTCGTTGGCCAGCTTCATCCGCCATTTTGTTTCAAAATGGCGGCCATTTAAAAATTTTTTAAAAATTTAAAATTTGAAATGTGGTACCAAAAAATTGAAAATGGAAAAATATTTTTTTCTTATGTATTTGACCTTTATACAAAGATTTCGGAGCAGTTTTTGTTTCGTCTATATCTTAAAAAAGGGCTGAGTTATAGCATTTTGAATTTCTAGCGTGGCTGACATTTTGAAACGTCCTGATTTTTGTCACGCGATAAAAGGCGTATTTATGAACCGATTTGGATGTAACTTCGTTTATACATAGTACATACCAATGTCTCGACCGGGTTCGTTGGCCAGCTTCACCCGCCATCTTGTTTAAAAATGGCGGCCATTTAAATATTTAAGAAAAATTTAAATTTGAAATGTGGTACCAAAAATTGAAAATTGAAAAAATATTTTCTTCTTATGTGTTTGACCTTGATAAAAAGATTCGGGAGCAGTTTTTGTTTCGTCTATATCTTAAGAAATGGCTGAGTTATAGCATTTTGAATTTCTAGCGTGGCTGACATTTTGAAACGTCCTGATTTTTCTCACGTAATAACAGGCGTATTTATGAACCGACTTGGATGTACCTTGGTGTGTACATAGTACATACAAATATCTCGACCGAGTTCGTTGGCCAGCTTCATCCGCCATCTTGTTTCAAAATGGCGGCCATTTAAAAAAATTAAAAAATAAAAAAAATAAAATGAGATACCAAAAAATTGGAAAATGAAAAAGATTTTTTTGTATGTGTTTGACCTTAATACAAAGATTCCGGAACAGTTTTTATTTCGTCTATATCTAAAAAAAAAATGGCTGAGTAATAGCATTTTGAATTTCTCTTGTGGCTGACATTTTAAAACGACCTGATTTTTGACACGCGATAACAGGAGTATTTATGAACCTATTTGGATGTAACTTGGTCTGTACATAGTACATACCAATGTCTCGACCGAGTTCGTTGGCCAGCTTCATTCGCCATCTTGTTTCAAAAGGGTTGCCATTTAAAAAAAATTAAATTTAAAATTCAAAATGAGGTATTAAAAAATTGGAAAATGAAAAATATTATTTTTATGTGTTTGACCTTGATACAAGGATTCCGGAGCAGTTTTTGTTTCTGAAAATTTGTTCTTTTGTTGATATCTTAAAAAATGGTTGATTTATAGCACTTTGAATTTCTAGCATGGCTAACATTTTGAAACGATCTTGTATTTGTCACGCGATAACACACGTATTCGCCTATTTCGATGTAAGAAGGCATGTGGATAGTATACATCAACACCTCGAACAAGTTCGCTGGCCAGATTCATCAGCCATCTTGTTTCAAAATGGCGGCCATTAAATTAAAAAATATATATTTTTTTAAAGTGAGGTGCAAAAAAATTAGAAATTGAAAAAGGTTTCTTTCTTAAGTATTTGATCTTGATATAAGGATTCAGGAGCATTTTTTGTTTGTCTTTACATTAAAAAATGGCTCAGATATAGCAGTTTCAATTTCTATTGTGGGTGACATTTTGAAAAATCTGATTTTTTGCATGCGACAGCACTCCTATATATTAACCGATTCCGATGTGAGTGAGCATGTGCACAGCAATTACTAAGGTCTCGACCAAGTTCACTGCTTAGCCTCATCCACCATGTTGTCTTAAAATGACAGGCACTTTAAGAAATTGCCAAATTTGGCAGCCAAATATAAGTTACTTTAAAGAAAAGCAGCTTGGATAAAGCTGACTAATTTCGCGAAATTCTCATTCATTATATTGATAAAAATTAGTATTGAATCTCCTATATACGGTTTCCACTAAATTGAGCTTCGTGTGTTTGCATGATATAAGTTGGCTTTTTTAAAATAAGGATTATGAAAGCTACCTCTTCCTCCCGGCACTGGCCGGAAGGACTTTTTAAAAGTAGACTACTTTGTTTCCAATCGTTCGGTACCAGTAACGTTCTTCTAAGATAATTTGTTGAAAAGTTAATAGGGGGTATTTACTTTTTTTTTCCCACGACTGTACATGAATTTATATGTATTCTTCGCAAAGAAGAAGGTGCACGTTACTTAGCAACTTTACTTTAACACAAAAAATGAAGTTTTAAAGTTAAGGTACGCGTTATGCATCGGAATATACGGTACATTCTTTGCTAAGTAATTGTTATCTGAATCCAGTCATATCTGTAAAGATAGCAATACATCAGTGAAATTAAGGAATAATTGTCTTATTTTACAAGAACTTGTATCCATAGAACAGATTTGCCTTAAAAATTATGTTTTTCTTCCAAAAACTATAGGAACAGCCTATTTTTATTCACAAATTATTTATTTACAAATTATCCTCTTAATTATAAAACTTAAGATAACTCAGGTACTTCCACTGTTAATACTTAAAACTTTCTGATTTTATCGTATGCATGTAATCTGTTTTATAAATTACGGAAAAAGTAATAGTTATTATTCTTTAGAATAACTTTATTCATATTTGTTATAAATATCATGGTTTCTTCGTAAAGAGAGAGGTGCGCGTTATATAGCAAACATAACAAATATCGAAAAATGAATTCAGAAAGTTTAGGTATGCGTTATATATCGGAATATTCGGTATCTTCTGTTGCTAAGAAATTGCTATCTGAATCCAGTTCTATCTGTAAAGATATCAACAAATCAGTGAAAATAAAGATTACTTCTATCATTACATGTAACCCTAGAACAGAAATTTCTAGACAAATGTAAAGTTTCCTCCAAAACGTACAGGAATATCATATTTTTGAACAAACTATCATGATAACTACAGCAGTTAAAATAAAACTCAAACACTTCAACCGTTAATTAAAACTTTCTGATATTGTAACATTTATATAACCTGTTTTATATATTACATGAAAAGTAGTAGTTATTATTATTTAATATAATCTTTATTTATCTTTTGTTATAAATATCATGATGGTTTCTTCGAAAAGAAAGAGATGCGCGTTATATGGCAAATATACCTAAAATAGAAAAATGAATGGAGTCTGAAAGTGTAGGTTATGTTTTATGCATCAGAAAATACGGTATCTTCTTTTGTTAAGTATCTGCGATCTGAATCTAGTCCTATCCGTAAAGATAGCATCACATTAGTGAAAGTATATCTATTTATATAAAATCCAAGTCTCTGTGTGTCCCTCACAATTCCGGCTGGACCGTCTCATTTATCGCGGACATGTTAGGCTTCCTATGGAGAAATCGGTATCAGCTTCAACAATGAGCAATAGTTGAAAAGTACTGATAGCAGGTTTCCCATAATACCGCCAAATGTTGACCAACTTGGCAAAATATAGCCAAATTTGGCTTTATTTCACCAAATTTGGTGACAAAAATAAGTTTCCGTATATGAAGCCAACTTGGCGATAGCTGGCTAATTTGCCGAAATTCTTAATGAAACTCATTAATCTTTCATGCACTTAAGGAATTTTTCAAAATCAATGGGTCAGAATTTAAAGTGTAATATACGAAAATGTACGTCTTTCATCTTCATCCTGATGCTACTAATAAAATCACCGCCACTAGACGGCACTGTACTATCTAAGCTCCTAACTACAGTTAAAAATTTATGTCAACGATACTGAAGCAAAGTCAGTTTTTAAATAATGAAAGAGTTTTTACAAATAACATACGATATCCTGAAGTTTTGTAACCAAATTTTAACTTATATTTAAATTGCATATTTTATGTATTCATTATACACATAGTTTTTCATAAATGTGTTGCGTTTTTAAAATGTGTTATTTTCATCTATCACTGCGGAACAAGGGGGAAAAACTCAGACATACAAGTAAAAATTACATAAATAATACAATTAAAAAGCAAACGTTTCGAGCTAAATTTTAGCCCCTCATCCGTGCAATAAATAACATTCAAATGACAGGAAACTATATATCATGTTTACAATTAAAAATTACTAGCAGTTAAAATTAAATAAAGTATAAAAATTTCAAAACAATGCTGAGTATTCAGGAGGAAGTTCACATGATTCATTTATCGGCGACGTTTGCTTACGAGTGAACACACCTTCTAGAAAAACTCTACTTTTAATATTATTGCAACCGAATCTTATAACTTTCATATTTGCGAAATCTGGGATATGGTCGGTATCTAAAGAATGCTGTACAATTTTAGACTGTAGGCTTCCAGATTTGTAGGCACGTTTATGTTCGGCAAGGCGAATGGCGCAAGTACGACCAGTAACGTGCCTACAAATCTGGAAGCATACGGTCTAAAATTGTACAGCATTCTTTAGATACCGACCATATCCCAGATTTCGCAAATAGGAAAGTTATAAGATCCGGTTGCAATAATATTAAAAGTAGAGTTTTTCTGGAAGGTGTGTTCACTCGTAAGCAAACGTCGCCGATAAATGAATCATGTGCACTTCCTCCTGAATACTCAGCATTGTTTTGAAATTTTTATACTTTATTTAATTTTAACTGCTAGTAATTTTTAACTGTAAACATGATATATAGTTTTCTGTCGTTTGAATGTTATTTATTGCACTGATGATTGACTAAAATTTAGCTCGAAACGTTTGCTTTTTAATTGTATTAAATGTATTTATGTAATTTTTACTTGTATGTCTGATGAGTTGTAATATATTTTTTAATAATTGTCTTATTTCACTACTTGTACTCCTGGAAGAGATTTGCCTTAAAATTTATATTTTTCTACAAAACTTATAGGAATAACTTATTTTTGCGCAAATTATCCTAATAATTACATCAGTTAAGATAACTCAAGTACTTCAACTGTTAATACTCAAAACTTTCTGATGTTATGACATCTATGTAATCTGTTTTATGTATCACAAGAAAAGTAATAGTTATTATTCTTTAGTATATTCTTTACTTATTTTTTGTTACCTATGCCATGGTGGTTTCTTCGCAAAAAAAGAGGTGCGCGTTATATGGCAAATATACCTAAAAAGGGAAAATGAATGAAGTCTGAAAGTATCCGTTATACATAGGAAAATATCGTATCCTCTTTTTCTAAGTAACTGTTATGTAAATCCAGTCTTATCTGTAAAGATAGCAACACACCAGTGAAAGTAAGGAATAATTGTCTTATTTCACTACTTGTATTCCTTCAAGAGATTTGCCTTAAAATTTATGTTTTCCTCCAAAAATCATAGGAATAGCCTATTTTTGCCCGAATTGTAACTACAACAGTTAAGATAACTCAAGCACTTCAACTGTTAATACTCAAAACTTTATGATATTATGAAATGTACGTAATCTGTTTCATAGATTACATGAAAAGTAATAATTGTTATACTTTACAATAATATTTATGTACTTTTTGTTATATCATGATGATTTTTGCACAAATTATCATAATAACTGCAGCAGTTAAGATAACTCAAGCACTTCAACTGTTAATATTTAAAACTTTCAATTAAATATATCAGGAAATTAACTTTCATAGCCAACTTAATTCCTTATCATTTTGAAATTATAAAGATTAGAATCAGACAAGTATGATTTAGAATAATAGGTAATGTTAGCATTCAATATAGGATAATTTTTTAACAATACGCAATAAAACAAACTACTAACAAACAATTTAAAACATATTTTGGAAGCATTATTTGCGTCTAAAATCGCTTTTATGATCTTTTAAGCTTCTTCAGAAATTTGTATTTGATTATTTTTTACTTGGAAATTTTATTCTTAATTATTTAATACACATGATCAAGCACTGTGAATGCACCGGTTCAGATTCAATAAGGAAGAAATAGAAATGTCAAAATTATACAATTCTTATCATGATCCTTGAAAAAAAATTACCTGTTTCGTAAAAAATCTTAATAATTCGTTTTAAAAGAAATGTTAAATTGCTGTTTATGACAACAAGTAATAATACAAATTATACATAATTCAAAAAATTTTTAGAAACACTACTTGCATTGAATGTCAATGTCATGCTTTGTTAAGAAGTCTTCAGAAACAACCATTTGACTCTTACATACCTAGAAATTTTATTGTTAATTATATAATAGTCATAATCAAACGTTTTTAACCACTAATTTATAAGAAATAAGGAAAGGGAAACACTCTAAAGTTTTGCAATTCTCGTCGTAATTAAGAAAGCAAAAGGAAACAGAATGGCGAAAAACACTTTAAATAATTAATATTTAAGGCTTGAATTTTTATATAGCAAAATATAAAAGTATGAATTTTATGAATAAATGAACAATTTTATCAGAGAATGTTTTTTTCTCTCAAACACAATATAATAGCTAACAATAATTTAAAAGATCTTAATCTTCTCAAAGAAAAACAAATTGACCAGACAAGTGATTAAGAATATCGTTTGCTTCAAAGTTACTATTGAGCAAAAAAGGAAAAACTGTGATGAACTATCATAGTGTCTAATCATAATAATTGTTAGGTTTCTGACGTAAATATGCGTGCGACTAATTAAGATTACTGTTAATTAATATTATTTTATTTTATTTATTGTATTTTGTACGTAAATCACGTTCTACGTACTTAGGTTAGAGAAACATTTTTTCTTATCTTGATGTTTGGAACGAGCTATTATATTCATATCTTATTATATGGCAAAATCCATTGTGTAAAAGACATACCAGCATTCCTTTTGTATACAGGAATGATGCAAAAAAAAAATTAGGTGAACAAGGGGAAGTCCTTGGGAATCGTTAGGGAATGACAGAGCGAGGAAACGAAGTTCAGTTAGAGGTAAGGAGATTCCTTGATTTACAGGGGATGACCCCACGTATTTTTCTGGAAAGAGAGTAATTTTGGTAGTCTTGGCTGAAGTCTCGTGTGTAAAGGCTGGAGGTTTGAGCCGTGGATTTTCCAGTGAAAGTGTCCCTGGGAAAGATTGACTCCTGCGGGTAGAAACGCGTATGCAAAGAGAGATATCTGAGTGGTTCTCCGATAAGCCTAGCTGAGTTCGATAACGTGAGAAGGGAATAGCGCGTAGTTTACCCAGTACGTAGACATTATTTCAACGAATAACTTAGAGTTGGGCAGGATCTGCAATATCCGTGCCCATAATTGTAAATAATGTTATTTTTATGTAAATAATTCGTAAATAAATTATTCTTTAATATTAACAGAATAAGTTAATGTTTAATTATTATCCTTCTCACATTGTGTTCATTGTCTCACATTGTGGATGTCACCCATATATCGGTGGTGCAGCCTATCAACAAAACAGCGGTTATTCGAAGTCTCTACGAGTGGTTGACTGGAGTTTGAGTGATAATTACCACGGTATTGACAATGAAAGAGCGTAACAATAGTCTTTTATTATGCTGATTGATTAGGTAAACTTTATTTTCTGAAAATGTTTCTAAATACTATGAGTTAATTCATCTCCCAATAGCATAGAATGAAGATTAGCCGACCACTCCTTACCATTTGTATATGTATTGGTAATATATTCTGACACAACCGAATAGTCATTTATAACAATCAATACATTAATATTTAACAATTAATTCAGATTAAGTTAGGTTATTGAATGGACGTGATATGTGGAGCCTTTAAAATTTCTGAAATCACTCAAAATGCATATGTTAGATTTAAATAAATATTTTAAAAATATATTTGCTCAAAATTGCAAATAATCAATTATACAAAAGTCGTTGAAAAAATTAAAATATTTTGAATACACTCTGAAGAAAAAAATATACCGCCTTCATCTAGAACGAA
The DNA here is from genome assembly GCA_963932465.1 of Maratus speciosus. Classification (NCBI taxonomy): domain Eukaryota; kingdom Metazoa; phylum Arthropoda; class Arachnida; order Araneae; family Salticidae; genus Maratus; species Maratus speciosus. The sequence goes on along the minus strand of OZ010798.1, from coordinate 319,914,712 downwards.
TAGGTATCATTTTCTAAATTCCTAAACTAGAAATATAGATTTCCGAGTTATGCGAATAAGTTAAACAAACTGAATAGACGAAGAGATCGAAAATTTCTAGTCTATAGTTTTTTTAGGTGATGAAATGATACATCATATCATAAATCTTTTGAATTGCGAGAAAATATAACTTGATTTCTAGAATTAATTCATAAACTAGAATTATAGTTACTAAAGTTCACCTCTTGTGTTCGCATTTATTTGCAGAAATTTTTAAATAAGTTTGACCGCGATAATATAGGAAAACGCCCTTGAATTTTAATGGGGATAACTATAACTCTCTAAAAAGGGAACTAGAATTTATAACGATGACATAGAGCTATTTTTTCTAGAGGCACAATTTATTTTCTAGATGTCAGTAGCAGAATTTTTTTTTCAGTGCAAGTAGAAAATCACTAGAATAATAATAAAAAAAAAAAAAAAAAAAAAAAAAAAAAAAAAAACACTTTGCGCCTGAACGCAGTTCAACAGATAAATTAATTAATCCGAATCTTCGCGAGATGAAATAAAATGGCTGAAAATAAAATAAAATATATTATTGCAGGCTTGAAATTTAAATTAGCAATGATGTAAAAGTATGAATTTTATGAATACATGGACAAATTTAACAGAGATTTTCTTCCTCTTAGGAATGTAATACAACATATAACACATAATTTAAACTTCGTAAATCTTTATAAGGAAAGAAATTTTACGAAACAGGTGATTCACAATATCGTTTGCTTCAAAGTTATTACTAAGCTAATTAAGTTAAACTTCTGTTCAAATTTATAACTGAGCAAAGTTATTAAAAGGAAAAACTGTGATCAAGTATCATAGTTGCTGCTCATAATGATTTCTACAACAATAAAATAAAGACGCGTGTAGTCAATCTTATTTAATATCGTTGTCATTCGGTTAAATAACAAGATTCTTTTTTATGCTTTTTTATTTTAATCATCTGAATCGTAATGCATGATTTTCCTTTCTTGTTTAATAATGCAGTTGATGACTTCTGTAAAATGCCCAAAATCTTATAACATTTACGTCTTCATTTAATAGTATCCTATGAAAAAATTATGCACAATTATGTAAAACTTTCCTGTAAAATAATTATAAAAGTGAATATGAAAGAAATTTACCAAAGATTATAAATAAGACGTGTTTTATTTTTAATAACAAAATAAATAAATAAATAAAATTAGATGGTGTTGCTGAACAGGAAAATTCTATTACAATGGCGATCTTTGATGGTAGTTATGAAATGTTGGTTTCAACCATGGTGTTTTTTATATCCTCCTCCACGATGATAGTCTCCTCCACGGTTGTATCCGCCTCCACGGTTATATCCGCCACCTCCACCTCCATGCTTTTTGTATCCTCCGTGTCTGTCTGGGACAGCAACTGCTGCGGCAATGATGGCAAATATCAAAATAAGAATACCCTAAAAGTAAAAATATAATTGCAATTAGCGTATATGCTCTTAGCATGGAACGAAACTGTTTATAAATATTTTTGAATACACAGCTTAAACCTGCGCAAAATGTCTTATTGGAAAACCGAAACAATACTTTAAAAATCAAAAGTATCTCCTATTAGCTAAAATATTTATGTACTTTTTAAGCATTATTTTTGTTTTATCGTAATGTAACACTTAAGGCTGTTCTCAAATGCTCTGCTCAACAAGCGCAAAACGTTTTAACACATTTACAAATTCATTTTTTATCGGAAAGATACGAGGGTCACTCTGAAATTTTTGAGATACAACTATGTTTTTAAAGTTATACTTAAAAATTTTAGGTGTGTTCAAAGTAGTCTCCTCCAGCATCAATGCACTTTTGTAGGCGAATTTTCCACAGATTAAATGCCTCGAGCCATTCATTTCTTGGAATAGATGGGGAAAAATGCATTTATAGCCACATCAATCTCTTCTTCTGAATGAAAACGACGTCCACGTAAGTTCTTTTTTAGATTAAAGAATAACCAAAAGTCACACATAGCTAGATCAGGTGAATACGGCGGGTGTTCTATCACTTTAATTCGTTTTTGTTTAAGAAACTCAACTGTTAATCTGGCTGTATGTGAAGATGCATTGTCATGGTGAAGCATTAGTCCCCTAACATTCACTTCTTGTAGAATTTCTGGAAGACATTTAGTAGTATACCAGTTTGCTGTTACTGTCTTCTGTCCTTCCAACTTGATGGCTTTGACCAATCCCGTATTTCTGAAGAAAACGGCATACATCACTTTTTTCAGTGCGCGTTGTCTTTTCACCATTGTCGGCGTGGAATCATCTTCAAAGACCCATACTTTGCTTTCTTGATGTGTTGGAACGTCAAAAAACGGTATGTACGTTTCATCACCTGTTACAATTTTAGAAAGGATGCGGTGGCCACCATCATTTAGCAATTTAAGAGTTTCTTTACTGATTCTTACACGCTCCTCTTTTTGGTGCTCAGTTAGATTATGGGGAACCCAACGGCAAACTACTTTTTTCATATGCAATTCTTCATGAATAATGTTGTATATTGCTGCGGATCCAATGTTAAGTTCATTCTGTATCATTTGATAGGTACAGCGATTATCATCCATTAACATTTTTCGTATGGCAGACACATTATCCGGGATTACTGCCGACGGCGTCCTTCCTGTGCGTTCTTCATCCTGAAGAAAATTGCGAAAGCTGCTAAATTCTTTAAACCATCTGAATACAGTAGCTCGAGCTGGAGATTCATCACCAAATGCTAATATCAACCGTTGAACGCATTCTTCTTGATTTAATCCTGCTTTAAAATCGTAGAAAATCATAGCGCTAAAATGTTCTCCCGTCAACTCCACTTTCTCTTCTGTTTAAAATTTATTCTACGCTAAACAAGTTGCAGTAAGTCAGTAAAAAATCGTCTGCTGTGTTAAAATACTTTGTATTTTAAAATTAAACCGTTATTTTTATTTTGGAAATTCTCGTCTGCGCGTATCTCAATAATTTCAGAGTAACCCTCATATAAAACTGGAAGGCCTGACTATGGAAGCTATTTGGAATCGAACTGTGATTTTCCTTTTTGAATCAATAAACTACCTATTGGGTTATAAGCAGTTTTGATAACGTGTCAAAGACGTTTTTCGCCCTTTCTTGAGTGGTTATTCTTCTTTCGCGCGGAAATTTGGTTCAAAACGTCCACTTTGGCACTATTTTCTGTAAAATATATTACGTTTGCAAAAAAATGGAAAAACAGGTCGATTACGTTGTTTCTGGACAACAACACCTGCTAGTTTCATGCATTTCCGACCAAAAATAAATTAAAACTTATGCCATAAAGTTGGATTTGAGAACAGCCTTAAATGAACGATTTATTTTATTTAAATAAACATACTTAGCTTATCATTGACGAAATTACTTTTAATCCTTTGTATCACCGGATTACATATCTCATTTACTGCTGCTATCTTTCAGCACAGTAGTTAATATAAATTGTTCAGGGAATTCTCAACAGACAGCGATTCTGGGTTAATTTTTCATGCCAAAGTTATATTTATCATTGAGCAGTTTTACATCATTATTTCTAAAATGAACTTCTTAAATTTTGTCAAATTTAAAAGCCTGGAGACGTACAAAAAGTATTTTTTTATAAAAATAAGTTTGTATGCTTTGCGATCTTATTTTAGAAAATTGACGACAAGTGTGTAAATTTATGCTTATTACATATGTGAAAAAAATTTCTTCTAGTCAATATACAGTGAAACATCCATTTAACGAAGTCTTATCGTTACACTTAAGCACTTCGTTATGAAGAAAACTCGTTAAACAGAAATCAACTCAAATTCATGAAATTTGCATAATAAAATACACATGCATAAAATGAAAAATACGCATAAAATCGAAATATTGGTAAAATGTATTTTAATTCGGGTAGTAACTTTTTTTATGCAATGTAGACATATGATAAAAAAATTTTATTAAAATAATGTCTAAAAAAAAACCCATAATAAAGAGAAGTAAACAAGAATTGAAGCGTAGGGTAACTTTTCTCGTTTGTCTCAGTATTTCAATTTCTTAACTTAAAAAAATCTGTAATATTACATTGTACATTCTTCTTATAAAAGATACATCATTCATAAAAATTTTCGCATTTTTGTTAAGTACCCGAACAGTTTATCTGTAGCATTCTCGTGAAACTGGAATCCCCTTCTTATTGTATCGAAACCTTTTAGCATTTCTTCTTTTGGATGGAAATAATTAAATAAATTTTCATTTTCATACTTTCCGCTGAAATAAATTCATGCATCCATCGCAATAGCAACCTCTCCGTTTAAATGTTGTACACGCACGAAAGTGGACTAAATTTCGTTATATAGAATACGTTTTTCATCTATATAATAATAGCCTAAGTCATGTGACTGTCATCAATAGTTTCGGGCTGACCGCTTCACTTTTTATATGCCAGGTGACCATTTTTTACATTTTTTATTTTTCGCGTGGTAAATTAAAACAATGCTTTGATATCGAAATTAAAAGTCATGGTTTTTTGGTATTATTTATTATTTTTCTTTTCTTTTTCTTAAAAAAGGGAAAGAAAAGGTGAAAGTCATGAATTTCAAATTAAAATTATGTATTTTATATAAAATGGGTGAAATTTTTATATTTTAGATGAATTTAATGAAATATGAAAAAATGCGACTGGAAAGACAATGTTTGATGATTTATCACTTGCGCCTGGCTAGCATAAAAAGGTACTACTTAGTTATACCGTCGACCCATTTCGCCAAATTATATAAATTGCCAAATCACTCGCCAAATTAGACAAATTGACATAATTTTTATTTTAAATAGCGAAAGAACAAATAAATTAGTATCTCTCTATTCTAAAAAAAAGTAACTGCCGCTGTCACCGCCACCGCCGGTTTTGAATTATTTGTGACCGGAGGTCTTTCTTCGTTAATATTGAGAAAAATAATGCATACAAAAATATGAAAATCAGTGGTTTTATACAGAAATGTTTGATAAATACGCTGATGCAGACAGTTTTCAAATCGAAGAATTATTTTAAGAGATATTTAATGCTAAAGTTGGACAAAATCGTTCCACTAAAAAAGTTTTATAGCAGCAAAAACTATACATGGCAGTGTAATCATTTTTAGATCATTTTATGCATTAGAATTTGCCGGAGTGCAGATTGCATTAATTTTTTTATTTTGACTCATTTTTTCAGGTTTTATTTCTATTTTAAATTCAAATTTTCAGCATTTCTAGAGATATTTTTTAGAGGTTTCAGAAAATTGTACTAATTTAAACTGTTGCCAACTGTATAAAAAGCGCAAGCAATAATGTTTGCTTCAAATTAAAAATTTATTTACACGTGACTATTATAAACAGGAAAAAACTTTCAAATTAGAATTAAATAATTATGTATAAAAAGCAGGAACTTATTAAAAATTACGTCATAAAAAGTATACACGTGAATTTTAAAAGAGAAAGGATATTGTAAAATAATAAATTCATTAACATGCGTTAGAAGTCTTAGGAGAAATTGCGTCATATTTACGTCACATTATAGTTATTACATAAAATGAACACAAAATAATATTGCAAAAAAGTTTGAATTTAGAAATTGCGCTAGACATTTATTTAATATTTTGAGAGGATATTTTCAACTATTTTTGTAGGAAAGCGCAAATAATATTTCATTGCTAACAAAAGTACTTTCACGCGATTATTTAAAAGAGAAAGAATATAGCTTGGTAAAAATTACGTCAGATTAAAAATGATTAATTTAAAATGTCTCATTTAAAAGAACTTTCTTTTCGTTTTGTTAAAAAGTACCAGGAGACAAAGACTCTGTTTACTTAATTCCTTTTATATTAGCTTATTTTGAAATGTTGTTACACGTGTCTACGTCATCAAGTTATTTTTATTTCGACGTTTTATTTGTATTTTTATTAATGTTGTACGAATTTATTTGTTCTTTCGTTATTTAAAATAAAAATTATGTCAATTTGTATAATTTGGCGAGTGGTTTGGCGATTTATATAATTTGGCGAAATGGGTCGGCGGAATAATCAAGTAGTACCGCAGCGGATTTGGCGTTAAAATTCCCCAATCAAAGAGAAATTAATAGAAATTCGTTTATAGGGAGATCGCCACTGTTTTTTAAATTAGAATTCAATCTTTCGAAATCTTTTTAAAGCCGATCAAATTAGCGTGCATTTAGAGCCTGCGGTGTCTGGACGGGGGTTGGCGAGCGTAGCTCGTAGGGGGTCGAGCCCCCTAGTAACATTAATAAAAATACAAATAAAACGTCAAAATAAAAATAACTTGATGACGTAAACGCGTGCAACTTGCTTAAAAACAAGCGAATATGACATTTACGATCAACCATTATTGATATTTAATCTTATAGTTTGGCGATATATTTTTGGTCGACGGGATAACCAAGTAGTACCCATAAAAATACGGAGTTCTTGATTTCTCTACTAGAAACATCTGATTTAACAAAGTATTGAGAAAGTAAATTAAATTTTGGATAAAAGTAACATGGTACAAAATGCTTAGCACACATCTAACGGAAACCAAACTGGTCGCCAAGGGCGGCTAGTATTTATTTATTTATATATTTATTTATATATTTATATATTTTGTTCAAATTTTCAATCGTTAATAAAATATTCATTATTCATCCTATCAAGTTGAAATAAATTTTTTTGAACTTGTACTGGATGACAATTGGTGTTAATACAGTTTTTTCAAATATTAATTAATTAATTTAATTTTAATTAATTTTAGTTTTGCATGGGAAACAAAATGGCGGCCATAGGTTATTGAAGGTCAATGAAAGTATTTTCAATAAGGGGTTACCATAGGGGGGACCCTGTTCTTTCGCCAAATACCGCCAAGTTTGTCGCCAACTTGGCGATATATCGCCAAATTTGGCGGCCAAAATAAATCGCCAAAAGTGACGCCAACTTGGCGACATTTCTAATATTTCGCCAAATTCCCATAGAGTTCCATTGTAAACCTACTTGCTTATAGAAAATCAACAAATTGAGATATTTTAATGCAACAAAAACTAATATTAGCTTAAGGGATTATATTAAATTTTTCTTTGATGACCTAAGTAGGAATTGACTTTAAAAACAAAATTTTTATATTACTTGTTATTTTATCTTCGAAATTTTTAAAATTATTTTCTACGCGCTTAAAATGATGTACTCTAATATCTCAATAAACATTCTTCAATTCAGAGTTCTTGAGTCACAAACGGTTAAAATCGACCACATGATCTGTGACCATTTTCTAGCTGTGGTTATGAAATATGAATGTATACAAATGCAAACAAAATGCATTTCTTCGGAGAACTGATAAACTACATCGTGCACTGAACAGTTAAAGCATATTTTGCCTTTTATAAAAAAAAAAAAAAAAACGCACACGCATGGATGGGCTATTATACGAAATTTTTTACAAGCGCTTTTTTTATAGCACACTCAGATTTTGTTAAAATACGTTGTTTCACTAAAGATTACAGTTAATTAAGGCTGTTCTCAACTGCTCTGCTCAAGAACCGCAAAATGTTTTGACACTTTTACAAATTCCTTTTTTAATGGAAAAATATAAAATTGGCAGGCCTTACTATGGAAACGATTTGGAATCGAATTGTGTTTTCCATATTTTGATCAATAAATTATCTATTGAGTTATAAGTCATTTTGGTCACGTGACAAAGACGTTTTTTCTCTCTTTTGAGTGCTTATTCTTCTTTCACTCGGAAATTTGGTTCAAAACGTCCACTTTGATACTATTTTCTGAAAGTTCTGTTACGTTTGCAAAAAAACGAAAAAGAAAAACAGCTCGATTATATAGTTTCTGAACAACAGTACCTGCTAGTTTCATGCACTTCCGAACAAAAATAAATTAAAACTTATGTCATAAAGTTGCCCTTTTGGATTTAAGAACAGCCTTAAAAATATTAAATATTGCAATGCGAAAACCTTGGAATGAATCTACTGGTAAATTTGGAATTAGATATTATAGCGTTGAAAAAAAGATGTATAGAAACATAGGTCTTCAAAAATTCAGTCTGACAAACAAAGATATGGAGTTTCATTTCCTACTAAATCGATGACTCTGAACAACTTTTTAACTAAATTTTTGCCAACTTTGCGATAGGATCGCTTGAGTTTTGTAATAATCTATTGTGACTATTATCTCATCCGACAAATACAAAACAATTCACTTCAAACAAGAAAATGCGCATGCTTCAACAGTGAGAAGGATTGCGTAGATACTATGGTTGTTTTCTTTAATATTTTTCTTTTCGCTTATAAAATGGTATGAGCACAAAGAAAACTCATTGCCTAAACTTGTAAAACGCTATATGCACAAAGTAAACTCATTACCCAAATTTAACTGAACACTCAAAGCACTTTTTACTATGCGTACCAAAAATCAATAGAAATTTGTTAATTAAGAAACGAAAACTAAATTTGAAAAGTAGCTAATATTAGCTACTTGATAACTTACAATTTATAATGTTAAAATTCTTTGAAAAATATCCTCAAATTCAAAATTCATGAAAATAGTTGAAAGAAAGATTATTATTTTTTCTTTATCTATTAATAATAATAATAATAAAAAATCCAGGTCAATTATTGTTTTGATTATTATTATTTTTTTGTTAAATAACTTTCTCTCTGCCAAAAATAAATTAACTGGCGGTAATATATTGGCGATAATATGAAAATTCAGTATAATTTTAATACCAACCCAAAAATAATATTAATTGACAGCTAAAGCACATAAATGACTTTCAATATGAAAATTCGAATTTAAGTGTTGCCCTTTAAAAAATTTCATAGTGTTGGAATTAGATCAAAAAATCTTTCACTGAATTTCGGGTGGCAGCTGTAACAAGATGATTCTAAATTAAAAAAAAAAAATTCATGATGTAAATATTCTTGTAAAATTATGCCACAGACACAAACCTTATGATTTTTTTCAATAAAAGTTGGATAATTAGCTATTAGTTTATATATATATATATATATATATAATAAATTTGAAATCACAAATATATGAAGAAATTGATAAAGTTCTAAAGATGATTTAGAAATATATATACACATATATATAATGCCTTTTAAGATTTTTTGATCCAACTTTTAAAATATTTGTAAATTCATTTTCTCAGGCAAAAATCTGTTTCCTTGCACGAAAAAGTAGAATAATGGGCAAAAATTAATAATTGAAACTTCGGATTCAAATCTCATCGAATTATTATCAATTCATAGAGAAACAAGAATAAAATTTCTAATTAATATAATGCTTAAAATAAACTGAGTTTAAAATTTCTATTAATATAATGCTTTACAAAAACTTCATAATGTTAGAATTTTTAGAAAATCATCCGCAGCTGAAAATTTCATGAAAACATTTCAAAGTAGGGTTGGCAATTAGTTGTTAAAAATTTGTATCTGCTACTAATAAAATAAAAATCATGGCGCACCATTCTTTAAATTTAAATTAATTTTTCTTCACCAAAAAGCCTTTTCCTTACGTGATAACGCTTTATAACTTGTTATAAAATTAATTTAATATATCGATTAGTAGTAATACAGTTTAAAATGAGTTATAGATATTTTACTTTACCTTGTGCCAAAAGCATTTTTGGTTTCACAAAACAAAAATATTTTTAAAAGGATGATTTCTATATCATATTCATCTTTTCAGCTTTCTTGACGTTGAATGATAGTGGTGGTGGTTGGAGGGGGGTTTCAGTTTGGAAATATTCCTATGTTTATATTGTAAGCGCATTAAATTCGTAGATTTCCTATTTCTATAAAATACTAAACAATATATATATTAAACAAAATGTTTGAGTAGAGTTATAAATGTTGCACAAAATCTCTATAAATACAAATTTAATTAATTAATTTTAATTGGCAAAATCCTTATGAGATTTATTAAATGAATGTGTAAACCTTCTAACGTAGTTTCAAAAATTCACAAAAAATGTTTTAGAAGATGAAATTTTCATGAATTCATAATTTGGTACATAAAGGTTAGCCCCACCTGTGGCCAAGAGGTTCTGCTTTCGAAGCTGATAGACGGGAGGTGCCGGGTTCGATTCCAATCGCGCCCGTCGGCCTAATCGTTCGGAGTTTTCGTTGTTTTCTTCAAGCCTTGGATTTCCAAGCGTAAATACGGGTTAGGCTCACTTGGAAAGATCCAAGCGAAGGGCGCCCCCCCCCCCCTCCAGGGCCTATATTCCTGGTGTTGATAATTGGCCGTCAAAAATCAACCAACCAACCATAAAGGGTTAATTGGGATATTTTTAAAATATTAGTAATAAATATGTCAATTTAAAGCCTATTGAACCTATTCTCTATTTACGGTAAAAACTCAAAAAGGAATTTAGAAATAAAAAATCTTAATTATATAATGTATTACAAAAAAAAAAAAAAAAAAAAAAAAAAAAAAAAAAAAAAAAACTACAAGATTTTATGAATTTCGTCAGCAACAAAGTTTAAGAAGATTTTAAATCTTTTAGCCCCCCCCCCCCCTCCCCTATTGGATGGATAGTTACCTATTATATCTTTGGTATCTGCTGCAAGAAAAAGTCTTGTTATGCCTTTTCTTTTGTTTTTAAATTAAATTTCCTCATCTAAAAATACGGTTCCTTAACCTATTAAATACGGTATTTTGAAAATAAATATGTCAACTTAATACATGGGGAAGCATTTATCAATTTAAATCAAAATCCCAGGTAGGCATTCAGTATAAAATTTCGAATTAGAGTAAGAACTTATAGAAAAATTAATGACGTTAGAATTCTATAAAAACATTTCCTCAGCTGCAAATTTCATGAAGATATTTCAAAGAAGTTTAGATAGTTACCCATTAAATTGTTTTTATATATTAAATCTGCACATACTTTAAAAAAATGTTTAAATTCATTTTTATAAGTGGATAATACGCCTCTTTACAGGTAAAAGTACTATACTTTGAAAATATTAATAAAATATTCAGTCTCTCATAAAATTTACGGTTAACTCAAAGCGAAATTTTGCATTTCGTCTTATGTATTTTTATATTCCGTCTTTCCTTCAGTCTTCTCAAACTATTATCCATTTAAAAAAACAAACACAGAATTGCATTCAGAACTTAAAATATTTTTTAATTGAAATAAATACTTTAAAAAAGAACGTGAAAGTGTTATAATTCCTTGAAAATTGTTTCTCACCTACAAATTTCAGGAAGATCTTTCAATGGTGGTTGGAAAGCTATCTACTAAACTATTTTTATGCATCTCGTAAGAAAAAAAAAGTAAATAAATGTATTTTTTTAGCGGAAAATCTGCTTCTTCGTGGGTGAAAGAACGACACTTTAAGGCTGTTCTCAAATCCAAAAAGGCAAATTTATAACATAAGTTTTAATTTATTTTTGTTCGGAAATGCATGAAACTAGCAGTTGTTGTCGTTCAGAAATTATGTAATCGAGCTGTTTTTTTTTTCTTTTTTTGCAAACGCAATAGATCTTTCAAAAAAAAAAAAAAAAAAAAAAATGTAAAAATGGGCGTTTTGAACCGAGATTTCGCGTGAAAGGAGAAAAATCTCTCAAGAAAGGATTAAAAACGTGTTTGTCACGTGATTAAAATCGCTTGTAACTCAATAGGTAATTTATTGATCAACAAATGAAAAACACAGTTTGATTCCAAATCGCTTCCATGGTCAGGCTTTCCAATTTTATATCTTTCCGTTAAAAAATGAATTTGTAAATGTGTCAAAACGTTTTGCGCTTGTTGAGCAGAGCAGTTGAGAACAGCCTTAAAATATTAAATAATAAAACTGCTGAAACTATTATCCATTGTTAGAGCAGCGTGGAAATATAGTCAGTATAATTTTTTTTATTTAAATAACGCCTTATAAAAAATTCACATAAAGTATACTATTTAGCTACAACGTTTTTGAAAATCTTTCAAAGAAGTTTAGAGGGTTACTTATTAAATGATTCGTAGCTTTTTTTTTAATGTTAGTAATGAATACTGTGATTTAAAGCTAGGTCCGATTATTATAGTAACCCTCATTATATCGCACATGACGTTAAACAAGAAAAAAAGCGCGCTATATCAGAATGTGTGATATAACAGGTGACAGGAAAAATTTAGAATAGTCGATAACCTTCAAGACTTAATGCATGCTTGTCTTCAAAATATTTCTTTGTACTCATATTAAAATGTTCTCAAGAAATATAACAAAAGATAATTTTTAGATAGAATTATAGATAAAAATACTTAAAAGTGCTTTTAAGATTTTCTTTACCCAAAAGACACGGTAAAAGAGCGATATATCCTTTAGAGAGATATAATAAGACGCGATATGACGAGGGGCAGCTGTATTATCAATTTATAGTAAAATTACAGGAATTTATAATTAAAGAAATATTTTTCAAAAAATATTACGACGTCTAAAAATTTTCTTGAGCTATGGATTTTATGAAAATCTCTCAAATGAAATTAGAATGCTAACTATTAAAATTTTTTGTTAAAAAAATATTTACATATTATTTATTTATTTTCAATTATCTTTTTTCAGCTCTAAAACGGGTCCTGATTAAGTGAGAAGTTTAGCATGGAAAACTTTGAGTAAAGGCTTTTGTCAAACTATAAATTAGTATTTATTAACCAATTAGAATAATTGTGTTAAAATTAATCTAGTATAGATTAGTATTTTTAAGAATTTTACAGTATTATTATTTTATATTTTTAAAAAGGAGTAGAAATGCATTTAACACAAAATTTCCAATCAAAATAATAACTTACGAAAACTTCATGATATTAGAATTCTTTGAATTAGATGAAAATCTTTCAAGGCAGGTCGAATGTTAGTACAGCTAAATGTTAGTGGTATATATAGTACTCGAACATTTCTTAAAAACCTACATATATGCCCCAAAACAAGCCCAAAATGCATTTCTGAAAAACGACTGAAAGAAATGTCGTTGGATAACATCCTTAAATGTTAACTTTCCATAAGCTTTTTGGAATAATTGTTTTTTTTTTCTGCTGTAACATTTGTTTATTTTCTAGATATGTTTATGTTCTAGATATGTTTTCTAGATATGTTTCTAGATTTTGTTTATTTTCTTCAAAAACAATTTTTTTGCCAAGATCTTAGAGATTTCATTAAGAGATTTTTATCTAAAATATTATTTACTCTATTACATTGTAAGTAATTTGTTGGATGAGCCGAAAACTTAAAAGTCCATTCGTCAAAAATTTACTAGGCCCACTACTGGAGCATACAGAAAGGTAGAATTTTTTTATTTTTCATTTTTTTAAGAAAAATATATTTTGAAATTTTCAATGTTTATTCCGATACATGAAAGTTAGGACCAAGCTAAAGAAAATATATCTTTTGAAATTCATTAACACTTTAATAATAATTAGATAAATGCCCCTAAGTGTCCCACTACTGGTGCGTTAGCAACTTTAGTAATTTTACAATATTAGTTTATATATGTACAGTAAAACCTCCCTAAAGTGACCACGTTCCGTTCCAATAAAAATTGGTCGCTTCGAGAGGTGGTCTCTTAATGGAGGTCATGTTTGAATCTAGATTTTAATTGTTCAAAAAGGGTAACAATTAACATTACTAAAATTTATTTTTCACATTAGGAAAAAATATAAAAGTTTAAGCCTAAAAAAAGTTAATTACATAAGTTAATTACTGCAGAGTTTGAAAAATGAATACATTGACGTTTGCTTTAATTTTACGGTTTTATCTTTTATAACTTTTATTTCCAAGTCCTTTCGAAATTCAGTAAATAAATGCAAATTTTTTTTGGACGGAAATAAATAATGACGATTTCGTTAATTTATCTATTTCTTTGAGAGTTTCCTGACAGAATAGGGTGGGAGAGTTTATTGACTGTCATTCTTAATTTGTCATCAGAGTTAAATTCATTGCTTAAAAAGGCACAAAGGGGTTTAAACACTTAAAAGTTACCAAAAAAATCTAAACTTAGTTTAGAAGTTTGATGAATAATGCACTCTCCGGAATTATTTTTTTAATAAAATCTCCTTCAAGCGACCAGGAAAAAACCTAATTTGTTTCATTTTCTTCAAAGAAATGGGTCGCTCATGGAGGGAGTTCAACTGGGATGGTCTCTGAATGGAGGTAAAATTAGTATTGAGCCTATGGGAATAATTTTCGTTCCATGAAAAAATGGTCGTTCAGGGAGGTGGTCGCTTAATGAAGATAGTCGCACATGGAGGTTTCACTGAATATTAAAAAAAAACATAGAAATGCATTTAACACAAGATTTCGAATATCAGGATAACAACTTACGAAAAACTTCATGATGTTAGAATTCTTTGAGTTAGATGAGAATCTTTCAAGGCAGGCCGAATGTTAGTACAGCTAAATGTTAGTGGTATATATAGTGATCCAATGTTTCTTAAAAACCTACATATATGTGTAATGACGTCAATGACGGTGTATGTCAAATTTTGACCTAATATGTAAAATACTTTCGATTTCACCTAAGCGTGTAACTAATTTTGTGCGTGTGTGTGTGAAGAAACGATAACCTTTTACAATCATAGTGAAAGTGAAACTCCGGTGGAACAGGAATGAAATCGGTTAGTGGACATTACCTTAGTCTAAACTGAACAGAGGACCTTAAACTTGTAACCTCATTCTAATGACCACCGTCGTAATAATGTTTGGATGCCAATTTGAAAAGAAATTTGTAATTAATAATAAAAAAGTTTATTATTAATATAGTTAATAGTATAGTTTATTATAATTATTTTCAATTAACCCGTTCAGTGAAGATTTTTTTATGGTAAGGAAAAACTTACTTTTTTTTAACGATTTATTCATTTTATATTAATGGGAATTCAAAAAGCAAAAAATTATTTTAAAAGCACACGGTTTTATTTTATGTAAAATGACGTCATAATCCGCTTAAGAATTCCACATTTACGATCCACTCTTAAACATCTACAGTAAAGTATGCATAGGACCTCACTATCGCAAAATAATACACAAATGCAGCAAAAAGATGCCGTCATTAAAGAAACTCGACAAAAAAGGGCTACCTAATGATATATCTTCATTTTTTTGTAACATTAATATAGATACTTAAAATTAAATATAGTTTATAATAGCTCAATGTTTTAACAGAAATCATTCGTTTATATTTTCTCAAAATAGCGCGTATTTTAATTACACTTTTTTCGGTTGTTATGTGAAAATGGCAAGAAAAATGTGTAATTACTATTTTACAACTATTTTTCCTTTACTTTCTACAGTAATGGAGTACTTCTGTTTCTGTTGCCAATATTAAGCAAATGGCTCTAAAAACTGCAAAAAAATTTATATTTCAAAAATAAATGGAGATGCAGTTTTAAAACAAATTGCACTTAAAAGTACATTTTTCCCCAATGCGACGGTATAAAAATTGAAAATGTGCGATGCTTAGAAGTTAAAAAAATTGCAGTAGTGTATTTAACAGTACAATGATACATCTGCTTTGTTTTACGGCTGGCTTATACAACGCAACGTTATTTTTTGGAGACGACACAAAATAAGCTGGGAGAAAGAAATAGCATACCGGGGGCTAATAACGTCCAAATTTCTGGCCGCTGAGCATTAATGGTAATTTATGAGTGAAATGATGTCTTATAAAATAAAAAAAGAACAGTAAATTTCTTTCTTACATTTCTACAAATTATTAAAACTTATATTTAATATACCTGATATATTATTTTTATCAAATACTAACGATTTGTACAAATAATCCAACAACACTGACTGCCGAAAAATTACTTCACGCTTTTTTTTTATATCTCTAACTGTACATAATTGGAGCCGGTAGCACAGACAATCACCTTATCGAGTTCACGGAGGAAATTCTAGGATTAGTTAAATCTTGATTTGCATATTAAAGCACAATCGGTCTGCCAAGTCATATCTTGGTGTAAAACACCTGAAAGCCCGATTTTAGCGGCTGACTCGTAGGTTTACCATTGTATTTTCCTGCACCAAAAGGTATGACAAAAAATTCCTGCCGGCCCGGCCTACAGGCGGATGTAAATTTCGAAGTTAAGGATATTAATTGCTCCAACAAAAACTAAATCATGATTAGATATAAATCCACTTTAACAGTTTTATCTGACCGCTTTTGACGAGTTTTTATTTCATTTTTATATAATAGCTGGTTTTATCAGAATCATGATAAGGCGGTATTAAAAAAAATACTTTTCCATGTTCAACAACTCGAAATTTTCTGGCACATTTTCAGATTCATTTTTTAATAGAAAAAATGCGAAACTTGCTGACGTGATTTTTGAAAAGATTTATAAGCGGCATGTGTTCTTGTTTTTCTTTCAATTAATTGAAACTTGATTAATAAACAATTATTTTTTCAGTAGGGTAATATTTTTCCTTTCTAACACAATCGCTTCGGGAATTTCTGTTCAAAATGCCCACTTTGACATCATTTTTTGAAATATATTCTATCTCTATCAAAAAATCGATCATTACGGTACATTATGTAGTTTCTGAATAAGAGAATCTACCAATTGGATGCGTCTGAGAAAATGAATGAGTCAGAAAATAAGCAGTTTGGATTTGAATACACCTTTAATAAGATGATTTTTTTCTTCAACCGCTATGTATTTTTAATTTGTTTTTGCTGTAAGAATGGTCCTATCAAAAACTTATCTATATAAATGTTGAAGACAATATTAAGAAGATATATGATAAATTCATGGGTTTTTTATATCTTGTGAATTGACGGAGTTATGGAAATTTTTTTTCTTCACCCCCCCCCCCTTTTTTTTTGTTTTCGTTTTTATTTATTTTTTTTTTTTTTGCGGTACGAATTGGTCCTATCAAAAACTTGTGAATATAAAAGTTGTAGATAATATTAAGGAGATGTATAACAAAATTAATTGAATTTGATATCTTGAGAATTGACGAAGTTATGAATTTTTTTCTCCCAAAAACCCTAATTTTTGTGCCCCTTGAGCCCATTTTTAATTTTATCAAAAAATCTGTAATGCATAAATTTTTGGCCCTATTTTTAGGAGTAATAAAAACTTTAGACTGATTTGATATGTACAAAATTTAACAAGTTATGGGGTTTTTTCTATTTTCACAAAACCCCTCCCTATTTCCATCCTCTTGGCCCGATTTTGCCCATTAACGAACTTGACCGAGATGTTATGCCCCTTGATTTTATGTATCAGTTTGGATGAGATTTGCGCAGAATTGTGGAAGTTATCGTGTCCAGAAGAAAGTGATATATATATATATATATATAGATAGATAGATAGATAAAGTTTTTTACTGAGGGTAGTTTTGGGTTCTAAGGGTCATGATCGGTATAGATCTGCGAAAAATTTTCAGAAATTCCAACATAGGAACGACGCCAATAGGTAGTATTTCATACGAAATCTACCTAACAGTCAGGACTGGGAGCAGGAAAACACAATGGTAAACCTACGAGCCAGCAGCTAAAATCGGGTTTTTAGGTGTTTCCCACGAAAATATGACTTGACAGACTGATTGCGGTTTAATATTCGAATCAAGATTTAACTAATCCTAGAATATAATCCGTGAACTCGACGAGGTGATTGTCTATGCTGCCGGCTCCCGGTCTATAATAAAATTATCAGTGCGGCCAAACCATAAAATTTTTACTTCTCTTGTTGAGAGATTCTGCAATGAATAAATTATTATCAAATTTTTGTTCTTTTTATTATTGACAGTGATTAATATAAAAAACTAAAATTCCACATATGTGGCCAAGGGCTTGGAGAAGTTAATGTAAACATTCTATAAAGTTTCATACATTTTTCATTATAACTTTTGTTTTAAATGCATTGCTTCGAAACGTTTATTTTATATTATCTTTAAAAATAAAAGAATAGTTTTTAAAACAATATCGAATTAATGTTTCTTCTGGATGGTAAAAGGAACCAATTCATCTCAAAAGATTTCAAATGCCACAGTCTACGAGGTGCCTGTTAAAAATGAGAAAAAAAATCTTTTTCCCAATAGTTATATTACCTTCGAATATTTAAATCAATTTTACAGAAAAAAAAAAGTCTTCATTTTCTTGCATATACAGTGTGTTCTATCAGTGCTGAAGAATATTTGCTCCTAGTACATAAAAATGTCTAAAGAACCATTTTTCTAGTATAGTTCAGTTTATATTTGTCTCCTTTTCCTGGTTTTTTTTTTTTTTTTTTTTTTTTTTTTGTGGAGGGGGGGGGGAGGGGGAGTAATGCCGTAGGCTAAAAATAGAAGAAATTCATAAAAAAAATTATTATTACTTTGTTTTTTTAAGTTTCAATAAAAAAAATATTTAAAAGTTTAATCTACAGTAATAAACTGAATAATTATATAAAATAAATGTATTTATTTTTAAGCAATTTTTTTCATACTAGAAACTTCTACAATTTCTCATAGTTTCATTTGTTTGTTTTTTAGGCGTTTTCAATTTGACTTTTTGACAACTTTTCAACTTTTTCGACTTGAGACTTATTTATATTTCCTCTACAATGTGTCATGCGAAGAAACTTTTGTACATAAAACTATTTAACGCTATACCAAAACTGACTGTCTTGAATAGTATTTAACCTAAAAAAAAAATATGAAATATTTATTCGAGTGACTGCAACATTATAAAATTAATAGATACCTAAACGGACAAGAAAGTCAGTTATTAGTAAACTTCTTATGACTATAGTGCCGACCTTATATACAGTATATAAATATACATTATGACAATATAGAGAGTGTTCCAAAATTCGACCGACAAATTAAGAGGGGTGACAGAAGGCTTCAAAAGGGTGAAAAATTACCATAGAACATGGGATCTCAAACCACGCAAAAGAATTTGGATATAGAAGAAAATGAGCAATAATTGAACTATTGAAGCCTATGGGCAATAATTGCTAAAAGTACGTTTTCAGTTGTTGAATGTGTTTTTATTTAAATATTACTTGGTGTCTATGAATTCTATAGATCATATACAGATCCGCACAAAACTTCTCAACAAGATCCATTTATTGGCAGAAATTCCTGAAATGAAAGTTTCAACTGCTCTATGCATTTAAGGCCCTACTTCAGTCACGCGAAAAGACCCGTTCGCTAATGCTATTCCTATGGAAGAAATTTATAAAGATATCTCGGTCGGATTTCGCTATTTTCAGATGATGTTTTTTTCTTTTTGCAGTGGCTAGCTAAGGTCGGTCTGTATGCAGGACGTTTTCTACTTTTTCAATTTCGTTTACAAGTATTTTTAATCGGGACACTTTCATTTTCAGAACCGGTTCCTAAAATGAAGACATCCTCTTGAAAAAAATCCCCAATGAAAATCGAAAAAGTAAAAAACGGCCTTTTTACAGATCGACCTCAGCTAGCCACTGCAAAAAAAATCATCTAAAAATATTGAAATGCGACCGAGATATCTTTATAAATTTTTTCCATAGGAATAGCATTACCGAACGGGTCTTTTCGCCTGACTGAAGTAGGCCGTTAACTGAACTAACTTCTAGCATACTATCTATTATAGATACTGTCAGGTTCTGAGAAACATCTACTATTAGAATTATGGTTATACATTATTTTTCTTGCTTGTATATTGTCTGTGTACTGGGAATTTTAAAGTAACACTCTTTTCTTATCTGAAACTTAATCTGGGCTAGTGACTTAGAGAGGGGAGCGAAGGAATGTGGTTTATGAATAGAGTGGGTCCTGCTATTCAAATGCATACCTGAGATAAGAGAGACAAAAGTATTTTACCAGATAGTGAAATAGCGGACCTTGGGGTCAGAAGGGAAAGCCTGTTTATGTTTTTGGTTTTGTGTTTATGACGGCCAATTATCAACACGAGGGATATAGGCCCTAAAGAGGAGGAGTGCCCTTCGTGGGGGTTTTTCTAAGGGAACCTAACCCGTATTAACGCTTGGAAATCCAAGGTTCGAAGAAAACCACGAAAACTCCGAACGATTAGGCCGACGGGCGCGATTGGGTTCGAACCCAGCACTTCCCGTCTACCAGCTTCGAGAGCAGAACCTGTCGGCCACTGGTTATGTTTTTGGGAGAGGAATGATACAGTGAAGGGAGATCAATTAAGGCACAGAGCGGAAAGTGTATAGTCGCTTTTTCGCAGAGCATAGTTGATGCCTGGAACTCAATGTGTGAGTTCGTTTCCAGAGTAGCTCGTGGACAGAGGTTGATTATGCGGTGAAGCTCTTAGAGTACAGAGCTAATGTGTTGGGAGATTAATAGTGATCTCCGATAAATCTAATTTAACTAGCGTAGGGTGAGAGGGATATTATAAAGTAGTTTAACAGTACACAGCAAGTAATTACTGTATTTAATTTAATGTTGAACCGGATCACCTATATCCGAGTTCTTAAGTGTAAACAGTGTTTTGTGATTTGTAAATAGTGTGTAAATAAACTGTTAATTAAGTTTAATTGAAAGAGTGGTTTTCTTTTCAACAATCCTCTCATAGCGTGACCGATATCCCGTAATCATATCGGTGGTGGCAGCATATAAATAGTAAAGGATTTCTTCAAGGTTGTGTGGACATAGAGGAAACCAGACACATACAAGAAATTAGGATGACCGAAGCGATTCCTCTACTAGGCTACACTAATTACATTTTGTCGTACACTTTACAAAAAAACTATTCAGTATTTTGACTTTAAATTAAACATAAAAATAAATTATGACCTGCAAATTTGCACAACATTATTTTTTTACAGAATAACCTAAAAAAATTATAATTTTATTTAATTCATTTTACATGTTTTTCCATTACGGACGCATTTTTGCAAATAAAAAATGAAACACGTCTATTTTCAGAAGAAAAAAAATAAATGGAGTTAGACATTATCGATAGAATCATGATTAATTAAATTGTTTCACGATTTCTTTTATGAAATTTTTAAAATACCCTTTACTATGAAAATTATAGCATATTTTTAATGAATTAAAATTTCTGAAAATTCAATTATTTGCATTCAATTTTGAAAGTATTTTTCAGTGTTAAGAATTCCAATGCACAATTTATTCTCATTATGTGAAATCATTTACGCAGACGGTACTTAAGCATTTTAAAAGAATTGTAGTATGATTTTTATTTTTTGAAAAGTGGTAACAAAAGAATTGTAAACAAATGAAATTAATTGTAAAATTCGTTATATCATAAATAAAAAATTCCGAGGGAATTCTTTAGTTATTTGGCTGAGTTTACATTTCTAAAATAAAAATGCGCCAAAACATAAAATAACGTTTTAAAGATTGCAAAAACATTGTTACTTTCGAATATTTATCTTATCAAATAATGCTTCGCGAATCCAAACAAAGCATGGCTTTTGCTAGTCATAGATCATATACAGGGTTGCACAAAACAATCGTATATTTTCTCGACTATTCATGGCAATAGCAGAAACTGGGTTTTCAAATACGTTATGATTATGCGTTTTCCAAATTTTTCATTTAGATATCATCTTTCACCTTTGTAAACTATGAAGTTTTTTATTGTACTGTGAAAGCGTTGGAAAGTGTTTCATAATCTATGTTGTAGGCATGAATTTTCGTTCTTGATTCTCAATGTAAGAGGCAAATTATACTGTATCGCATCAAAATTCTTTCGCAATATCATCCAAAAACATACATATTCTTGCCTGAAGCTCTACTCTCTTTCAAGTTTATTAAACAGAAGTTCAATGGCTCTTTAATCAAAACATCAAAACTATGAAAGGTCCGATTAGCTGTTTCCAAACCACTTCTTTTAAAAAATCAAATCAAAACAACTTTTTCTTCTAGGAAACGAGAAAGATAGGAAAAATAAAGTTTACCCGTTTCCTTTCCACGAATTATTGCTACACAATTACTTTTCAGAATGCTAATTCCCTCCGGCATTGTATTTGTTATTTTCTAACCATTCGCTGATGCTGAGAAGATTAATCACAAATATGTCGCTTCCACAGAAATAAATAGCAAAATTGTATTTTACTAAAATAAAATACATTTGTAAATTTGATTACGGTAAACATTAAGGCTTAAAAACCTTTTAATGAACAAACTTACAATATTTTAATACCAACTTTATACTTAAACTGAAGTCTTTGTTTACTTTAGTCCATTTTAACTAATCCATGTATTTTGTATTTTTATTACATATATATTTTTAACATATGTAGACAATATTGATTGCAAAAGTGTTCAAAATAAGGTAGGAATTAAAATTGTGTTAATGGAATTTCTCTGGCAACAATTTTCAACAAGTTACGCTTTTAAATTTTTTATACGGTCCCCGGATCTTTTAAGTTATATTTAAGAAAAAAATCAGTGCTCTATGAAGTAAAACAGCAAAAATTTTTATTCTTATAAGACCAAAATTTACCTCTTTATGATATTTTGAATTTTTTGAAAATTTGAGCTTTCTGGCACTAAAATATTGCCTGTCCATTTTTAGTGCCGAAAATACTTGAAATTTCATAACATTCAAATCATAACTTGGTACGTTTTGGTCTTAGAAAATGAAATTTGTACTGTTTCACTCGGATATGGTCATATATTTAACAAACAGTGAAACCTCTCTGTAAGGATCACCTGCCATTCCATTGAAAATTGGTCCTTATGAGGGTGGCCCTTGACTAGGGGTGACCAAATTTTTCATTTCTCTTTCTTTTTATCCCGCTATTTTTAAAATATGCATATTCTTCCAGTAGTTCTCTTTGTTTTAACAATATTGTTTATTTGATTCTTGCTGCAATTCAACTGTGAAGCCAATTTTCTTGCAGATGTTCCTTGATCATGACAATTAAGAACTTTGATTTTGCCATTCAAATCCAAATGTACTCTTCGGCTTGATTTAGGTGCCATAATTTTAAAGTTTGCTTAAGCCTAAGCATAGAATTTCTGGTGTAACAATTGTGCTTCAATATACATTCACAGTTTTAGTAAATGTGGAATCAGTTTTCTAGATAACCTGTTATCATTTGTGTGCCCACAACAAAGGGTCAAGTTTCCCCTCCAACCCAACCCCTACAGGTTGAAAGGTCAAACAAAGTGAGAGGAACACCTGTTTGTTTCACTTGTGGGGAGTTTGTAGTCCTTCCTTGTGTTACTAAATCCTCCCCATATCCCCCTGCCTTCTTTGTTACAACTGCAGTTGTTTCCTGAACTCTTACCTTTTGGTTCAGGAATTCAGTGCATATGTTTAGGATTTAAGGCACATGTGAAAAAAAATGGCCTTTATGAGGGGTAGGTGTGACCCCTAATAGATGTAAATTTAACATTATGTCTATGGGGGAAAATGTTCGTTCCTAAAAATATTGGCTCTTAATAGAGGTGGCCCTTGAATAAGGGTGGACTTTAAAAGAAGTTTCACTGTATATATATAAAGTTATTGAATTTTACCATGGCATGTTTGATCTAATTTAAATCTTTGGTTTACGTCAAAGCATTTTCTTTCTAGGTACTTTTATGTCATGTGGGATTCTATAGAAAAATATATCTGCAAGTTGTGACTATGAGTAAATTTTTAAATTCGAATGTTAGATTGAAGGATCCAATGAAGCAAAGAAATTTGTTGTGGACTTCCATGTTTTATTAGGTAGCTTTCATTACAAAAAGCTACCTATTGCAGCCGTTCGGAGGAAAGCGATTTCAAAAAATTTTGGTACATTTTCATCGATCATGACCCCCAGACCCCGAAACCACCCTCCGTTCAAAAGTTGATATATATATATATATATATATATATATATATATATATATCTGATCTTTGTCACACTGTAACTCTCGTATTTATGAACCGATTTGGATGAAATTTCGTGTATACATAGTACATGATAATGTCTCGACCGAGTTCGTTGGCCAGCTTCATCCGCCATCTTGTTTCAAAATGGCGGCCATTTAAAATTTTTAAAAAAATTTAAAATTTGAAATGTGGTACCAAAAAATTGAAAATTAAAAAATATTTTTTTCTTATGTGTTTCACCTTGATACGAAGATTCCGGAGCAGTTTTTGTTTTGTTTATATCTTAAAAAATGGCTGAGTTATAGCACTTTGAATTTCTAGCGTGACTGATATTTTGAAGCGACCTGATTTTTGTCACGCGATAACAGGAGTATTTATGAACCGATTTGGATGTAACTTGGTGTATACATAGTGCATACCAATGTCTCAACTGAATTTTTTGGCCAGCTTCATCCGCCATCTTGTTTCAAAACGGCGGCTATTTAAATTTTTTTTTAATAAAAAAATTTGAAATGTGGTACCAAAAAATTAAAAATTACAAAATAGTTTTTTCTTATGTGTTTGACCTCGACACAAAGATTCCGGAGCAGTTTTGTTTCGTTTATATCTTAAAAAATGGCTGAGTTATAGCACTTTGAATTTCTAGCATAGCTGACATTTTGAAATGACCTGATTTTTGTCACGCGATAACAGGCGCATTTATGAACCTATTTGGATGTACCTTAGTGTATACATAGTACATACCAATGTCTCGACCGAGTTCGTTCGCCAGCTTCATCCGCCATCTTGTTTCAAATTGGCGGCCATTTAAAAAAATTCTTAAATATTTAAATTTTAAATGAGGTACCAAGAAATTGGAAAATGAAAAAGATTTCTTTTGTATGTGTTTGACCTTAATACAAAGATTCCGGAACAGATTTTGTTTCGTCTATATCTAGAAAAATGGCTGAGTTATAGCATTTTGAATTTCTATTGTGGCTGACATTTTGAAACGACCTGATTTTTGTCACGCAATAACAGGCGTATTTATGAGCCGATTTGGATGTAACTTGGTGTGTACATAGTACATACCAATGTCTCGACCGAGTTCGTTGGCCAGCTTCATCCGCTATTTTGTTTCAAAATGGCGGCCATTTAAAATTTTAAGAAAAATTTAAATTTGAAATGTGGTACCAAAAAATTAAAAATTGAAAAAATATTTTTTTCTTATGTGTTTGACCTCGATAAAAAGATTCGGGAGCAGTTTTTGTTCCGTCTATATCTTAAAAAATGGCTGAGTTATAGCATTTTGAATTTCTAGCGTGGCTGACATTTTGAAACGCCCTGATTTTTGTCACGCGATAACAGGCGTATTTATGAACCGATTTGAATGTAACTTGGTCTGTACATAGTACATATCAATGTTTCGACCGAGTTTGTTGGCCAGCTTCATTCGCCATCTAGTTTCAAAAGGGTTGCCATTTTTAAAAAAAAATGTAATTTAAAATTTAAAATGAGGTATTAAAAAATTGGAAAATGAAAAAGATTTTTTTTTATGTGTTTGGCCTTGATACAAAGATTCTGGAGCAGTTTTTGTTTCTGAAAATTTGTTCTTTTGTTTATATCTTAAAAAGTGGTTGAATTATAGCACTTTGAATTTCTATCATGGCTAACACTTTGAAACGATCTTGTATTTGTCTCGCGATACCACACGTATTCGCCTATTTCGATGGAAGAAGGCATGTGGATAGTATACATCAATATCTCGACCAAGTTCGCTGGCCAGCTTCATCAGCCATCTTATTTCAAAATGGCGGCCATTAAATTAAAAAAATATATATTTAAAGTGAGGTGCAAAAAAATTAGAAATTGAAAAAGGTTTCTTTCTTAAGTATTTGACCTTGATATAAGGATTCAGGAGCATTTTTTGTTTGTCTTTATCTTAAAAAATGGCTCAGATATAGCAGTTTCAATTTCTAACGTGGGTGACATTTTGAAAAATCTGTTTTTTTGCCTGCGACAGCACTCGTATGTATCAACCGATTCCGATGTGAGTGAGCATGTGCACAGCAATTACTAAGGTCTCGACCAAGTTCACTGGTTAGCCTCATCCACCATGTTGTCTTAAAATGACAGGCACTTTAAGAAATCGCCGAATTTGGCAGCGAAATATAAGTTACTTTAAATAAAAGCAGCTTGGATAAAGCTGACTAATTTTGCGAAATTCTCATTCATAATGATTTAGTATTGATAAAAATTAGTATTGAATCTCCTACATTCGGTTTCCGCTTAATTGAGCTTCGTGTGTTTGAATAATATAAGTTGGCTTTTTTAAAATAAGGAATATGAAAGCTACCTCTTCCTCCCGGCACTGGCCGGAAGGACGTTTTTCATAAAGGTGAGTATTTTTCATGAACAAAATACGAAAAGCAGGGAAAAACACACATGATTTTCTAGTTATGTTTTTAAACGAAAATTCTTGATTCAGACAGCTGAATTTAAGAGGTAGTTATGATCTTCAATTTGACGCAGTTTTATTACCCGACTGCCAAGAAGGGTTATGTGTTTCACGCGTATCTGGGTATGTGGACTTCTTTATACCCTCAAAACATTCCAACGGCTGGATGGATTTTAATGAATGAGGTCTCTATCGATTCGTCTTAATCTTCCGATGGTTATAGGATAGGTTTTGTTTTTATAAATTCAAAATGGCGGCCATAAAATAAAAAATGGCGGTAGAGAGAAAAAAATTACTCACCATAATGAGTGTGCATATCATTGTATAGGTCTTTCAAAATGAAGACGATGTTTCATTGACTATTTTACAGTCAGAGGCTCCGTTTAAATATCACGGTGTAGGAATTTCGTGGTATATATGGACCCCCAACATTGTCCAAAACTTATTTATCTCGTTAATATTGTTATACAGACATGCAATGGGATGTTTTCCAGCATAAAAAGTAAAAAAAAAAAAAAAAAAAAAAAAACCACAAGGATATGTACTAAAATAAAAATTATTATTCAGGTGCATAAAAGTCAAAATTTTGTGAGAATGCCTTTTATCTGTAAAGGCTGAACCCCATTCTCTTCCGCTAGTACACAAAATAGCGTTAAAGTTTTGCAAATTCATAAATTTTATTATGGAAATTGTGTTCTAATTGTATATTTCTAATGTGATTATTTCTATTTTAATAAATTCTATTCTCTTCCAATATTTATTTAAATTGTTATGCTATAACACGGTTTTCGATTTATCACAATATAAAAGTTTTTTCTTACTCATCAGATTTTGAATAATTTTTTCTTGTTAAATTTCTACCAAATAAGAGATATTCATCAGAACTATGACGAAAATAGATAGATTGTCATTTACAGTACCTTCGAATCAATAACTTTAGAGTTAAAATTAGTAAATAATTTAACTAAAAATTTAATTTTTGTAATTAATTTTATAAATATTTAATGGTAGCCTACAAATATCTAACAAGAAGCTTAATAAACAATGAAATTTCTACTTTCCGGTTTGAATTAAGTTTGCCCTATTTTCAAACTGGGAAATTATGGTCAGCCTATATACAGTGGATTCTGCTTAATTGGAATACACCGGTTCTGCGCGAGCTGTTCCAATAAAGCGGTTATTCGAATTATCAGAAGAAATTTTAATGATATTTTTATTTTATTCTCAACATTTTGTCCAAAATAAGTGGCTGCTCCGATTAAACGGTATTTCAAACAACTGAAAACTATTGTACAGTGTAAAAAATATGAAAATTTCTTAATCCACGTAAATACAGGGTGTCCGGGCTAAAAATATCCAAAAGGTAGGACTTATTTCTACGGAACTACCCATTAGAATTTTTAAAAAAATTATTTAAATAAAAATAGAATCTCACAAAGTTTTAATATCAATAGACTTCGATGTGTGCATAGATTATATTTTTGTAGATTAAGAAACATTTAGCTTTTCAACACTTTCCAACATACACCGCGTCTCAAAAGTTTAGACAATCAATACAATTTGCATTAACATAAAAAGTATTAAGGTACAATTAATATTTTTGAGATAGATAATAAATAAAAGCAGTTTTGCTGATATATATTATGCTGATATGATACACACATAAATTATGATCAAACGTTTTAAATTATTTAAAGATACATCAAATTATATAAAAATGTGCTGTCCCAAAAGTATGGACACCTGTAACTTTTTTTGGTTTTACATTCATAAAAGTAACTAAAATCTTACTTTAATATTTGATTGTATTGCCACGACACTTTATAACATCAAATACACGTTGTTCCATAGAATTAGCTAAGCATTCCATTACAGAAGGAGGTATTTCACACCACGCTTTGTCAATTGCAATTTTTAAGTCACTTACACATGTATATTGCTTTCCATTTTCATATATTTTACGAGATAAGTTAGTCCATAGTTAGTGTTCTCCATGGGATTTAAATCTGGACTAAGTGCTGGCCAGTCTAATAGTGTGATATTATTTGCCTAAACCATGTTTTCGATGACATCCTGCTAGCAAATCCATAATTGGCAGTAAATTGGAACGTAAAATATCCTGATAATCCTCTGATTTCATTTTTCCGTCCATAAACTCTAGAAATGTTTGGCCGTTGAAAGAAAACCCTCTCCATTTCATTACGGATCCTACGCCTTGTTGCCTACTGAAACAGTTCTTGGGTTCTTTTCTTAGGTCATGCTAGTAAAATTTATGACCATCAGGGCCGTCTAAATTCCATTTCTTTTCATCACTGAAGATTGCAAAATTCAATTTTTCACTGTATGACACATGCTTTCTAGCCCACTTTAGACGTGCATCTTTATGTCTCTGCTTTAAGCAAGGTTTTTTTTATCTCGGCAAACATTTCTAGGATTTATGGACAGAAAAATGAAATCAGAGGATTATCAGGATATTTTACGTACCAATTTACTGCCAATTATGGATTTCCTAGCAGGACCGGACTGTGTTTTCCAACCAGATGGGGCATCCATCCATACCTCCACATCATCGAAAACATTGTTTAAGCAAACCAATATCACACTATTAGACTGGCCAGCACTTAGTCCAGATTTGAATCCTATGGAGAACATAAGGGGGATCTTATCTCGTAAAATATATGAAAATGGAAAGCAATATACATGTGTAAATGACTTTAAAATTGCAATTTACAAAGCATGTTATGAAATACCTCATTCTGTAATGCAATGCTTAGTTAATTTTATGGAACAACGTGTATTTGATGTTATAAAGTGTCGTGGGAATACAATTAAATATTAAAAGTAAGTTTTTAGTTACTTTTATAAATGTAAAACCCAAAAAAATGACAGGTGTCCAAAGTTTTGGGACAGCGCATTTTTATATAATTTAATGTATATTTTATAATTTTAAACATTCGATCATAATTTGTATGTGTATATCAGCAAAACTGCTTTTATTTATTACCTATCTCACGAATTTTAGTTGTACCTTAACACTTTGTATGTTAAAGCAAATTTTATTCATTGTCTAAACTTTTGGGACACGGTGTAGTTAAAAAGTGTTTGTGAATTCGGTTTGCCTGTCCGTCTGTCTATCCGCGCTCTAACTCACGTAAATATATTCGTATGTTCATGTAATTGTTATGCGTTAATAATGTTTACCATGGCATGTTCTGTATTGAAAATGAAGTGTGTAGCATTAATAGTTCATTTACAGGTTTACAGGGCCACTCAAAATAATTCTGTTACGTAAAGTTCAATGGGAAAAAAGCGTTTGCAGTGTATTTTAATGGCATTACACTACTTCAAATGAAATTGATATAAACCACCGAACTACATGCTTACTATAGAATCACTGAGATGATATATAGAATAGGGTATTCATAAGATTTATCATTCATTTACAGGGACACACAAAAGAATTCGGTTACAGTACTATCTTTAATGCTATAAAAAGTGATAAAATATCTTTATTAAGATTGACGATCGTTTCATCGCACAAACGGCGACATTTTCAAAATAATTCACGATAGAAAATATTTTCACATAATTTTAAAATAATAAACATTGTAAACAATATCACGAGACATGATGCATAATGAAAAACATTGCAAAATAAAATAAAATTAAAATTAAAATTAAATTAGCTATTTGCGAGCGTGGATTAATTTTCATATAATTTAAAACAATAACATGGTAAACAATGTCCCAAGACAACATGCATAGTGAAATCATTGCAAAACATTAAAAAAAAAAAAAAATTATCTTGTCTCGTGACATTGTTTTAAATTATATGAAAATTAATCCACGCTCGCAAATAGCTAATTTAATTTTAATTTCAATTTAATTTTATGTTTGCGATGTTTTTCATTATGCAACATGTCTCGTGACATTGTTTACTATCTTTATTGTTTTTAAATTATGTGAAAATATTTTCCATCGTGAATGATTTTGAAAATGTCGCCGTTTGTGCGGTGAAACGATCGTCAATCTTAATAAATATATTTTATCACTTTTTATAGCATTATTTAACTTAATCTGTTTATAAGTGATTATTATACATGTTGTACTGTCTTTATTCAATAATTGCTGGAAGTACGTTTTCAATTTCGATATCCGCTTTTATTGTTAACTAATTTTTTGCGTGCTACTCGTTCTGTATAAATTCTATAGATCGTATACAGGGTTACACAAAAGAATTCACGTATATTTTCTCCTTATTAGAGAAAATTACTGAAGGTGTATTTTCAACTAAGGCCTGTATTTCTTAAATGAACTAAATTTCTGCACATATGTAGTTTGCAGATGATATAATATATTGATACAAATCTATATATATCAGATACATGGCTGCACAAAACATTTCGATAATTTTCTGACTGTAGATGTGGATTGCTGAAATTAAAGTTTTGTGCTTTCCAAATTTTTCAATCAGACATCCTATTTTAACTTATTAAACAATGAAGTTTTGTTGCATTATTCTGAATGCGTTGGAAAGTGTTTCATAATCTATGCTTTACGCATGGTTTTTCAATCTTGTTTTTGTATAGTGTATATATTTACTGTTGAATTTTATTGTTTAAGATAAGTTAGCATTTAAATGTAATTTTCATGTAAACAGAAGGCACTTTTGTAGTTCTTATGTGAATCCAATCCTATACAGGGTGTCCGGTCTCAACGGTGTCCAATGGCTAATTGCTAAACCGTTAGTCATAGACATATAGTTCCAATTGCAAAAATGTTTTAAATGAGGTAAAGAAGTATTTTTAAGGCGATTTGTGTCAAGAAAAGCATTTATTAAAAAATTACGAAATTTAAATTTTTATACGGTCCCCAGGTCCTATAAGTGATATTTAGGAAAATTATCCTATTGTACTGACAAGTAATACAAAAAAAGTCCCATTCCTCAGCTATTAAAACTGACCGAGTAATAGATGTTTAAAGTTGGAGTATCTTTTTTGCTGCAAAATAGGGGTCAGTCACAAATTTACTAGAAATAAAAATAATTGTCAGATATAAAATTTAACATTAAACATTGAGAGTAAATTAACATTACAATTATATTTTGAGATTTTTGTTCATTCTGACATATTAAAACAGAATATACAACTTGTACTAAAAAAAAAAAAAAAAAAAAAAACAGAAATTTTGTTAAATGAATATAAAAGCAACATACACAACTCTGTAGAAAATGATACATAGTTAGATTACCTAATCTAAAACTTTTTTTTTATGCGTATATTTTTATACATAACTTTTGAATGGCTGCTCTGAATATGTTAAGGAAATTAAAATGTCCCTTTTTGAAAATGATCCTCATATCAGTTTTATTTTCTTTTACATTAAACATCAATTATTTGAATTATATGATTCTACCTGTGCGATTACTTCGATGATTTAAATAAACATAACAAAATTGTTACAATACTTTAATATTTTGTTCTAATAGAGCACAGATTTATCCATTAAAGTTCGGACATCATATAACCGCCCACATTCTCTCTTTTTAATTAACTTTTCTTTTTTTTAAGATCTTGTTCCATTTGTCATTTTATTGTAATGATAAAAAAATAATAATTATTATTATTTTTACATTACCCCTTCTGAAAATTCCACTGTCTCTCCCCTCAGCAAATATTCATTAGAGCAGTTATTTTTTTTATTTTTTTAATTAAAAATTAGGGGAAAAATACTGTTAAATCAAAACATATGTTAAATTATTAAATTTTAACATTTAAAAATATATATTTTTTTTTCTTTTGCCGTACTTCTCGCTAAGCAAGTTTCAAAAGCATATAAATCACTTTTGCCATCAAACACTTGCCTCTGCACTTGCTAAGCACGAATACCGCCAAGATGAGTCACTTTCACGCCGAAACCTCTGGCCAATCAGATTACAAATTGGTAAAACGTGGTTGGGAAAAAATATGCATTTTAAACCTTAGAAAGTACTTGTATGTGCATCATTTGAGGCCGCAAGTATTTTGGCACATCTATTGTACAAATAAAGTTGTTTACCTCATTTTCCTTGTCCAATAGAAAAAAAATTTCACTCCATTTAATATTTATTTTTTGTTTAGCAAGTATAAACTGCATTTTGATTTTGGTCTCTAAAATATTTCTTTCAAACAAGTTTTTATAAAGAACTAAATAGTTGAATTTGAAGAAAGCATAATATCATCAAAATGCATCATAAGCAATCCCTGCATATACATCGCAATGTATTTGACATCTTTTGTGCGGCACTGTATAAAAAATATAAACGCAACCCACTTTCATTTGGAAAAATTACATTGTGAATCTTAGTGCCTTACATAAATGTTACACATTTTAATTTTAAAATTTCTGTTTGTAGGTAATAATGTATACGAAATTTTTGGAGTGGTCCTGTAAAATAAATATAAATGGTACGTACTTAAAATCATATTGATGTTGCATTGTCATTGGATTTACTTAATTATTCAAAATTTAATCTTGATCGGATATTTGGAAGTGAGTTAAAATTGGAATACAAATTTTGAATTAGGAAGACATAGATACGAACGTCGAAGTTAAAAGCTTATAAAAATAATGCAACTTTTTAAAATAAAATCATCAAAAGAAGCACACTCATTTCCTTACAAAAAAAAAAAAAAAAAAAAAAAAAAAAAAAAAAAAAAAATGTCAAAATACAATTGAAGACGTCAGTTTCGAAACTCGCCTTATCCGAAATTTAAAAAATCGTGTTTCTCTATCAATCTATTCTATTGGTATAAATGTACCAATTAAGCACTACAATCTCTAAATTTTCAATGAATACCAATGGACGCATTTAAAGGTTTTACGCGATTTCCCAAAATTTGATTTTCTCGATAAGGTGAGTTTTGAAACTCACTTCTTCAATTATTTTAACCAATCTGAAAGTTAATTGCTAAAAATTAACACTACCGTAATATTTATACGGGGGCAGCACCTTCAGTTAAATCGCATTAAAAATACTTCTTTACATTATTTAAAACCTTTTTGTAATTGGAACTATATGTCTTTGACTAACGGTTTAGGAATTAGCCATTGAACATCGTTTGGAGTGGACGCCCTTTATAATACTTTAAGCACTTCGTGTACGACCCCTGAAAGCTTGGTCCAACTCGTCTGTTTTCAGTTACAGAAAAGTGGTTTAAGTCATAAAATCGAAAATGTCGTAACTCGGTCAATTTTAGTGCTAGATGAATGGGACTTTTTTTTGCCGTACTTGTTAGAGAAATAGGAAAAGTTTACTAAATATCACTTATAGGACCGGGGGACCGTATAAAAATTTAAATTTCGTAATTTTTAAATAAATGTTTTTCTTGACCTAAATCGCTTTAAAAATAATTCTTTACCTCATTTAAAACATTTTTGTAATTGGAACTATATGTCTATGACTAATGGTTTAGGAATTAGCCATTGGACACCGTTGAGACCGGACACCCTGTATATAAATATAGCATCACATCAGTGAAGGTAAAGAATATAGCTTTCTAATTTTGTACCATATACAGGGTTCATACGGATACCGTTATTTTCAAGGCCAAATATCAGTATTTTTTTATAGAAAAATAAATCTAGTTTAAACGCGCGAAGTTTCGCCTTATTTAAGGAGAGATTTTTTATAAAAAATACTGGCACCGAAGAACTTCTTAGTCTGGGCATTCAAGAACCCGTACGAACCCTGACATAGCCCTGCAACCAATTTGTCTTGACAAATATATGTTTTTCTCCAAAAATAACTTGGAATAACCTATATTAGTGGCAAATTATCATAACTACAGCAGTTGAGATAAATCAAGCGCTTCAACTATTGATATTCGAAACTTTCTGATATTATCACATGTTATGTAGTATGTTTTATATGTTACATGAAAAGTAATAGTTATTATTATTTAGACTAATCTTTTTTAGGTGCGTCCGTAATTATATAAATACATATCACCTATAGTCGTCGTTCAGTCCGTCCGTCTGTCTGTCCGTCTGTCTGTCCGCATGTAACAGAGCTAAAACCATCCAACCGAATGGTCTGAAATTTTAAATATATAATTGTTGAAAAATTTTGTCGAGTCATTTCAAATTTGATGAAAATCGGATGTATAGTTTAATTACAGGGACAATCAAAAGATTTCCGTTACATTATGGCCAATGGGGGAAAATATTGCAAGTGCTTTTTAATGATGTTACAGTCTTCCGAATGATCTGGAATTTTAAATATATAATTGTTGCAAAATTTTGTCGAGTCGTTTCAAATTTTATGAAAATCGGATATATAGTTTAATTACAGGGACAGTCAAAAGTTTTCCGTTACATGACGGCCAATGGTAAAAAATTATTGCAAGTGCATTTTAAGGATGTTACAGACTATGCACATATGAAGTGCAAAAAAATATACATTCAGTACAATATAGGGTGCAAAAAATATTTATAAAACTAATTATAGTACGACTCATACATTTTTTTTAAATGACTAATTTGAACATTTGTCATGACAAATTTTGAAATGACTCGACAAAATTATCTAAATCCACTCCTATCTGTAAAAATAACAACACATCAGTGAAAGTAAGGAATAAAATTCTTATGTCACTACTTCGACCCCTAAAAAATATTTGCCTTAAAATTTATAATTTCCACCAAAAATTACCTGGAATAGCCTATTTGTGCGCAAATTATTATAATAACTACAGCAGTTAAGATAACTCATGCACTTCAACTATTAATACTAAAAACTTTCTGATATTATCACATGTT
The DNA here is from genome assembly GCA_963932465.1 of Maratus speciosus. Taxonomy (NCBI): domain Eukaryota; kingdom Metazoa; phylum Arthropoda; class Arachnida; order Araneae; family Salticidae; genus Maratus; species Maratus speciosus. The sequence goes on along the minus strand of OZ010798.1, from coordinate 319,879,668 downwards.
ATGTAGTCTGTTTTATGTATTACCTGAAGAGTTACAGTTATTATTATTTAGAATAGTCTTTATTTGTCTTTTTTTTATCTATATCATGGTAGTTTCTTCGCAAAAAAGAAGGTACGCTTTATATGGCAAATATACCAAAAAATAGAAAATTGAAGTCTGAAAGATTAGGTACGTGTTATTCATCGGAATGTATGGTATCTTCTTTTTCTAAGTAACTATTATCTAAATCCAGTCCTATTTGTAAAAATAGCTACATATCAGTGAAAGTAAGGAATAAATGTTTTATTTCACTACTTGTATCCCGAGAAAATATTTGCCTTAATATTTATAATTTCCACCAAAAATTACTTGAAATAGCCTATTTGTACGTAAATTATCACAACAGCTGAGATAACTCAAGCACTTCAACTATTAATACTTAAAACTTTCTGATATTATCACATGCTATGTAATCTGATTTTATATTACATGAAAAGTTATATTATTACTAGAGGGCTCTGCCTCCTGCAAGCTATGCTCGCCAACACCCGTTCAGACACCCCAGAATCTAAAAACACGCTAATCTGATGGGTTTTTAAAATAATAGAGAAGATTGAATTATACTGAAAAAAGCTGCGCAGATCTCCCTGTAAACGGGTTTCCATTCAATTCCCTTTGATTGCAAAAATTTAAGGACGAATTAGTTGCTGTTAAGACATCCAATGGTTGTTTTCGTGTTTGATTAAAGAAGATCAATTAAACATTTGAAAAGAAGCTAAAATAAAATGAATTAAGTATAATGAGTCTTTGTCTGCCGATATTTTAAAACAATCTCTATAACAATAGCCTAAGTCATGTGTCTATCATCAACAGTTCGGGCGGACCACTTCACTTTTTATACTCTAGGCGCCATTTCTGTACTTTAATGTTAGCCAAGTACAGGTGATAAATCTCCAAATATTATTCTATCGCCATCATTTCATCTGTATTATAATAGTTCAAGTCATCAACTGCCATAAACAAATACGGTCTGATCCCTTCGCCTTTCATTTGAAAGTTTGGCACAGATGTCATATATTGGCGCGATTTTTTTCCGACGCCAATTTGAAGAAAGCATCAACATCCGTCTTACCATATCAAGCAAAATAACGATTCTTTGGCGCCAGTTATGTACCCGTAGCGTATATGACATTGGCGTCAGAAAAAAAAATCGCGCCAATATGGGTCCGTATATGACATCTGTGCCAAAAGATTTCCATTTTGATTAAAAAAATATTTTTTTTTTTTTTAGAATAAAACTAAATAAAAGTTGCCATGGTCGCAAAGAATTCTTGGTATTGTTACGCTAGCCGGGGGCAAATCTCGCCAATAACTTTTTTTCAACTGGCCAGTTAGCATTTTTTTTTATTTTTCGAGTGGTAAATTAAAGCATAGATTTGAAATTGAAATTAAATGTTATGGTTTGTTGCAATATTTAATATTTGGCCATATGTCATATACGCACCCGCAGGTTTGGCGTGATTTTTTTTTTTTTTTTTTTTACGAAAATTTGGCGAAAACTTTCTTTTTCGAATACCAGTTACATATGTATTTTTGGTACTACTTAGTTATCCCGTCGACCAAAAATCTATCGCCAAACTATAAGATTAAATGCCAATAATGGTTTATCGTAAATGTCACATTCACTTGACTTTAAGCAAGTTACAGTTGTTTACGTCATCAAGTGATTTTTATTTCGACGTTTTATTTCTATATTTATCAATGTTATACTAATTTATTTGTTCTTTCGTTATCTATTTATATAAAATCCAAGTCTCTGTGTGTCCCTCACTATTCCGGTAGGACCGCCTCATTGAAATGAGTAATTGTTGAAAAATATTAATGCAGGGTTACCACAGTAGCGCCAAATGTTAGCCAACTTGACGATAGCTGGCTAATTTGGCGAAATTTCCATTTAAAACCATTAATCTTTCATAACGGAGGTCACCGAAATTTAATAATTAATTTAACTCCACTCTTTTAAGATATTTTTTCGAAATCTATGGGTGAGAATTTAAAGTACATCTTTACATCTTCCTCCCGATGCTACTAATGAAATAACCGCCAATCGACAACGGTGTACTGTGTGAGCTCCTAACTGCGCGATTTTAATGTGCTTTAGGTACTTTTCCAGTATAGGTGCCTTGGCGAAAAAGGAAATTTGGTAACATATTTTCCGTGAACCTATTCACTGTTTCATTTTATATACACACGCATTTTTTCGATATTTATACGATTTATTTAACATAAAAAAGCCGTTTCTCTAATTTTATACAGAAACAGATGTAATTTGTACATAAAAACATCAATAATATACATATAAAACAAACAAAAACGCTCATCAAATTTGTTTTCATAGCTGTTTATATGATTTGATAACAAATCTTGATATTTTTCCGTTATACGGACACCATGCCAAAATGTATGCTAATGCGCCAATTATTTCAAAATGCTAAAAGATATTTGTAAATTTATGCCAGCAGTTTAATATGAGTTTTATTTTATTGCTTTATTTTATAGCAGTTATTTGTTCACTTATTTTAAGTATATATTTGTGATTTGATGAAATAGTTCATAAAAGTCTGGAATTTTCAAATGTTATATATTTTAAATGCTCACTTTAGTATCGACAATGGTTTTTCTTTTATTTTTCAAATGCTTCAATTCACGATTTTGCGCAAACTATTACGCTTGGCGACAATGGTGTCCGCATAACGGAAAAGTACCCAAATCTCACTTTCTGATGCCCAAATTACACCAAGGTTTTTAAAAAAAATGCCAAAGCCCCTACAGTGGAAAAATACCAAACTGTTTATTATTTTGCGCTATCCGTGTTATAGTTTGTACTATATGCAAGGGGAGTGGAGCGAAGAGTTTAAACATTATATATTAAAGTTTCGGCACAGATGTCATATACGCCCCATACTGGCGCGATTTTTTTCGGACGCCAATGTCATATACACACGGGTACTTAACTGGCGCCAAAGTGTCGTAATTTTGCTTGATATGGTAATCCGGATGTTGTTGTTTATGCTGTTGATGTTTTCGCCAAATTGGCGTCGGAAAAAATCGCGCCAATATATGATAACGTATATGACAACTGTGCCAAAATTTATATAAAGCAGTATAAGACAAAAAATTAAGAATAAAATAAATGCAAAATAAGACTAAAGAAGAAAGAAAAATCATGCGTTAAACATAGAATATGAAACACTTTCCAACACATCCTGAAAGCTTTAACAAAACTTCGTTATTTAGGGAAATAAGGTAAATAAGATAACGTTACTTTTTAGATATCCCGTCGACCAATTTCGCCAAATTATATAAATCGCCAAATCAATAGTAAAACATTAACAAAAATACAAATAAAACGTCGAATTAATGGTTTTATTGGCCATTATTGGCATTTAATCTTACAATTAATTAATTAATGGCAACCGTTATTGGCAATTAATCTTACAATTTGGCGAGAGTAATTTGGTCGACGGGATAACTAAGAATTAGCAAGATAACTAAGTTAAACATTTTAGAAAACGCATAAAAAAAATTAAAAATTGATTTCAGCAGTTACCGTCCATAGGCAATAGTACCGTTATTACCAGGGATGTAGTGGAGGGTATACGGGAGTATACGCCGTATACCCTCTGGATTTTTTTAAGGAACACCATATGCCCTCTGTTTCTCAAGAAATCTATAGTATATACACTCTATGGTATACGCTCTGTTTTGAGCGTATACCCTCTGCTTAGAGCGTATACCCTCTGTTTTTTTTACGACTACACCACTGGTTATTACATGCCACTATGTAGCTAAAATTTAATTTAAACTACTCTTAAAACTACTTAAATCACATTTTCAGATATTATCATCCATAGACGGTTATGTATCCAATTCTTTGCGTGACCAAGTATGTCATTTTATCTATATTCTACAAACATTTCTTAGGAAACTAAATGCAGTTCAGCGTAAAAATGCATAACTCCTTTAAAAACCACATTTAAGCAATTTACTCTCAGTAACCCTTACGAATTCTTTTGTGTAGCCCTGCATATGAACTGTAGCATTTATACACACAGTATAGTATGCATAAATGTAGTGAAACATAAAATCGCATATCATAATTAAAAATGCATTTCTAGCAATCATTGCTTATGTACAATACTTCAGAGAAAAGTTTCTTGGCGAGAAAGAAGTTTGCCAACGTATTTTCTGGCAACCTATTTACTGCTTCATACTCACAAGCAATTTTTTCCATAAGTATACAATTTGGCACATCCCCATACCCCATATTGGCGCGATTTTTTTCCAACGCCAATTTGGCGAAAACATCAACAGCATAAACAACATTCGGGTTACCATTACAAGCAAAATAACGACACTTTGGCGCCAGTTAAGTACCCGGTGCGTATATGACATCGGCGTCAAAAAAAAAAATCGCGCCAATATGGGCGTATATGACATCTGTGTCGTCAATTTAATATAAAAAAAAGCTATTTACCCATTTTTATAAAGAAACAGAAGTAATTTTTACACAGATGTCTTATACGCATGGGGTTTGGTGTGATTTTTCTATGACGCCAATTTGGCAGAAATCTCGCTTTCGAATACCAGTTACTTATATATTTTTCAATTATTTGCTATCATTTTGAAAATGAAATAGCTATAAATAAATAAAAGTTTGAATAATAACTATATAACAAAGCAGTTTATCTAATTAAAAAATAGAAAATAAAAGTAAATAAACAATTTATTAATAAATAAAAAAACAATAGCCGGGTTACCATAGCAGGCAAAATAACACCATTTTGGCGCCAGTTAGGTATCCCGGTTCATATCTGAAATCTGTGCCGTAATTTGTATATAAAAAAAAATTATATATATTTAGAAACGATTTTTGTATGTATATAAGTGCATATATAAACAAAGATAAAGTTCATTAGATTTGTTTTCACAGCTGTTTATATATTTTCGCAACATATCTCACTTTCTGATGCCCGAATCGAGCGAAGCTTTTTTTAAATATGCGCTATAATGGAGAAGTACTTAAATAAATAATTAACAGAAATAACAAATTATACGAACTAAAACTTTTTATTTCGAGATCAAAGCATTGTTTTTAATTTCGATTAAAAATACATATATCCTTGGATAACTTCAATTGAAATTAGGTTCACAGCTTAATATCTCATTCCATAAACCTAAACAAACACACGCGATTCATTCATCGTGAAACGTCAAAAATATTAAATCATTGAGGTAATCATTCACAAAGTAAGTTCTCCAACAACCAATGGGCAATATTCTAATGACGTCATAGCAGGTAAAATGGTGGCGGTAGCGTTTGTTTATGGTTTGTAAACACAAAGATTTAATTTTGCAATGTCTCTTAGTTACATTGTTTTATTGTCATATTTATGAGCTCAGAACAAAAGCCTATTTTTTCATTATTTAAAGACGGAAAAAAATCATAAATGCATGATTTGAAAATTTTAAATAATTTTCTTTCTTAATACTAAAAAATAGCATCGGGAAGTAACAGCGGGTTTAAGTTAAATAAGTTTAACTGTTTAATTATGTTGTAATATTCAAAATAACTGTATTTATTAGATTTCAGTACTCAACATCAGGGCCCGATTAAACTTTGAAGTTTGAGGAATTACAATGTCATTTCAGGACCTTTCTTTTGGAGAAGCTTTTCTAAATCCCATATATACATGGAAAATCTTCAGTGTTAGAAATATTATTCCTAGGACTGACATAACATGAGAACGGCCTGCAATTTTACACAAGTTTTTGAAAGCTACTTTATATCAGAAATTTTACTAAAAACTGGTTACTTTTTTGTTATAGCGGACCACACTATTAGGATTATGACAAGTTGCAACCAATTTCGCCAACGTCGTAACCAAGATCGTGAAGCACACACATATAATACCATATAATACCATTTCATGAAATCGTATACGATCATTTAATAGTTTTTAACCTTACTTCAAGTGTGTTATTTATTTATTTTTTAGGCTCAACAATCTAAATTGTCCAATATATGAATTTTAAAAAATGGAAACAAAGATTGAATAGACATGCCCGCAAGAAGCCTCAAATCTGCATAACACTTGGAACCGAACTGTGCAGATTAGTAATCTTCTACTGTACACAGTTTTTCATAAATGTGTTTCGTTGTTAAAATGTGTTATTTTCATCTATCACTGCGGAACAAGCGAGAAAACTTATATTCTTGCACATGAGTTGTATATATCTAAATATTATATCTAAATTTCCGTCATTTTTGACGGGCTACCTTTCTAGTTTAAAATAAAAATTGTGTCAATTTGTATAATCTGGCGAGTGGTTTGGCAATTAATATAATTTGGCGAAATTGGTCGACGGAATAACTAAGTAGTACCGTATTTTTTTAATTATTTTCTATTATTTTCAAAAGGAAATAACAAAAAAAATATTTGATAGAACAAAATAATTCGGTACTTCTTAGTTAGCCCGTCGATTAATTTCGACAAATTATATAAATCGCCAAACCACTCGCCAAATTATACATATTGACATAATTTTTATTTTAAATAACGAAAGAATAAATAAATTAGTAAAACATTAATAAAAATACAAATAAAACGTCGAATTAATGGCTTTATTGGCCATTATTGGCATTTAATCTTACAATTAATTAATTAATGGCAATCATTATTGGCATTTAATCTTACAATTTGGCGACAATAATTTGGTCGACGGGATAACTAAGAAGTACCAATAATTCATATAATCTTAAAAAAGAAATAAAAGTAAATAAACATTTATTATTAAATAAACAACAACAGCCGGGTAACCATGTCAATCAAAATAATGTCATTTTGGCGCCAATTAAGTACCCCGGTGCGTATATGACATCTGTGCCTAATATTTTTCTTTTAGTTTTGTTTAAAAAAAAAAAAGAAAGAAGTGAAAGCCATCAATTTTAAATGTTTCAGTGGTACTTTTCAGTTATACGGACACCATTGTTGCCAAGCGTAATAGTTGGCGTAAAATGAAAATCACGTGAATTTAAACATTTGAAAAATAAAAGAAAAGACATTGTCGATAGTAAAGTGAGCATTTTAAAAATATAACATTTGAAAATTACAGACTTTTTGAACTATTTTGTTAAACCACAAATATATACTTAAAATAAGTGGACAAATAACTGTTATACAATAAATTAATAAAATAAAACTCATATTAAACTGCTGGCATAAAATTAAAAATCCTTTTCATGATCAGGGTTGAAATAATTGGCGCATTAGCATACATTCTGGAATGGTGTCCGTATAACGGAAAAGTACCGTTTCAGTTTTAAATGAAAGTTTTGTATTTTAAATAAAATGAATGAAAGGATTATATTTTAAATGAAATTAATGAAATATAAAAAAATGCGACGGGAAAAATGTTTGGCGATTTATTACCTGCATCTCGCTAACATAAATATACCGAGTTCTTGATTTCTCTATCAGAATCTTTCGATTTGGCGAAAGATTGTTCAAGTAACTTGAATTATGATTAAAAGTAACATGATACATTTCTTAGCATATATTTAATGGATTCCAGACTGCTCGCCAAATTAGTTTAAAATAATAACCCTTTCTAGAATATGAAAAAAAACATATCTATTATGATTAAAATTTGAGTTGCCATCATTAGAGAAAAGTACAGTAAAGTGGGGACAGATGCCGCAGTTTTACTTTTCTCTTTTTAAAATGTCCAATAAAGCAAAAAAACACAAACTAAGTACCAGTGATCCTTAATCAAACCCTTTAGAATCAAATTTCTATGTTAAAGAAGTTAAAGCCTTCTTAATAAAGCAGGCATAATTATTTTCCAAAACGTCCTTTTTAAACATCATTTTTTATGTGCTGGGTAAGATGCCGCATGGGGTATTGTACAGATGCCGCATGGAAAAAAAGCTATGCTGTTTATTTTTTTTTCAAGTAAATCACATTTTTATTTCCCCAAACTACTTAAAATGAAAATAAATAACAGTGAACTTATATCAATTATATATATCACTAAATTGTGAAAATTTTAACGAAATTGCAAAAGTGCAAGCTCAAAAAATAAAACTTAAGGCAAAAAAAGAAAAAGAAACATTTCACTGGATACAATAAACAGCATAGTTGCAAAAAAGATATAAACCACTTGTTTGTATCTAAGCGACCATTGTAGTTTGCTCTTAAGTACTATTTCCATTCATTTTAGGCCGTAGTCTTTTTATTTTTGCTTTTCTTCTCATTTTTTTATTTCGTATTTCTATTCGCCTACAATCACCACACTTTCCGTTGCATTAGTAAATTGAGCATGTTTCATGCAGCCACCGATTGCATGTTATGCACTGAATCCAGTCCGATTTATACTTTGTTTCTTGATATGACTCCAGACACTCAGCACATTCAGAGTCCTCAAATTCCAATCCAATACTGCCTTCAGAATCCATAACAGAAATACTTTCGTCACTGTCGGAAGATGACTCACATTTCAGTTTCTTCCTCAAGTGAGGTGTTTTCAAGTTGATCTTTCCCTTCTTTTTTTTACACATTTTACTTCCGCCAAGCTGTCGTTCTTTGACGCTTTCTTGCCTCTTTTGATTTTTATTTCCTTCTTCTTTTTTCTTGTTTATAAAATCTGTGCTTGTAATATTTGCAGCCTTTTGCTTTCTCTTACTTGGCTGTATTGATCTTTTGACCATTGTTTAATAGTTTAGATGGTGAGAATTGTAAACTTGCTACGTTTTCCTTATTCATACTTGGTGAAGCACCACTGTTGCTGAGAATATTTTGATAAGTAGCAGAATGCGCTAATATGCGTTCATTTAAATGTAAGTTCTACTTAAATCGCAGTGATGAATTTATTGAACCGAAAAGCAAAAATTTATTTTGCGGCATCTGTCCCAAAGTGGTGGGTAAGATGCCGCGTCGCAATTTTGTGTCATGTGAGCAACGCGAGAGAAAGACAAGCACATGTCTGTATTTTACGAGGATCTAGTCTATAATTGCTATCGGTTTTGGGATGAAATCTCTGTTTATTTTGCTTAAAATATGTTATAAAACTTTATTAGAATAATTTTAGCAACTTACCATGCAGGTTCGAACCATAAAAATCAGCATAAATATGTAAATACTGACAATTAAGCGGTGGAAACGCATACAACACAGCAGACAGCATTTAGGCACACAACGAAATTCTTGATTTGGCCTAGAGAGCGCTTATGTCGTCAATACAAGATCTGCGGCATCTGTCCCACCGCGGCGTCTGTCCTCACTTTACTATATATAAAATTAGAAAAAAATTAATATTTCGAAAACTAATTCGAATTTAAAAATTCTATTACCAGTTTTGAGATCTGTGGATCAATATGGATTTTTAGTGTTAATTTCATCGCAAAGTATTCCGTATTTTAGGAGAAATCGCCGTGAAACATGATCAGTTGTTTAATCAGTCGTTTCATAGAATCGTTACATAAATTCGTTCCAATTCAGTCGTTTCATAATATCCGTTTCAATAGGATTTTTTATATATAGGGTAGATTTAGAATAATCTTTGTCTTTTATTATTTATATCATTGTGGTTTCTTCGCAAAAAAGGAGGCGCGCTTTACACCGCAAATATACCAAAAAATAGAACATTAAGTCTGAAAGTTTAGGTACGCGTTATTCATCGGAATATATGGTATCTTCTTTTGCTAAATAACTATTATCTAAATCCAGTCCTATCTGTAAAAATAGCAACACATCAGTTAGAGTAAGGCCCCCACCAGTGGCTGGGAGGTTCTGCTCTCGAAACTGGTAGACGGGAAGTGCTGGGTTCGATCCCAATCGCGCCCGTCGGCCTAATCGTTCGGAGTTTTCGTGGTTTTCTTCGAGCCGTGGATCTTCCATGCGTTAATACGGATTAGGTTCCCTTAGAAAGACCCCCACGAAGGGCACTCCCCCTCGGGCCTATATCCCTAGTGCAGATAATCGGCCGTCACAAAATCAACCAACCAACCAACCAGTTAAAGTAAGGTATAAATGTCTCATTTCACTACTTGTACCACTAGAAAAGATTTGCCTTAAAATTTATGTTTTTCTCCAAAAAATACAGGATTAGTCTATTTTTTTCCCGAATTATCTTAAAAACTACCACAGTTAAGATAACACAAGCACTTGAACTGTTAATACTCAAAATTTTCTGATATTATGACATCTATGTAGGGGAGAGTGGGGATGAAAGGGACATTTTGTCTTTATAAGCTTATAAAATAATGACATACATAAGCTAACAAAAGATATCCCTTTCAAATTTGCGCCTAATTCTCGTCTAAAACCTTTGCTTTTATACTACTAAAATCTCTTATCCTCAAGTACAGTAATTTAAAATGTATACGCATTTTTATAAATTGGGAGAAATGTCCCTTTTAACCCCATTGTAGGGTATGAAAGGGACACTGTGCGGGGTTGAAAGGGACACACATAAATAAAACACTTTTATGAAATTTTTTTCTTTTTCTTTGCAATTACATTATTCAAAAATAAAAGATAATTATACGCAAATAAAAATAAAATATATTGCAACATGTGATAAAATATAAACAAGAAAAATAACATGTTTAGGCCTACTTGACTAAGAAAGATTTAGCTCTAGCTGTCTCACCACCAGTTACAGGTTAATTAACTCCACCACAATATCATTAATATTCACGTCATTCATGTCAATAGTATCAGTAAATACAAAATGATTTTATTCTGTTTTTTTTTTTTTTTTTTTTTTTTTTTTTTTTTTCTGAAAAAATGTACTTTGAATTCATTATGAGTGTTTTTCTGGAGTTTGTGGCTACAGTGCGACAGGAATATTACCATAATTATTCCATTACCTTTTGCAATATTTATTGTCTTAATATTTGCATTGTTTTCGTAATTATCGAATAAGAGAAGCGCAGGATCAGTTTTGGAACAACTAGAATATTTAGTTAATTCACAATCCCTTTAAAAAACGTCTGCGGTCATTGACCAACTGTGATGAGCAAGTCTAAGTTTTTGGGATGGGGCACCTCCGCCCATGAACTCCTTGAAATTCTTTCTTTGGAAAACGAATACTGTTGAACAGAGTTACCTGATGTAGAAACAAAACACAAAAATGTGACAAGTTTGCTATGTTTAGCTGATGTTACGTGAGAAAATTGTTTTTTACTACGTTTTGCTTCTATATTAGGTGGTTTGTGCTCTGTCATTAAGCCTGTTTTATCACAGTTATATATTATGTCCTGTGAAAATATATAGCGATCCATAACTAACTGAAGGTTTAAAAAATATATCAACATTAGCTTTGTTGAAACTTGTACTTCTTGTTAAACTAATGGCTATAGGTTTATTAAGAGAAAGTAATGAATTTCGTTGAATAAAATATTGGAACGAAAAAATTCCAGCTTGCTTATTTGTTTGCAAGATAGAGACGTATTTGGAGAGTTCAAAGCAGTTGAATACTCATATGCAGAGTTGTCAAAACATAGTTGATATTATATGCTTGGAGCAAATATGAAGCTAACTCTTTTTATTGAGCTTCACTAAAGGAAGCTTGATAGGAACAGCTTGAGGGTCAACCTGAGGGGTTGAAAGAGGCATGTCCCTTTCAACCTTTCAGTTTCTGTCCCTTTCAACCCTATACCCACCTAATGAAATGAAAAATGTATTCATGTATGAGAGTATTTTACCTAACAAAATATACTGATATTCACATAAAATTCATACTTTACAGTACTAAATAACATAAATATTATAATGCTAAACACAATGTTACTTTGTTAGAGAAAAAAAGAAAAGCAACATCAAAATTTACATTTTTATATCAAAAACAGGTTTTGCTTTCATCACCTACAACCCTGCAATTGCTGATGTTAGTTATAAGGATTATTAAGAAAGAACAAGTATCGCCATTGATTGAGGCGAAATTGAAACTTTGTACATTTTATTTTCTTCCTGAAATTTTGAGTGTCCGTTTTATCCCCAGTCTCCCCTAATCTGTTTCATACATGCAAAGTAATAGTTGTCATACTTTACATTAATCTTTATTTACTTTTTGTTAAGTATATCATGATGGTTTTTGCACAAATTATCATAATAACTAAAGCAGTTAAGATAACCCAAGCACTTCAAACTTTAATATTTAAAACTTTCTATGAAATATATTAGAAAATTATAATTTTCTTAGACAATTTGTTTCTTTATCATTTTGAAATTATGAGAATTACTACTAGTCATGTATGATATAGAATAATAATTATGTTACCATTCAATATACGATAAACTTAATCCACGATATGCAATAAAACAAATTACTAATAATTCAATACATATTTTGGAAGTGTTATTGACGACTTATATCGTCTCTTATGCTTTATTAAGCTTCTCGGAAAAACTTTCTTTTACTCTTTTATACTCTGAAATTTCATTCCTAATTATTTACTAGCCATAATAAAACACCGTTAAAATATTGATTCATATTCAATAAGGAAGAAATAGAAATTTTAAACTTGTAAAGTTCTTATCGCTATTTTTGAAACAAAATTACCAGAATGAGGTTAAATTGTTATTTATAACAATAAGTAGTTAAAAAAAGAACTATAAATAATTCAAAAGGTAAAAGAAACGATGAAAAAAAAATTAAATAATTAATATTTGAGGCGTGAATTTTTAAATAGTAACGATGTAAAAGTATGAATTTTACGAATAAATGAACAATTTTACCAGAATTTTTTTTTCTCCTGAGCATAATATAATAGATAACACATAATTTAAATTATCTTAATCTTCGTAACGAAAAAAATTGACGATACGGGTGATTGAGAAAATCATTTACTTCAAAGTCATTACTGAGCACAAAAGAAAAAACTATGATCAACTATCATACTTTATATTCATGAAAATTTCTACCACGATGAAAGAATGACGTATGTAGTTAATCTTATTTAATATCGTTGCCGTTCCGTTGAATAATAAATTTCCCTTTTTTATGCTTCTTTATTTTAATTATCTGACTTCTAATGCGTAATTTTCCTTTCTTATTTAATGATTAAATTGGTGTTGTCTGTGAAATGCCTAAAATCTTATAAAATTTACGCCTTTACTTAATATTACTCTACGAAAAAATTATGCACTGTGAAAACGTAAAACATTCTTCTAAGATAACTATAAAAGTGAATATGAAAGAAATTTACCAAAAATTACAAATAAGCTTGCTTTATTTTTCATACCAAATGAAATAAATAAATAAAATAAGGTGTTGTTGCTAAACAGAAAAATGTTTTTTCTTTGACGATCTTTGACGTATTTATGAACTACAGGTTTCAACCATGGTGTTTTTTATGTCCTCCTCCACGATGATAGTCTCCTCCACGGTGATATCCGCCACCTCCACCTCCATGCTTTTTGTATCCTCCATGTCTGTCTGGGACAGCAAAAGCTGCGGCAATGATGGCAAATAACAAAATAATAATACGCTGAAAGAAAAAAAAATAAAAAATTGCAGTTAGCTCATATGTTCTTATTATGTCTATGGTAGTCACATGGAAAGAAATGGTTTATAAATATGTTTAATGTATTATAGCTTAAACCTGTTGCAAAATGTCTTATCGAAAAACCGAAACACTACTTTAAAAAATAAAAAAATATTTTCCTATTAGATAAAATCTTCATGCATTAAAAAAAATATGTTTTAATGTAATGTAACACCTAAATGAACGATTTATTTAATTTAAATGAACATACACAACTTATCATTGATACAATTACTTTTAAAATAGACCATATCAGTCTTGTGCTGCTTCTGTGACCGTTTTCTAGTTTTTGGTTCTGAAGTACGAATGTATACAAATGCATACAAAATGCATTTTTTTTGGGGGGGGGGGGATAACAATTAAAAGAAACCGGTATGTAACTGATCACCTTCATCGTGCATAGAAGAATTAAGGCTGTTCTCAACTGCTCTGTTCAACAAGTGCAAAACGTTTTGGCACATTTACAAATTCATTTTTTAACGGAAAGATAAAAAAATTGGAAATCCTGACCATGGAAATGATTTGGAATCGAACTGTGTTTTCCAATTTTTGATCAGTAAATTACCTATTGAGTTATAAGTGATTTTGATCACGTGACAAACACATTTTCAATCCTTTCTTGAGTGATTTTTCTCCTTTCGCGCGGAATTTCAGTTCAAAACGCCCACTTTGACACTATTTTCTGAAACATCTATTGCGTTTGCAAAAATACGGAAAAAACAACTCGATTAAATAGTTTCTGAACAAAAACAACTACTAGTTTCATGCATTTTCGAACAAAAATAAATTAAAACTTATGTCATAAAGTTACCCTTTTGGATTTGAGAACAGCTTTAAAGCACGTTTTACCTTTTATACAAAATGCATAACAATGAATGGGAAATTGTAGGAAAGGTTCTTTAATAGGGTTTTGATATATACACTCAGATATCGTTAAAATAAGTTGTTTAACTAAACATTGCAGTCAACTGAAAATTATTAAAAATTACAATGCGAAAGCCTTGCCACGGGTTTACTGCTAATTTTGATATTAGATATTTCAGCGTTTAAAAAACAAGATACACACAAACAGATGTCTTTAAAAATTCAGTCTGATAAATAAAGAGAATATGTATTGAGTTTCATTTCCTTATAATCCGACTTCACTGAACAACTTTTTAATTAACTTTTTTCCAATAGCAACTTTTAAGATAAGATTGCTTATTTTTGCAGTGATCTATAGTTACTAATATATAGCTAGACAAATACAAAAACAACTCACTTCAAACAAGAACATGTGCATACTTCTACAGTGAGAAGAATGACACACGTATTTTTCTGTAATATTTTTCTTTTCGTTTATAAAATGGTATTTGCACAAAGTAAACTCATTGTACAAACTTATCTCGACACCCAAAGCACTTTTTACTTTTTTATCGCTCCCCTAAGCGACTTCAATTTATCACTTTGGAAATCACAGTTTTATATTTTTTCAATGTAGAGCAGTAATCAAAATAGCACACTTAATTAAAAGTAAAATTGAAATCTTAAGAAAACTTTCAACAATGATCATTGAAAACACATGTGTTTACTGCATTATCTGAAATGTATTTAAATAATAGTATCGGAATATCTAAATCTGGTAATCTGAAATAGCCTAAAAAACATGTGAGAGAAATTAATTTGCCAGTATAAGTTTTGCGTATCAAAAATCAGTACAAATTTATTAATTAAGAGAAATAAAGAAAACTAAATTGTGGAACAGCTAAGGTTAGATACCTGATAATTTACGATTTATAATGTTAGAATTCTTTGAAATAGATCTGCTATAAATAGTTGAAAGAACGATTAATAGGTTAAAGTGACCATATTTCGTCCCCCTTAACTTCTCCACTTCTGCGAAAATGGCGCCACTTTTGACGCAAGGCACAGGGGACGGGAGGTAAAAGGAGTCAGTGTTGAAAGTTTCGTTCGCCAAGACGCATACATAAATTTAAGACGGCGAATTTCCTATTTTTAAAAGACCTTAGTTCTTATACGTCGTTCGTAAAACGCTATTTACTGTACTGTAAGTATTTATTTCTTATTCATTGCATGTATTTTACGTTCGTAAGATGCTGACAGTAGCATACAGTGAGTTTTAGCACGCTCAGTTCATCTTACAGGAACTGAAGCTCCGTCATATTGGGAAGTGGCGTGGTCCCAATTTCGTCCCCCTAGCAGTTCTTATTTTCGACCCGGGGACGAAATTAGGAATGCTTTTTCATGACATTTTTTTTTTCAATTTTTACCTCATGTTTGGGTGTCTAATGTTTCGTTATGTTATTCTTCCACTGATAATTAGTACATTTCTTTCTGCCTTACTTTAATATAAATTTAATTACTTACTCATTTAGAAAGAACTTTTGGTTTAGTTTTTTTAGCCTCGGCGCATTGGATTTTTTGGGGGACGAAATTGGGATCAATTTTTTTTCTTTTGCAATCTTTAGATACTTTTGAAAAAACAATTTTTCGCATTGTTAAAATTTTTTTGAACGACATTTGGCTATGTTTCTATCTGCGTGGGTAGTTAGTCTATGTAAAATCCAAATTTGATAGATTTTCACTGAAAATTACAATTTCCAAGGGCCTAAAAGTAACTGGGGGACGATAATAGGGCACCTTACCCTATATATTTTTTCTATATCTATTAATTACAAAAAATCCAGATCATTTTTTTTTTTTACTTTAAGGCGTTCTCAAATCAAAAATGGCAACTTCCTGACATAAGTTTTAATTTATTTTTGTTCGAAAATGCATGAAACTAGCTGGTGTTGTTGTTCAGAAACTATGTCATCGAGCTGTTTTTTTTTTTCATTTTTTTGCTAACCCAATAGAACTTTCAGAAAATAGTGTCAAAATGGATTTTGAACTGAATTCCCGTGCGAAGTAGAAAAATCACTCAAGAGCGGGCGAAAAAAACGGGTTTGTCACGCGATCGACATTGCTTATAACTCAATGGGTAATTGATTGATCAAAAAATGGAAAAAACAGGTCAATTCCAAATCGCTTCCGGGACCAGGCTTTCCAATTTTATATATTTCCGTTAAAAAAATAAATTTGTAAATGTGTCAGAACGTTTTGCGCTCGTTGAGCAGAGCAGTTAAGAACAGCTTTAATTAAATTTCTCTCTGCAAAAAATACACTAACTGACGGTAATTTGAAAATATCAGTATAATTATTATACTAACTCAATGGCGTATCAAAATAATATCAATTGATAAGTAAAATACTTAAATTGCACTCAGTATCAAATTCTAGAAAAAGCAAGGCCTTTGAGCCTTGCTTTTTCTAACCCGGTGTGTCTTGCTCTATCTTGCACTCAAGAAGAATCTTGTGAGTAGATTCGAAACAGCTGTTTGCTGCTTTTCACGTATTATTTGTGCATTTTTAAACGTTGGCTTTCTGATTTTATTATCCCTGCACAAATGCTTTAATTGCTATTTTGACGTAACAAGGTAGTTGTAAATAAATAAAAGAAATCACGAAGGTAAAATTCTTGGAAAATTATTCCTCAACCACAAACTTCATGAATTTTTTTCAATAAAAGTTGGATAAGTACCTAAAAAATTATTTTTATATAATACTTAAAAATAGTTTTGAAGCAACCTTTAAAACATTCTTGAATTAATTTTTGTCATCGGAACCGTTTACTAACACGAAAAAGTATCAATCGAAAGCTAAAACACATGAATGGCATCCAATATCAAAATTTTAATTTGTTACCTTTAAAAAAACAACTCCATAATGTTAGAATTCTTTGAATTAGATGGAAAAAACCTTTCAGTGAATGTCGGATGGGAACTGTAACCAGGTAGTTGTAAATAAAAAAAAATCATGAAGTTAAGTCTTTTATACAAATATGCCTCAGACATAAACTTCATGATTTTTTTTTCAGTTAAAGATGAATAATTAATATCTATTAAATTACTTTTATATGACACTTTTAAAAAGTTTTGCCCAAACTTTTAAAATACTCTTAAATTAATTTTCGCAGCCAAAAATCCTGTTCCGTACAAGATAAAGTACGATACTGGGCAAATGTTAACAAGTGAAACTTGAGGTTAAATCCTTATTATTATCAATTCATACAGAAAATTTCTAATTATTATAATGCTTTAAAAAAATTAAGTATAAAATTTCAATTTAATATAATTCTTCACAAAAAAAATAAGTATAAAATTTCAATTTAATATAATTCTTTACAAAAACTTCAGAATGTTAAAATTCTTTGAAAATTACCTTAGCTTAGAATTTCGAGATAATCTTTCAAAGTAGGATGGACAATTAGTTGTTAAAAATTTCTATGTAGACCAGTGGTAATTACTCACAAAATTCATAACGTTACAATTCTTTGAAAATTTATCACAACTACAAATTTCAGAAAGATATTTCCAGGGCGGACGGTTTGAAAGTTGTCTATTAAGTTATTTTTATATATTACTTTCAAAAGTTTAAATTACTTTTTATAAGCCAAAAATTTGCTTCTTTGGAACTTGGAAATTTGGAAATAACGATACTTTAAAAATGTTAGAAATAAAACTGTAGTTTAAAGCCTGATCAAACTATTAAGCATTGTTATAACAACACAGAAAAACATTCAGTTTAAAATTTTTAATAAAATCAATGACTTTGAATTTTATGATGCTAGAATTCTTCAAAAATTATCTTCAGCTACAAATTTTATGAAAATCTTTCAAAGAAGTTTAGAGAAATTTTACATATTAAAATTTTTGTAACTGTTATGGAAATAAATCCTGGTACGTCATTTTTCCTTTTTACAGTATTTTTAAAATGTTAGTAATGAATAAATTGATTTAAAACTGTGTTAGATTAGTATAGTTTCCTTATATCGTGCATGCTGAGAGACAAAAGAAAAAGTGTGATATATCATAATGGGCGATTATAACAGATGACAGTAAAAATTTAGAAAAATCGATAACTTTCAAGCCATGGTATATGTTTGTCTTCAAAATATTTCTTTATACACATATTAAAATATTCTTGAGAAATATAACAGTAGAGACACTTTCTTAATAGAAATATAGACAAAATTATTTAAAAGTATATTTAAGATAGATTTCCCTTTCTTGGAAGACACGAAAAAAGAGCGATATATCCGGCATTGCGATGTAACGAGGCGCGATATGACGAGTGGACCACTTTATTATAAATTTATCGGAAAATCACAGTAATGTATTCAATAACAAATTTATAATTAAAGAATTATTTTGAAATAAGTATTACGACGTCTAATAATATTCCTGAGCTACAAATCTTATGAAAATCTCTCAAGTAAGATTAAAAAGTAAATTAGGAAACTGTTAAAATTTTCAATTAAAAAGATTACTTAAATATTATTTATTTATTTTCAATTATCTTTTTTTCAGGTAAAAAACTGTTTCACGATAAAGTGTGGAATTTTGAAATGTTTACTATGAAAAACATAAAAGCCTTTTGTCAAACTATAAAAAAACATTTTTAGCAATTTTACAGTATTATTATTTTATATGAAGGAAAAAAAAACATAAAAATGCATTTAATACAAAATTTCTAATCAAAATTACAACTTACAGAAAACTTCATGATGTTAGAATTCGTTGAATTGTATCAAAATCTTTGAAGGCAGGTCGAATGTTAGCACAGCTGAATGCCAGGTGTATATATAGTGATCGAACATTTCTTACAAACCTAGTGTGCAAGGTCAAGAAGGACGTCAATGAAGATGTCTGACAATTTTTGACCTAATATGTAAAATACTTTCTATTTCACCTAAGGATGCAACTAATTTTGTGTGTGTGTGTGTGTGTGAAGAAACTATAAGAATAACTATAAGAAACTATATTTCTTACAAGAAAGGTCTCCGTACGGGCATATTCAGAAAAATCTGAAAAAATTACAGTGTTCGTCTCATGTGGATATATATGTTTATAAAAGATTTTTTGGCGGAACTCCGATAGAACGTTCGTAAAAAAATAATGAAATTTTCGTTTATTTGGCGATTTATCATCGGTTGGCGATGAAATGAAATTTCGAAAAATACTTTTTCATGTCGAATACTCTTTAAGATAAAAATATTTCATATTGAACTTGTTTAAATAAATTTAACTTAAATAACTGTAGTTTTGTCAGTTTTAGTTTGATTTAGCTGTAGTTTTGTCATATATGTATTTATAATGAAAGTTAAATATCAAATTTTATGAATTAAAACAAAATTAAAATTGCTTCAATATCTCAAAAATTAAGTCCAATTGAGCGCTGTCGGTTCAATTTTGTTGCTATGGAAACGACAAATTCACTGGTTTGAAATGAATAACTGTTAAATGAATCCTGCCTTTATTTTGGAATACGCTTAAATATATGAAAGTATTTTTTATACATGAAATTGTTTTTAAAGTAATAAAATTAAGTAACAAGCAACATAAATATGTAATACGTAAAAATGTATTTATTAAACTCTCTCATTATTTATGTTTAAATTCATTAAATACTTTTTACACGCATTCTAAAAATCAATTAACAAACACTTTTCAGATGCATTAAAATCGTTTGCTTTTGGCGAGGAAAAGTACTGCTCGCCAAATCGCGTGACGCTTTCGTCTTTTCGCGCCAAATACTCGAAAGTATTTTATTTTTTTTACAGACTTTCTACTGTAATTCCGCAGCTAAATTTGACTGATCCTTTATTACATACATAAGTAGTTTAATTGGTATTTTTTTTCAAAATATTCTGAGTATGCCCAGTATGGAGACCTTCCTTGTTAGAATCATAGTGAAAGTGAAACTCCGGTGGAACTGGAACGGTATGTGGACATCACCAAAACTAAACAAAGGATCTTAACCCTGTTACCTCATTATAATGACCACCTTATTAATAATGCGTGAATGCTAAATTGAAAACATATAGTAATTAGCTTAAAAATGTATTAAATGATTCCAGGTGCCTTTTTAGGTGCGTTCGTAATTATATAAATACGTAGCACCTATAGTCGTCGTTCAGTCCGTCCGTCTGTCCGTCCGTCTGTCCGTCTGTCCGTCCGTCTGTCCGTCTGTCCGTCCGTCTGTCTGTCCGCATATAACAGAGCAAAAACTACCCAACCGAATGGTCTGAAATTTTTAATATATGATTGCTGCAAAATTTTGTCGAGCCATTTCAAATTTTATGAAAATCGGATGTATAGTTTAATTACAGGGACAGTCAAAAGTTTTTCTTTACATTACGGCCAATGGGAAAAATTATTACAAGTGCATTTTAATGATGTTACAGCCTTCCGAATGGTCTGAAATTTTAAAGATATAATTGTTGCAAAATTTGGTCGAGCCATTTCAAATTTTATGAAAATCGGATGTATAGTTTAATTACAGGGACAGTCAAAAGTTTTTCTTTACATTACGGCCAATGGGAAAAATTATTACAAGTGCATTTTAATGATGTTACAGCCTTCCGAATGGTCTGAAATTTTAAAGATATAATTGTTGCAAAATTTTGTCGAGCCATTTCAAATTATAGGAAAATCGGATGTATAGTTTAATTACAGGACAGTCAAAAGTGTTCCGTTACATTACGAGGAATGGGAAAAGAATTATTGGAAGTGCATGTTTATGATGTTACAGACTATGCACTTTATGAAGTGAAAAATATTATACATTCAGTACAATATGGGGTGCAAAAAATAATTATAAAACTAGTTATAGTACGAACGCACCTCATTTGCCACGTTTGACGAGCAATTTCCAACTTTTTTAATTCTGCTGTTTTCAACGATTAATGTAAATATTCTAAAGTTTCGGACATTTTTCATGAACATTTTTGTTGGAGATTTATTGCTTCGTAACATTTATTTCAATATTTTTATTTTAAAAATCAGAATAGTTTTTAGAACAACATCGAATTTGTGTTAATGTTTCGTCAGGAAAAAAAAAAAAAAAAATTCTCTTAAAAATTTTATTTTACTACATTTTTAGTTTGGCTGTTTAAAAATAAGGAAAAATGTGCTTTTCACTTTTGAGAATTTTCTTAAGATTAATAATTATCTTCGAATATTTAAATCGTAATATAAATAGCGAAAAATTTGCGCTGTTTTTTTTTTTATTTCTTTTCTTTTTTTTTTCTTTTTTTTTTTTTTTTTTTTTTTTTTTTTAATGTCCAGGGCGTTTTGCCAAGACGGCAAAAATTGTGCAAAGAACCTTTGCTCTGAATGCACAAAAATGTGTAAAGGACCATACTTCTAGTACACCGGGCTCCCAACTTGGAGAAAACGCCTCAGAAGGAGGTAATTCCAGATTTTTTATTAACCCATTCCTTGTCAGTTCGTTTTACTTTTTTTTTTTTTTTTTTTCTGAAAAATAATAGTGTAGACTAAAAGTAAAAGTAATTCATGCAGAGTTTTAAATTAAAATGAGGGGTTTTTTTTCTTCATTTTCAAAAAATTCCTATTTAAAAGTTTAAAATACAGTAACCACCAGAATAATGGTATAATTATTTTTATGCAAAATTAAGGAAACTTTTCTTACATTAAAAATGTTTATATATTTTCTAGTTTCAGTAGTTTTTTTAGAATTTTTCGAGTTTTTTTTTTTTTTTTTTTTTTTTTTTTCGACTTGAGAATTTGAATGAGAACATAGCTCTGCAATATGTCACGGGTAGAAACTTTTATGCAATCGATGGAAAATAAAAGTAAAAAACCCCTACTAACTCTGAAAAAAATTTTTGTAGAAGAAAGTTATTGGATATAAACGATTGGAAACAAAGTCCTGCTTTTAGATGATCTGTATAAATTTACTTAGGAGGCCATCTACATATAAAAACGAACCCAAAGTATTTTTTTTTCAATAGCAATACCCAAGTTTGACACCATAAATAAGTTCTATATCCTTCACTTAGCCTAAATACAAATTTTCATGAAATTCGTACGATTAGTTTCAGAAAAATTAATTATTTTTAAATTGAGCCTATTTTAGGGGGTGTATCCAAATTGAAGTTCGGCACTCGATTGTTGAAATGTTACAGAACGACTATTAATGTATTATTCCTTGCCAATATGACCATTTCACTCGCTTAAAATGTTTCATTGCCAGGCCAAATGTTTCAATAAAAGGAGTAAAATATATTCTTTTTTTTTTTTCAAATTATTCTTTTCCACACATCACAGAGGGCCCCTTAAACCATCATTTTGACGTTTTGTAAGCATAATTTGAAAACCACTAGGTGGAAAATTTTCAAATTTTGAGTTCGCATAAATAAATATAAATCATAAATAAATATAAATTAGTACATTATAAATATAAATCTATAAGAAAAAAAAGTAGGTTGCAATTCATATCTTTTCCAAATATTAATTTTATAATTCATATTATAACATTATTAAAATTACAAATTCAACACAAGACGATTGAATTTGGCTTTTACTGGATTTTTTTTTTTTCTAAATATCGCACATTTTAAATTTTTACACGTCGAATAGGGAAAAAAATGTACTTTCAAATGCAACTTGTTTGAAAACCGTATCACAATTTGTTTGAAAAACCGTATCACAACTTGCTTGAAAACTGTATTGGAGTTTACTCATTTTTTTATGGTTTTTAAAATAATTTTTAAACGTGACTTTTTTTAAAAATCTATCTTTATCATGTGCGGACGATTACGAAAGACAAATCCGTTTGGTAGTAAATTAATATAAACTACAGTAAACCCTCGATTTAACGGACCTCGGTTCAACGGACTAATTTTAAAAAAAAATTAAAAATTAAAAATTAAAAATTAAACAAAAATTAAAGTAAAATAAGTGGGTAAGTGTGATTGCAGATCACACAGAGGGTTTCGTTTAATATCCCTTTTAAAACACTTTATCCTTAAATTAACAAATCAAAATCGTTAATTTAAAATTATTCCCCTTTCCCTAACCTGAAATTCAACGCCCGTATTTCAAATTTTTATATTTGACAAATGTCAAATATTTATTTATCACTATTATTTACTGGAAGCCTCCATGATAAAACAGCTTCTAAAATGATGAAACTCGCTTCGAAAAAAAAAGTATTACTGCCCCCCTCCCCCTCCCCTACTTGAGAATCAACACGCAACCCTCTTTTAAGCTTTTATATGTAAAAAATCAAGCAATGAACAACGACAAAGCATTTCTTTTTACTATTTTTAAAAAGCGATTTCTAGGTAAAATAAAAAAAAATATTTATTATATCTGTGGCGACACATTGTCTCGTGATCAATTGAACGAAAGCTTAAAAAGGGGAAAAGAACACGAAACGCCGAAAGCGCGCGCTTTGATTCTCACTGCAGCGTGGTTTTCGTTCTAAGCATACGTAATGATGCTGGCGACCTATGTGGCCATGTGATATGCTTTTCGTTCTATGAATGCGTAAAAGTTGCATATGTGTTAATTCGTTTGTATTTCATTACCAATATTGTATTATTAAAAGTGATGTATTGTGTTTATATATACATATATATGTATACAATAGTATATATGTATATACAATATATATTTATGTATATACATATATTGTATATATACAATACATGTATATGCACTGTATATATTGTATATATATTATATATATATATATGTAATTTGCACTGTAATAATATATGTAATTACAAGTACGTAATAATATATATATGTACTATAATTATAACAAAATAATATTATAAATAGTACTTTGCGATTTAACGGACTTTCGATTTAACGGACACATCTTAGTCCCAATTAGTCCGTTAAATCGAGGGTTTACTGTATATAGTGCCCGTCAAGATTTGACGGTAAATAACTTGAATGTTTCATCAGAAAAATTCTTGAATTTTTAATTAATTGCTTTTAAATTAATAATTGAATGACAAATTTCTATATTGCATAAGTGATTCCTATTTCTTTAAGACGATAGATGGTGCTGACAGTCTAACCTATTCAATGAAGTGAAAGAATTTTAAGTTTATAATTTACAACCAATTATGCTTGCTTAATCAGTACCTAAAAATGCCGGGTAGAGAATTTATTTTTACTTACTATGGCCTCTTTTTTTTTTTTTTTTTTTTTTTTTTGAAAAAGCAACAATATTTATTTTTATTTATTTAGTTATTTCTTTAAACTACACGACGATTAAAAGCTGCCATGAATTTTATTTTTGTCTGTCTCATTCTCTAAAAACCTAAATTTGAAACTTGATGCAGCTAACGATTTATAATATACATTTTTTATTACTTGAATTTTCTTTTACATTTTTATACATTTTTTTAAATATTGAACCTGATGGATATCAAGGTAATTTCTTTTATAGCTCTTATACTAATATTTTTCTTTCTTTCCGTTTTATTTTGTACGGAAATGAATGACAAACTTTTCTTTCTTTCTGTGTCACACACATATATAGTCTTGATAATGGTCAGAAAATATAACGAAAATTGTAGATCAGCTCAATTTATTTAATTGATAATTACATGCAAAATATTTTAGCTTAAATATTTTAAATATAAAATCATTATTTTTTCAAAATATTATTGAGTGTTAAATTTTATTTAATTATAAAGCATTCATAACAACAAAATAAAAATCCTATATCTCCTTTTCCTAATAAAATATGTCATTACTGAAATGAATTATCGACAAAAATATTACGCATGTTGTCAGGTTTGGGTTCGAACCAGCACCCACTACAACTCGCTACGTTAGAAGAAGTCTCTTATTTTCCTTCTATATTGAAGAGGTTCGGAAAACAGTTGACTCATGCGTAATTGTCTCGCATTCGAGTTTTGATCTTAGAGAAAAAGTTTGGCGTTTTAATATTTATACCTTACTTTTTCAAAGAAGCAACTACAATTTAACATGCTAGTTTCAAAATCTTCGTGTGTAACTATTGGCAATTCATAAGACAGATATAACTTTTAGCCTCAAATCACTGTGTTTATCTTCTGTGCATAATATGACCAAAACAACATGGCAGTCCCGAAATAAACCATAACTAGCTCACACAGTATATTTTTGAATTGTTATTAATTCTGAAAGAACCAAATAATATTAACTTTGTGAAAGAAAAAAAAATCTAGTTTACTGTAAGATCGAATAGCAGACGAACTTAAAACAACTTCTACCTGGGACGGGATAGTTCAACTGAGCGAGCATCTTTGCTCATTTGCAGCGCGTCACTCCAAAGGCAGACTTGTATTTATATACTGCGCATGCGTAACTGTAGAATTTTAATTTAAAATTACGGCTAATTAATGAAATATTTGAACAAACGAATGTACGATAACAAATCTATGGCCAAATACCTTTCAGTTAAAAAAAGATTGGTGTAATTTGAGGCAGTAGTTTCTTTTCACGGGCTGTCGAAAGAAAACGCTTAGCGTTTTAAATATATAGATAGCTCAGAATTTGTTTCCACCTTTTATTCCATAACGTAATTAAAACTTCATCAATAAATAAATGAAATAATAAGTATAAGTAAAGCACAAATTTAAAACGTGTAATTGAATTACGCGCTTAAACCACCGAAATGTTCAGAATAAAAATGGCTGATGCAAAAGCTGATGTATTTGACGCGTTCTTCATTAATTGGTTCAACTTTTTCTTTGGTTAACTCCTGTTCACAAGGTGAGTATGAAAATATTACTTTTAATAAATTTCAAAACTTTTTTGAATGCATAATTGTTCATTTTCATATACAATGGTTTTTGGTATTATTAGTGCACATTATAAATATATATATATACATATATATATATATATTAAATGGTAGAAAGGGAAATGGCTAATTAAAATTTAAAAACTTGAGAATTCAGAAATGCTCCTTATGCATCGTGTTTTTTGTAGAAAGATTTCAGTATCAAAAATATTTCTATCTGTTCTAAATGAAATGCTAAAATCAGTTATGAAATATCCAATTTTTCAAATTTATTGTCAAATGCGAGAGTTTTTCCAACACATTTAATGACGATAAAACATGAAGAACATATAACACTTTTCTTTCACACTAATGTGAGTTGGCAAAAAACAAAAAAACTCTTTTCGGTGTAAAGGTAATATGTATGACCCAGCTGCATTCATAGAGTACTGTTAAAAACAATATTTGGGGCAAAATTTATAGTAAGCTATCTTTTATAGTAATCTATCTTTTATAGTTATCTATTTATAGTAATCTATAAGTAAGCTAAAAACTTGTGAAAGGACTTGTCAATGTTAAGGCTATTCTCAAATACAAAAGGGCAACTTTATGACATAAGTTTTAATTTATTTTTGTTCAGAAATGCATGAAACTAGCAAGTGTTGTTGTTCAGAAACTGTGTAATACAGCTGTTTTTCCGTTTTTTTTTTTTTTTTTTTTTTCTTTTGTAAACGCAATAGATTTTTCAGGAAATAGTATCAAAGAATGCGTTTTGAACGAAATTTCTGCTCGAAAGAAGAATAACCACTCAAGAAAGGTTGAAAAATGTGTTTGTTACGTAATCAAAATCGCTTATAACTCAATAGATAGTTCATTGAACAAAAATGGAAAACACAGCTCGATTCCAAATCGCTTCCATGGTCAGGCTTTCCAATTTTATATCTTTCCGTTAAAAAATGAATTTGTAAATGTTCAAAAGATGTTTTGCGCTGTTGAGCAGAGCAGCTGAGAACAGCCTTAAGGCCTCTTTTAAGCTTCCTGCATGCGATTAACGATAATATATATATATATGTTGCTCACTGGCAAGATAAGTGATAAAATAAAAAAATATTACATTTCACAAGCTAGTGGCAACAAAAAAATATTTTATTTATTTATTTATTTTGCTGTTTTTTTTTTTTTGTGTGTGTGTGTGTGTAATTTTTTTTTTTTTTTTTTTTTTTTTTTAACCAGGACCATAACTAGTTGGTAAAGTCAGGGGGAGAGGTTTGAAATTTTTTGGTATGGGCTAGTACGTATCTTATCGTTTAACTTCTAATTTAATGATAATAAATATGGGCAAGTAGAGGGTAACCCCCCACCCCCACCCCCTGTTTTAAGGCTCAAATCCAAAAGGGCAACTTCATGACACAAGTTTTAATTCTTTTTTTTTTTTTTTTTTTTTTTTGAAATGCATGAAACTAGCAGGTGTTATTGTTCAGAAACTATCTAACAGAACTGTTTTTTTTTTTCGTTTTTTGCAAACGCAATAGATCTTTCAAAAAATAGTGTCAAAGTAGGCATTTTGAACCGAATTTCCATGCGAAAGAAGAATAACCACTCAAAGAAGGGTGAAAAAAGACTTTGTCGCGTGATCAAAATCGCTTATAACTCAATAAGTAATTTATTTATCAAAAAAATGGAAAACACAGTTCGATTCCAACTTGCTTCTATAGTCAGGTCTTCCAATTTTACATCTTTCCGTTAAAAAATTAATTTGTAAATGTGTCAAAACGTTTTGCGCTTACTGAACAGAGCAGTTGAGAATAGCCTTCAAACTTTTTATTACAAATTTAAAAAAAAAAAAATGTACTATAGATAATATTAGTATTGGAGGATTATGAAGGCAACAGGGGCACAAAAAGTTGCTGGTAGAAGGGGGGAGGTCAGCTCTTGTCCAGTTACACCTCTGTTTTTCACTGTTGTATAAAACTATAACGGCTCTTCAAGCTATAGAAACGTACATAAAAAAGTAAGATAGGAAGGATTGTATAAATATCTTTCCCATCCGATCACATCTTTGGTGTTCCTTCGGTTCTGGCAAAATGAAATACATTCTCAAATGATCATTTTCAGTAGCGTAGCAAAATTTATGCATGCAAGACTAATAAAATAATGTAAATTTTAATGATGATCTTAAAGTTATAAATTTTAATGTTAATGAATAAATATGTTAATTTATCTTGTTTGTTAAAAATGAAAATCATTGCTTGGGAATGGTTGCTTTAGAAGTTTAATGTCCGAAAAACCAATATTTCGGTTTAATAAAACTGATTAATACACTCTAAAACCTACTCGGAAACGTTTCTTAAAATTATGGGTTGGAAAATAAACTTTGCTTCTTTAAATCTGTTTCTCTTTTTTTTTCTTTTTTTTTTTTTTTAAGGTTTTTGAAAGATAAAGAAACCTTTTTCGGAATCGTTGGTAAGTCGGAAGAGGTTATATTGTATTTCCATAAATCTTAAGAAAGGCAAGAGCTAGATTAAGAAATATTAGCATTTTTTAACAGAGTAAGAAACAGAGTCTATTCAGTATCGTATCAGAATTATTTCCCAATATCAGCTAAGAACATGCATAGCCTGAAGCTGTTACTCACTTTCAAGTTTATCGAAGTTCAACGGCTCTATAATCAAAACATCAAAACTATGGAAGACACGATTAATTGCTTTCCTAACCACATCTTTTGCAAAAATCAATTGGAAATAAAGAAAAAAGTAAGTTCACCTGTTTCTTTTCCACAAATTATTTCGACACAATTATCTTTCAGAATTTTAACTCCTTTCGGCATTGTAATTGTTTTGTTATAACCGTTCGCTGATGCTAAGAAGTTCACTCTGAAATATGACATTTCCACAGAAATAAACAGTGAAATTGTATTTTAATAAAATAAAATATTCACGCTAAATGCGATTACGGTAAAAATTAAAGTTTAAAAACCGTTTAATGAACAAATTAACAACCTATTAATGCCAACCTAATCCTTAAACTTAAGGGTGTATTTCAATCCAAACAGCTTATTTTCTGATTCATTTTTAAATTCATTTTTGCTCTCAAACGCATCAGACTGGGTAATTCCCTTATTTAGAAACCACATAATATGCCATGTTTCTCGATTTTTTGATAAATGCCGAAAATATTGTAAAAAATGCTGTCAAATTTGGCGTTTCGAATCGAATGTTCCGAAGCGGGAGATCTGGGAATGAAGAAAATGGTCATACTGAGGAAATAATTGTTTAAATCTCAAATTCTAATTAATTGAGCGAAAAATGAAATCACACGGCCTCTTATACATCTCTTCAAAAATCACCTCAACAAGTTTCATGTTTTTACTTTTAAAAACGAGTCTGAAAACGCCTCAGAAATTTTCGAACTGTTGAGGGTGGAGAAGTATTTTTTCGAATACACCCTTAAGTCTTTGTTTACGTTAATCAATTTTGACATACGTATTTTGTATTTTTACTACATATGTATTTTTAACATATGTTGGGAATACAAATTGAAAAAGTGTTCAAAATAAGATAGGAATTAAAATTATGTTAATAAAATATCCCATAAATATACCCATAAATTTTTAACAAGTTGCACTTTTAAATTTTTTATACGGTTCACTGATTTTATATTTTGTACTTAGTAAAAAAACAACAATGCTCTGTCAAATAAAACAGCAAAAATACTATTTTTCCTACAGCAAAATTTACTTATTTATAATACTTTGAATTTTATGAAATTTCGGATCTTTCTGGGACTAAAAAATCGCCTGTCCATTTTTAGTGCCGGAAGCATCGCCGGAAGTAAAATTTCATAAAGTTAAAAATAGCATAACTCGGCAAGTTTTGGTTTTTGAAAATTAGGTTTTTTAGTATTTCATTTGGATTTTTATGAAAAGATATATTGGTATTTGTTATTGAGGTTTACCATGGCATGCTTGATCTAACTTAAATAGCTGTTTTTCAACAAAGCACTGTTGTATTCTACCGGATTCCTAAAAAAAAAAAACTATGTTTGCAAGTTTTGATCTTTGAGAAAATATTTGAATTCGAATATTTAACTGAGAGAGATCCAATGCAACAAGAAGTCTTGTTGATAGATTTCCATTATTTATTTTCATAAAGGTGGTTTTTAATGAATAAAATACGAAAAGTAAACAAATGCATTTTTTTTTCACAATTTATGTTTTTAAGCAAAAATTCTCGATTAAAACAGCTGAATTTGAGCGATAGTTTTGATCGCCTGTTTGACGTAGTTATCTTTATTCTTGTTATTATCTTGTGTTTAATTGAATTTCTAGGTGTGTTGGTGTTATTTATGACGGCCAATTATCAACCCGAGGTACATGGGCCCGAATGGGTGAGGGGAGAGTTGCCCTTCGTGGCGGTCTTTTTAAGGAAACCTAACCCATATTTACGCAAGGAAATCCATAAGGTTCGAAGAAAGCCACGAAAACTCCGAACGATTCGGCCGATGGGCGCGATTGGGTTCGAATCCAGCACCTCCCGTCTACCCATCTTTGAAAGCAGAACATCTCGGCCACTGGTGGGGCTGCTTTTCTAGGCAAGTGGTATATTTATCAGTGAAGATTCATCGCGATTCTCTACTGCTAGTGCACAAGATAGCGTTAATTTCTTGTAAATTCACATTTTTTATTAATGAAATGTGTAATCCAGGTTACTGCAGTTCTAACTGTAAATTTTTAATGTAACTATTTCTATTTTAATAAAATCTTTTTCTTCAATATTTGTTATATTTTTATGTTAAAAAAAAAGTTTTTCGATTTATCACAATATAATTATTTTATCGTTGTTTCTTTTTTCTTACACATCAGATTTCGAATGTTTTTCCTTGATAGTGTTCTACCAAATAAAATATATTCTTCAGAAGTTTTTTCAAAATAGATAGATTGCTATTTACATCACCTTAGAATCGTTTGTTTTAGAGATAAAGTTACTAAGTTATTAGCGGAAATTTGTAACATTTTGTAATTAATTTCTATGCTTATTTCAGAACATGAAGCAAGCTATAAATTTATGGCTATAAATATTTAATATTAGCCTAGAGATATTTAATATACAATTAACTTTCTACCTCTTTCGAATTTAGTTTCCCAATTTTCACGCCGGAAAATTATAAAACTATACTGTATAAAACCTATATACAGTAGATTCTGGTTAATTGAAACACATTGCTACTGCGCGTTGTGTTCCAATAAAGCGACTGCCCCAATTATCAGAAATACATTTAAAGATATTTTTTTCAATTCTTTCTTGATATTTCGCTCCAAATAAACGGCTGTCTCGATTAAACGGTGTTCCAAAGAACTAGAAAATACTGTACAGTGTTAAAAAAGAAAAAAAAAGTGTGTCTTAATCCAGGAAAATATATAAACATGAAAAAATATATATAGTAACCGCTTCTGAGTTACTCACGATTTCGAAAAGCTTTCATTAACTTAAGAAACCTCAGAAACTAATATATTTTCGAGATGTAAAAAAGCATTTAAGGCTGTTCACAAATCCAAAAGGGCAACTTTATAATATAAGTTTTACTTTATTTTTGTTCGGAAATGCATGAAACTAGCAGGTGTTGTTGTTCAGAAACTATGCAATCGAACTCGTTTTTTTTTTTCTTTTTTTTTTTTTTTTTTTTTTTTTTTTTTTTTCTTCTGCAAACGCAATAGATTTTTCAGAAAATAGTGTCAAAGTGCGCGGTTTGAACCAAATTTCCACGCAAAAGAAGAACAACCACTCAGTTTTTGTCACGTGATCAAAATAACTTATAGCTCAATAGGTAATTTACTGATCAAAAAATGGAAAACATAGTTCAATTCCAAATCGCTTCCATAGTCAGGCCTTCCAATTTTATATCTTTCCGTTAAAAGATGAATTTGTGCATGTACTGTCAAAACGTTTTGCGCTTGTTGAGCACAGCAGTTTAGAACAGCCTTAAAAAGCTGCTTTTTTTCTGCTGCTATTCATTTTACGTAACGTTTTCGAGTTGTTTTTTTCGTGTATTAATCAGTGTTGTTCGATCTGGACCAAACATTTTTCAGGATCTATTTATTCTCAAGTAAATATTTTCATGTTCAACGAACATGCTTTACTGACAAGCATGATAAATTAACAGCATTAACATTAACATGAAAATTAATATTATTTTGTCACTCTTACATACAGTGACCCGGAGACGAAAAATTTTTTATGTTCCAGGTCCAGCTTCGGGTCTGTGTAAATTCGAGCTGAAAATGTTTAATTAAGAATGGATATCATCTTATAAACCTGTATTTCGATTTCAGAAAACTGATTATGCTGATTAATACACTATAAAAAAAAAAACACTACTCGGAAACGTTTCTTAAAAACTGTGGCAGCAAAGGAAATACAGCCATTCAGTGTAATTTTGAACCATGTTGTGTAACTTTGCACCACCTCCTAATTTTTAATATTTTTGACTCCAAAAGACTAAATAAACTCCAGAACTGTGCTCTGTTGGCAAGGTTCTAAAAACTGGCATTTCTACTCTTTATTTTAGAAAATAAATTAGCAACATTATGCGCAATTAATTGCATCATCTAACTATTTTTGTGAAGTACTGTTTTCAAGGTAGTTTTGATGCTGTTTTGAAGTTGTTGTATTCTAATTAAATTTTCATAGTAAGTAACAATATACTCATTTATCAGACATATTATTATCTAAATGTTTTAAATATGTTATTATTTTGGGATTATTTATTTATTAATAGTTAATAAAATGTAAAATAAGAAGGCACTAGCATTTTACCGCATTTTCAGCGTAACTTTGAACCGGCTCAACGTTATACTGATGTTTATAATTTACTGATTATAGGTGTTACTGTCAAAAATTTCCCATATTTGCACGTATATTTTATATAAATGCTGAAAGTGTGCATTAGATATAATATGTAAATATTTTCACAAATATGTGTAAAATACATAAAATTCATTTAGAGGCATAATCAGGGGCGAGCTACTCAAATTTGAGATTTCATACGTTCGACGTTTTTTATTCTTGTTTGAATAATACTAGTACTAGTATGTATTACTGTAACTATGGATATATTATTGAGTTAAAACATTGAAAATTGTTTTTCACTGCATTTTTATGTTTTATATGGACAATAAACAGGGTTTTTTTTATTTCTAAATATTCTTGGTTCTCTTCTTCCACTTATCTTATGCATAATATTTGTTGTAATATCATAAGTTATACAAATCTTGTGATGTTGGGAAATGTAAATTCGGAGTCTTTGCATATCTGGAAACATTTTTGGGTGTTCAAAGCTGTACTAACTATAATACTTTTTTTATAATGAATTATTTTAGATAATATTTATCATATGGTGCAAAGTTACCCTAAATGGCTGGGTAACTTTGAACCAGGTTGAAAATTCATTTTTTATTGATTTTATCATTATTATTCCTTAATTTTTTATAGTCATACAATGATTTAGGATAATTTCTTCTCTTTTATGCCTCTAGTTGCAACAATATTCTTAAAATAAGAGTGTGGCATGTGAAAATAGAGAAAATGCTGATCAAAGTTACCCTGAATGACTGTAATGTTTTTATAATATTTATAATATTTTTATAATGTTTTTATAATATTTTATAGTTTTTCTGATATTGAAAGCATATTTGTCTCTAAAGATAAAGAACGCTTTTCGAAATCGTGAGTAACTCGGGAAAAGTTATTGTATATTTTCATTCATGCTTCTATGATATTTCCGTAGATTAAGATATACTCTACCCCTTTTTACAATGCATATATTTACTTTGGAATTTTATTGATTAGAATATAACATTTTAATGTAACTTTCATGTAAACAGAAGGTATTTTGTTAGTGTCTTATTTTGCTAAGTAAATATTATATGAATACAATACAATATATAAAGATAGCATCACATCAACGAACGTTAAAGAATAATTTACTCAATTCTATGTAACCCTTGAGCTGATTTACCTTGACAAGTGTATGTTTTCTTCCAAAAAATTACTGGAATAACCTATTTCTGTGCGAATAATAATAATTATAACAGTAGTTAAAATAACTCAAGCACTTCAACTGTTAATATTCAAAACTTCTGTGAAATATATTAGGAAACTAACTTTTATAGCAACATGCTTCCTTATCATTTTGAAATTATAAAAATTACAACCAGTCATGTATGACTTAGAATAATGACTATATTAGCATTTAACATATGATTAATTTTATGACACTATGAAATAAACAAATTACTAACAATTTAAAACATATTTTTGGAAGCGTTATTTGCATATATTATCGCTCTTATGGTTTGTTAATCTCTGTCAGAAACTTCTTTTTGTCTATTTTGTACTTGGAAATATCATTTTTAATTGTTTAATAGACACAACGTAACACTTTTAAGATACTCATTCATATGCAATAAGGAAGAAATAGAAATGTATTCTTACTCAACAAGGAAGAAATAGAAATATGAAAATTGTATAATTCCTGAAAAAAAAATCACCTGTTTCTTAAAAAAAACTTTTTGATTGGCTTTATAGAAATGTTAAATTGTTATTTATTTAATAAGCAATAATGGAAATTATAAATACTTCAATATATATTTTTGGAAGAGGAAATTGGTTGATTTTTCAAAGAGTGTCGTGTTTTACTGTCCTTTCACATTTGCACAGAAAGATAGTTAACTACTTGGTTGAGCAAAAAGTTCTGAGAAATTTGTGAAAGCATTTTGTAGCCGAAATTCCTGAACTCCTAATAGATATACCACTAGTACGGTACAAATTCTGGTAACTATTAGATTAAAAATTTCCCAGAACTTTTTTGCTCAACCTAATATCATAATTTCAATTATTGCATTTTAACTATCATGTTTTTTTTAATGATAATTTACAGATATATTATTATTTATAAAAATATTTAAAATAAGAAATATATTCTTTTGTAGTCAAAATGCCATTACCGTAGGTTGCCCCTACAAGCAATTTATTAGGTAAAAGATTTGGCTAAGTTCTATTTAAAATAGATGGTTATAATTTTTCAAGTAATTTTTTATTGATTAAGATGCTACTAATTAAAAAAAATATTTATTTTCATCAATTAAACTTATCTATAATTCTTAATAATTATTTTAAACCGTGTCCCAAGAAAGAGTGTCATTGCCATGCTTCTGACAAAAAATTCATCTGGAATTTTTTAAAGGGCAGCACATGCCTTTTTATCAAGGCAAAAGTACTCCTTAAAAGCCATCTTGTTATCAGGTTTAGATGAATAGAGTAAATAGTTTTATAGTTTCAATAAAAAAGCAAAGACTTTGAATGTTTTGGTAAGTTTTTTTTTTTTTTTTTTTTTTTTTTTTTTTACGTCATTAACGTACCCACTTCTAATTGATATTTAAATGAA
Source organism: Maratus speciosus (assembly GCA_963932465.1). Taxonomy (NCBI): domain Eukaryota; kingdom Metazoa; phylum Arthropoda; class Arachnida; order Araneae; family Salticidae; genus Maratus; species Maratus speciosus. The sequence continues at coordinate 319,844,003 of OZ010798.1, read as the reverse complement.
CTATTATTTCTTAATCTGCTTTTATTATATAAGAAATAGAAAATCATTGTATGGGCCAGAAGATGTAATGGCTGCCATTTACGTCTGGGGGAAAAATAAAAGTATTTTGCTTAAATTGTCATTACCGTGCTCACTTATCTCATTACCAAGTTAATTAAAATTTAAAAATTAATTTAAAAATGTTAAATTAGTAATTTTTGTCTCTGCTGATGGTTGCATATCAATGCTTTGAGGTAAGGTAATTACAAAAGATTAAAACTTTCTGATTATTTCTAAAAATTTGATTTTGCTATTCCAAAACATGGACAGATTTTGAAAATAACCCAATTGCATTAAATAACATTGCCATGTCTTATTCAGATGTTTTGAAAACTTCTATTTCACTCTTTCATACCGAAAAATTTTATTAACATTTTCCAGCATAGTGGAAAAGTATTTGTGAATTTGGTTTGCCTGTCTGCCTGTGGCCATCTTTCTGTCTGTCTGCAACCTTCCCGTGCTCTAACTTGCGTAAATATACTCGGATTGCCACACTAATTTGAATATGGATTTTAAGGGGATTAAACCAAAATTAGAATGAACCAATATTTCGTATTAGTTAACTTTGAATTATAATGATTCTATTGTATAGGCTATTTTTACAGTTTTGCTACAAAAATTAAAAACATTTATGGATTCTTAAAATAAAAGTTTATTTTTAAAAGAACCTTCAAGATGAGCACAATCCATGTAAGTTATGTACCAAACAAACTATATAAAAACTTCCTAATATAGCTGCAATATTCTCTTTCTACTCATCAGTGGCGTAGCGTCAGGGGGCGTTATATCATTTTACTGCTAGTACTAATATACACTAAATTTGGTCTTATTTTATCTTTGAATGTTATAGAATTAAATAAGGCCAAATTTAGCATATGATAATACTAGTAGTAAAATGATCCAGCGCCCCCTGGCGCTAATCTACTGCCACTCATATTCTCTTTTTTTAAGGCTGCTTCTAAATTTATGTTTCTGCTCATTTTATTTTTACCAAGTAAGTTAAATCGGTTGATGAGTCAGAGAATATTTGAACGTCATTAAACGTCATTGTATTAAAAGTAGATACCCAGATAAACAATTCTATAACGAAACATATTTATTAATAATCAAAAGTTCATAAGAGTCTGAATTTTTCTTTATATTTTTAGAAAATTTCTAACGTATATTTCTTTCTTTTTCAATAAATATAAAGCATCTTTCAGAAATGCTATTAAAATAACGTTTTAAACCAATTTTTGTGACATGGAAATAATGAAAAGACGGCCATTAACCTCTTAACAAATTTGCCCGCGTACACTGTACGTGCAAGAAGAAATTGTTTGCCCTGCTTCTCAAAAAATTTGGACACCACTAATTTTTAATTGTAGTCTTCGTTTTATTTAATGACAGAATTTTTTCGATTAAACAAGGCGGATATTTTAATTATAAATAAGTAGTGTTACACCTTTACTTTTAGTTTATTGTGTTACAAAAAAGAACCTGTTAAACGGTTAAGTATCATTTGATTTCAATAAAAAAAAAAATACATCCCATTTATAAAAAAATGGAAAACGCTGTTCGATTCTCTAGAGTTGCAATGAGACTATCTAAATGACGCGTATCCTATGGAGGAATAAATATTATTTTATAAATGTGTCACAGTTTTGCGTTCTCATCAGAGAAATCAATCTCGGGGCAACCCTTAATTAAATCTCTATCATCAAAAACACCGACTCATTTATTGCTCAAAATTCAAACAAGGGTTATTGAGTTTAATTTATTATCTTGTTGTTATTAATAGAGAGTTTTCAATGCTTAAGTTAAAGGTTTGAACTTTATAAAAACTGTATATACCATAAGATATCTATGCATAAAGCATTGCTTTAAGGTGGTTCTCAAATTCCCTGCTCAACAACGCGAAACTGCCGACAGATTTTCTGATCCATTTTGAAACATAAAAACATAAAATTGGCACTCTGACTATTAAAGTGATTTGGAATCGAATAGCGTTTTTCATCTTTTGATAAATCAATCATCGAGTTACAAGCAACTCTTGTCAGGTGACGACAAGTTTTTCTCCTATTGGAATTCGGTTTAAAACGCCCTGTGATGCAGTGGGCCAGAGCTTTTTGATTTTCTAGGCTCGTGTAGGATTATCGTTCAAAAGTAACACATTTTTCTTTTCCAAATTCTTTATTATAGCAATTCAATTTAAGTTGGAAAATGCAATAATAAATTTACAATCCATAGATAGTCACTCTCACTTTTTATAACCAAATCTACACTTCGAATACCCAACATGAGTGAACTTTTCGTACTTCACATCTCTCACGTTGACAAAATACAACCTCGCTTTACCCAGGTATCGTGTCTAATGTCCAGAACTGTTCACTAGCACATCCTTGAACTTTTTTTCTTTTTCTTTCTTTCACTAAGGGACGATCGATCTCGCTGCCTCATTGTTCCTTCACCCCGCTATTTCTTACCAATGTCGAAATACTCTATTGAGCAGATCCCGAGGACACAGATAGGCATACTGTCTCTCCTACTGCATACCTTTACACAAAATACTACTGTCCTCCATGGAATTGCCTGTTGCTTCCCAGGGTCAAAAATTTGTTGAGAAGGCTATGTCACAGCCCACTGAGGCAGTATTCTTCTGAAAGATCTTCTGCTTTTATCAAAGAGAAATAAAACGCCATTCGATTACATAGTTTCTGAGTAAGAACATCTGACAGTTTCATGAGTTTCAAAACAAAAATGAATTCAGAAAGTAGCTCCTTTAGGTTTGAGAACAGCCTTAAAGTGGTTGTCAAATTCCCTGCTCAACAACACGAAACTTGCAGAATCATTTTTAAACATAAAGATATAAAATTGGCAGGCCTGAATATTGAAACGATTTAAAATCGAATGGCGTTTTCTATTTTTTGATAAATTAATTACTTATCGAGTGATAAGCGATTCTTGTAGACAACAAGATTTTTCCCTTTCTCGCGCTACTGCGTCGGGAATGGAGTCTACGCGCACCCGACAAAACAATTTCTTCAACGCTTCATATTTTAACACGTTTATAATAAAATAGTCTGTGATTTTATCCCTTTAGTACAGAAATGAACACATGGGTTATTACTATGGGCCACGATTAATAGTCAAATCGATAGTTTTTCATTAGAAAAATATTCAGGGCTTCCTTGTTGAAACCCAGGTCATCCCGACTCCGACTGAAAGCGATAAAGCACAATCCGAGAAACTTAAAGTGTACCTCATTTGCAACAAAGAAAATACGTCAACCTATCCTGCTGCAGGACTGTAATTTCAAGTAAATACGTAATCCACAAAAAGATTTATACACTAAAAAGCAACCTTACCCGAAATGAAAGAAAATAAATCCATATTTTAATACAGTTATTGTAAAAGAAGTCCACAGTTATATCTTTAATATAAACTTTACCTTTTATGTAGAAAATGAAGATATATATATATATATATATATATACCTACAATTAACGCTTCACATTACCTTTACTTGCATAAAATCACTAATAAAAATTTTCTTATTGCTATAGATCCCAAAAGTTGCAAATTTCGTGACCTAGTCATAACGTTCGAGGGCTGATTATCTCATGACTGATTGAATTCCATGATTCTTTTTTCGCGATCATCTAACGAAATTTGCGATTTTTTCCTCGACCATTTCACGGAATTCGCGATTTTTTCCTCGACCATTTCACGGAATTCGCGATTTTTTTTTTATCTGCAACCGTTATCGAAATTGGTTTTTTTCTCGGGACTATTTGTCGAAATATTTTGATAATACAATAATATATTTATGATAATACAGTATTTTTCCGTGACCAGCTGACGAAATTCCATATTTGCTTCTGCGATCTTTTGACAAAATTCGCGATTATTTTTCACGATCATTTGTTGAAATTCGTGTTTATTTTTTTCTACCACCAACTAATAATATTTGTAACTTTTTGCGCGATAGCTACACGAAATTTCGTATCTTATTTCACGATTGTTTGACGAAATTCCCCTCGATTGTTTGACTAAATTTTCGTGATTTTTTTTTTCGCAATCCTTTTACAAAATTCGAGATTTTTGTTTGTACAACCATTTGACGAAATCTGCATTTCTTTTCGCGATCTTTGATGAAATTAGCAATATTTTCCACGGTCGTTTGGAGAAATTAGCGTTTTTTTCCGCGACGATCTTTTTTTTTTTTCAAAATTTTCAAAATTCGCTATTTTTTTCTGATGTGACCAATTGACGAATTGATTTTGCAGAATTCGAAAGAAAAAAAATCGTGGGCTTTCACGAAAATAAAACAAAAATCGCAGAATAATCACAGGTCTGTGACAAAATCACGCAGATCTTTTTTTATTGTGCGAGATGTTTCCATTTTCTGTTAGATTTGTGCAGTTTTGCCCGTTGTGCAATTCTGAACGTTTCCTGTACCGCAAAGAAAATTTTTCCTTGTCCTTCGCCAGGAAACTCTTGAAATGGCGCCCTTGTAGTATAAAACCTGAAAAAAAGAAGTCGAAAGGGGAAAGAAAAAAGTTCCATTTTAGACAGGTCTCAGCAAGTATAATTGTATGATTTTTTTTTTTTTTTTTTTATCGAAATTTGATATTTTTCCCCTTTGAGAAAGAATTCTGTTATAAGCAGGCTTCGTTTTCAGAAGTTTTACTGTAATACATCTATTTTATAGAGTGGATGGTTTAACAGTCTTTGAAAAAAAAGGAACCTATAATAGAAACTTGTCTAAAAAGAAAAATTTTTCATATTCAATATATTGAAATTTTACCTGCTAAGACGAAAACCTGTTTAAAACGAAATATTTCATTGATTCTACTGTTTCCGTATTCAAAGTTTTTACTGTTTTTGTATGCATGATTCCGTTTACGTTTCTAGTTCGGGGGGGGGGGGGGGGCGTAGACGCTTGGATCCTACCCTTAGCTATATAACTTCTCTCAAAAAGTCTTTGCCCCCCCCCCCCCCCCCAAGAAAGTTCTGAAATGGCGTCCCTGACGAAGTATGTAGGTAATCTTATTCAATATCATTACCATTCGGTTAAATAATACATTTTCATCCTTATTCCATTCTTTTTAGTTGCGTTCGTAGTTATACAAATGCGTAGAACCTATAACCGTCGTCTGGTCCGCCCGTCTGTCTGCCCGTCTGTCTGCTCGTCTGTCCGCATATAACAGCGCAAAAACTAGGCAACTGAATTGTTTGAAATTTAATATATAGAATCTTTGCAAAATTTTGTCGAGTCATTTCAAATTTTATGAAAAACGAGCCAAAACTTAAAAAGATAATAATAAAAGTTTTCTTCATTCCATTAAATCCTATCATACGTAATTAATTTAATTATATCCTATGACAGTTAATGATTCTAGGTTGCCATGGTGATGACGTCCTATTTAAGATGGAGTCCTGTATGACCGTGTTACTGAATTTAATATATATAATCGTGATAAATTTTGCATTCATGCATTTTTGCATAAGAGTGCAACAGCTATTGGACCAAGATCGGAATAGTTATAATAGGAATAGTTATAATAGTTACGTAATGGACCTGATCCAATTAGTCATAGAAAAAAGTCAATTGCCACGTTTGAAGTACAATTTCCGACTTGTTTTGTTTATACTATCTGAAATCTTGTGGATGATTTTTCTTTTGCTGTTTAATGATGTAGTTTATATCGTCTGTAAAATGCCTGAAATCGTTGAAAACTTATGTCTATAATTAATATTATCCTATGAAAATGCGAATCTTTCCTGTAAAATAAATATAAAAGTGAATATGAAATAAATTGACCAAAAAATACAAATAAAACTAATTTTATTTTTTATAACAAAATGAATAAATAAATAAAATCAGATGTTGTTGATGAACAATAAAATGTTATTTCAATAATGATCTTTGATGGTGCTTATGAACTGTAGGTTTCAACCATGATGTTTTTTATGCCCTCCACGATGATAATCTCCTCCACGGTTGTATCCTCCTCTGCGGTTGTACCCTCCTCCACGGTTGTATCCTCCTCCACGGTTATATCCGCCACCTCCATGTCTGTCTGGGACAGCAAAAGCTACGGCAATGATGGAAAATATCAAAAGAAGACTACCCTAAAAGAAAAAGAAAAAAGTTAAGTTTTCTTATTTTCTCTTATTCTTATTACAGCTTAAATCTGACGCAACATGTCTTATTGGAAAGCCGAAGCAATACTTTAAAATATGAAAAAAATATTTAATTTTAGTTAAGGGGGCAGTTTACTTGTTCAATAATTTTGTTTATTTTAAAAAATATGGTTCAAATGGTGAACTCACTGCATTTCAATGTTCAACTAAAAGTACATTTTGAAAAAAAAAATTAACTGCATATTAAAAAAAAATATTTTGTAAAAATTTTATTATTATTTTTTTTTTAATCCCTACTACATTTCTAAAAATTTATATTCTTTGCCTATTTTTTTTTTTAATATTTTCAAATGTGTATTACACAAGGATTTTTACATACATCTAATATTACATTTAATATAATTTTTTTACTGATAAATGTAGTGTAAAGCGATGAAATTTAACACATCTACATATACTTTTTTTTTATAATAAAAAAAAACCCCTAAATCTAATTACCTGCGCAGATTTATCATATATAAAATAAAGAACATGTACGAAAAAGTTTTAATCTCTATCTCAAATACAAAAAAAAAAAACTTAGTATTTTTAAAAACATGAAACTGAAGAAAATATGAACATGGAGAAAAGCCATTTAAAGTTTTAATTTCTATAGGTAATTGCGCTGAGTGTAATAACAAATTTTAAAATAACACGCAATATAATTACCATATCGGTAAAAATAAGGTGTCAAATTATTCACAATTAAACAGGCTTTCATTTAATATTAAAAAAGAATAATCGATTTTTTGACCAATTTTAAGGTAAATGGATATATATAGCTATTCACTTTACATCGCGCATTGAAGAGTTAAAGTATATTTGAACTTTTACCGCACATATTATTTCTGATGTCAACGTCCTTTTTTCTATGCCGATACAAAACGCACAACAATGAATGACAGATCATATAGTCCGTCTCAAAAGTATATGCACTCTTCAAATATGGTTAAAAATAATTGAAGAAGATAATATATGAAGCCAATTTACAATAAATACTCGATATTTAGTCAAAATCAAATAAAATAAGCAGTTTTTGTTGGTTAAAATAAAAATTACATTTAATTTTTATTTAATTTACCTTTTTTCTGGGAGAAATACTGTCTCAAAAGTTTAAGCACTTTATGCAATTTTTTTTAGAAACACGGGATTGATGGGTGTAATGAGGTTGTATGACGTCATTTTCCAATTTAATAAAAATATAAAAGTAAAAAAATCATTTCCACACGTTTTAAAAATGCCGAAGGGCAAAGAATTCACAAAAAGTGAGATTTTAAAAGTTTTTAAATAGAAATCACAAAATAAAACTGTTTCTTAAATTTCAAAAATTTTAAATTGATCAAAGCAATGCATCTATATCAAGAACTCTCCAGAAACGATAATTTCAACCGGAAACCAAGATGCGGAAGATCACGTATGACATTTGTTGAGAGGGATAGGAGAATACGGCGATTCCTGTTTAGATAAAATATGCCCATGCAACAAATTAAAAATAATCTCCGTGTACAGGTGTTCAAAGATAGTGTACATACACGTATTAAAGAATGTGATCACATCATACTAAAGAAAATGTCTTGCAAACCATGTCTCAAACTACACCACTAACAAGCAAGAATGAACTGGTCTAAAAAGCACATGTCCTGCGGGGACAAGTTATTATTTTATTCAATGATGGTAAAAAATGGAACTTAGATGGCCATGATTGGTAAAACATGTATTGGCATGATCTCCGAAAGGAACCAAGAAGTTTTTTCAACAAGCAGCAAGGCGGTAAGCCTGTAATTGTTTGGGGGTATTCGGTTTCAACAACCTGCCCTCTCTGGATTTTCTGAACGGAAGAGAAAATTCCAAAAATATGAAGAGACGCTGAACCAACATTTCCTTCCATTCAGTGACATTTTTTTTGGGGGGGGGGGGGCCCTGAATGGATCTTTGAACAAGTTAATGCCTCAATGTACATATTACATACTACATAACCGTGGTCTTCGCAGAATTTTTTTTTAATTTTTTACTCGCCAGCTTTAAGTCCTCGCATAAACCCGGTTGACAATGTCTATGGCATTTTAATCAGTCATGTTTACAGCAATGGAAAACAGTATGACTCTCTTGAAGAATTCAAAGGGGCCATAGAGAAAGCAAGGTACTCTTTGCCACCAGCCCTACAAAAACTAATAATTTCGATATACGCGCGTTTATTTGAACTAATCCGAAATCACGGAAGAATAATTTGTATCTAACAGTTTTGTAAAAATGATAAATGTAGTTGTTTTTGCCATTGTGCATAAACTTTTGAGACAGTTTTGTTTTAAAAAAATTTTTAATTATATTTTTTACAAATATGTAATTTAAAATTTTCTACTTTTGATATCATTTATTTAAATGAAGTTGCGAAATACACATACAAAAAAATGCTATTTATTTTAACTTTTTATTATTCATTAAAAATCAACATTTTATTCTTATGCTTAAACTTTTGAGACAGACTATATAAAAGGTTTTTGAACTGTCTTTTGACATAGTCAATTCAAATTTTGTCTAAACGCATAGTTATGGTTAATTCAAAATTAATAAACCTGGCAGTGAGATACCCTCGCAACGGGTCTGTTGGCAAATATGAAATGCGTTGGAAATAAAAGTATGCAGAAACGGAGGTTTTCACTAATTCAGTCCGATAAATAAAGAGAATACGTATAGAGTTTCATTTCCTATTAAATCGTCTAACAAAGATTTATCATCAAAAATTACCTCTTAAATCATTTTTATGTACCTTTTAAAAAATGTCTTAATTTTTTTCCTCACCCAAAAAACCGCTTCTTCACAGATATGAGTAGGATAAATTGAAAATATTAGTAATAAAAACTCCAGTTCAAAAGCTTTGTCAATCTATTATTCATTTATAGAAAAACACGAAAATGCGTTCAGTATAAAAAAAAAATTTTATTAAAATATTGACTTGCAAAAACTTCATGATATTATGAACTTCATTAATTATTTTTCAGCAACAATATTTTAAAGAAGTTTGTGTAATTGCCTGTTAAATTATTTTCATGCATCTTTTTAAAAAAAAAAATGTATACATTCGATTTTTTCAGGTGAAAATAAACTTCTTTCGTCAATCTTCTTTGAAAACATTGGTAATAAAGACTTCGGTCTACTATTACCTCCTCAAACTATTATTCTTTACACGGAAAATACGAAAGTGCATTCAGTATAAAGATTTTTAGTTAAAATAATGACTCATAAAAAAATCCACGATGTTAGACTTTGAAAATTACCCTCAACTGCGAATTTTATGGAAATCTTTGAAAGAAGTTTAAAGGGTTAAGAATTAAAATTTTTGTAACCGTTATAAGTAAAAAAAATACTGGTACGACATTTTTTATGGTATTTTGAAAATATTAATAATAAAAACTTAGGTTTAGAGCCTTGTGAAATTAGTACAGTAGCACTTCCAGTGGCCGATTTATGCAGGGGCATGCGGAGCAGCTGCCCGGTCCCCCCTTTTTTAGGGACCTTCATGAGAGTAATCAGGATTTTCATTAAAAAGTGCCAAATGATTAAAATTAGCCAAAAGTGGCCAAAATTCATATATTTTCAAATATTTAGGATGAGAGGGTGGTCCCCGTTCCCCTCTCTGCTTCCAGTACCCCCTCCACCCATGCAAAAAACAAACTATATCATTAGAAAACAAATGATTAAAATTTTATTACAACAACTTAGTATTTCATTGTTTTCAAAAGAAATTCTTTATTAATGTTTTCCTCATAACGTGGCAAGTTAAAACCATTAATTATGACCCATTTGGGGCATTTTCTTTAAGGCATCGTATGCCGTACGTAGCAAAGTAAAAGTTTGCAAAGAAATACTCGTGTCAACCAATTTATCATTTTTTCTACTATTATCCTACTAGTATTTTTTCTTAAAGTTATGACCATCTTTTTGTGATACCCTGTATACAGATGTGAGCAGTACTCGGTAGAAAATTCGTGCAAGCATACAATATGTATGAAGTTTAACTAGCCGCTTCCATATTATTCACAAAAAAAATTCTATAGATAGATACAAGAGGGCCCCCAGAATGATGCTTGCCCCGGGGCCCTTCATAGCCGAAGTCGGGTTCAAGCACTTCGTCAGATCACACATGCCGGGAAGCGAAAAAAAAAGTGATATATCAGAATACGCCATATAACGCAGAGGGCAGTGAAATTTTAGAAAAGTCGATAACTCGAGACATGGTGTATGCTTGTCTTCGAAATGTTTCTTTATGCGTATATTAAAATGTTCTAAAGAAATATGACAAAAGAGACACTTTGTAATAGAATTATAGGTAAAAATATATAAAAATGCATTTAAGAGAGATTTCTTTTACTCGGGAGACACGGAAAAAGAGCGGTATATTCGGCGATGTGACGGGGGTTCTACTGCATTTTCAATTTACAGCAAAAAAAAAAAAAACAGAAATCTATTCAATTAAAAATATGTAATTAAAATAATAATTTGTAAAAAACATTACAATGTCTGAAATCTTTAATAAATATTCCTCATCTACGAATTTTAAGAATATGTTTCAAATGAGATTAAAAAGCTAACTATTAAAATCGTAATACCTTTAATTAAAGAAAAATGTTGGTAAGGGGCTGTCCATAAATGATGTCACACTTTTTTTTTCCATTTTTTAACCTCCCCCCCCCCCCTTTGTCGCAAAGTGTCATACTTCACCCTACCCTCTATCCCCCACCTTTTGTCATATGTCACGCTATATTAATTAAAGATATACTTGCAGTTCAGAAACAAAGTAATACGTTACATATCTTATTTCAAATTTTATTTTTAAACGTTAACCATGTGTTTTAATGACATTTGTGAGCATAACAATAAAAAGTCCTTCCGGCCAGTGCCGGGAGGAAGAGGTAGCTTTCATTTTCCTTATTTTAAAAAAGCCAACTTATATTATTCAAACACACGAAGCTCAATTTAGTGGAAACCGAATATAGGAGATTCAATATTAATTTTTATCAATACTAAATCATTATGAATGAGAATTTCGCGAAATTAGTCAGCTTTATCCAAGCTGCTTTTATTTAAACTAACTTATATTTGGCTGCCAAATTTGGCGATTTCTTAAAGTTCCTGCCATTTTAAGACAACATGGTGGATGAGGCTAATCAGTGAACTTGGTCGAGACCTTAGTAATGGCTGTGCACATGCTCACTCACATCGGAATCGGTTGATATATACGAGTGCTGTCGCAGGCAAAAAAAAAGTTTTTCAAAATGTCACCCACATTAGAAATTGAAACTGCTATATCTGAGCCAATTTTTAAGATAAAGACAAACAAAAAAATGCTTGTGAATGCTTATATCAAGGTCAAATACTTATAAAAGAAACCTTTTTCAATTTCTATTTTTTATTTATTTATTTTTTTTGCACCTCACTTTAAATATAATTTTTTTTTTTAATTTAATGGCCGCCATTTTGAAACAAGATGGCTGATGAAGCTGGCCAACGAACTTGGTTGAGATATTGATGTATACTATCCACATGCCTTCTTCCATCGAAATAGGCGAATACGTGTGTTATCGCGTGACAAATACAAGATCGTTTCAAAGTGTTAGCCATGCTAGAAATTTAAAGTGCTATAATTCAATATTTTTTAAGATATAAACAAAAGAACAAATTTTCAGAAACAAAAACTGCTCCAGAATCTTTGTATCAAGTCCAAACACACAAATTTTTTTTTTTCATTTTCCAATTTTTTAATACTTTATTTTAAATTTTAAATTACTTTTTTTTAAATGGCAACCCTTTTGAAACAAGATGGCGAATGAAGCTGGCCAACGAACTCGGTCGAGACATTGGTATGTACTATGTACAGATCAAGTTACATCCAAATCGGTTCATAAATACGCCTGTTATCGCGTGACAAAAATCAGGTCGTTTTAAAATGTCAGCCACAATAGAAATTAAAAATGCTATAACTCAGCCATTTTTTTAGATATAGACGAAACAAAACCTGTTCCGGAATCTCTGTATTAAGGTCAAACACATACGAAGAAAATCTTTTTCATTTTCCAATTTTTTGGTATCTCATTTTAATTTTAAATTTTTTAAATTTTTTTAAATGGCCGCCATTTTGAAACAAGATGGCGGATGAAGCTGGCCAACGAACTCGGTCGAGACATTGGTGTGTACTATGTACACACCAATGTACAAAAATCAGGACACTTCAAAATGTCAGCCATGCTAGAAATTCAAAATGCTATAACTCAGCCATTTTTTAAGATATAGACGAAACAAAAACTGCTCTCGAATCTTTTTATCAAGGTCAAACACATAAGAAAAAAATATTTTTTCAATTTTCAATTTTTTGGTGCCACATTTCAAATTAAATTTTTCTTAAACATTTAAATGGCCGCCATTTTTAAACAAGATGGCGGTTGATGCTGGCCAACGAACTCGGTCGAGACATGGGTATGTACTATGTATAAACGAAGTTACATCCAAATCGGTTCATAAATACGCCTTTTATCGCGTGACAAATTTCAGGACGTTTCAAAATGTCAGCCACGCTAGAAATTCAAAATGCTATAACTCAGCCATTTTTTAAGATATAGACGAAACAAAAATTGCTCCAGAGTCTTTGTATAAAGGTCAAATACATAAGAAAAAAATATTTTTCCATTTTCAATATTTTGGTACCACTTTTCAAATTTTAAATTTTTAAAAAAATTTTAAATGGCCGCCATTTTGAAACAAAATGGCGGAAAAAAAAATTGAAAAAAAATTGAAAATTGAAAAAATATTTTTTTCTTATGTGTTTGACCTTGATAAAAAGATTCGGGAGCAGTTTTTGTTTCGTCTATATCTTAAAAAATGGCTGACTTATAGCATTTTGAATTTCTAGCGTGGCTGACATTTTGAAACGTCCTGATTTTTGCCACGTGATAACAGACGTATTTATGAACCGATTTGGATGTACTTTGGTGTGTACATAGTACATACAAATAACTCAACCGAGTTCGTTGACCAGCTTCATTCGCCATCTTGTTTCAAAATGGTGGCCATTTAAAAAAAAATTTAAAAAATTAAATTTAAAATGAGATACCAAAAAATTGGAAAATGAAAAAGATGTTTTTTGTATGTGTTTGACCTTAATACAAAGATTCCGGAACCGGTTTTGTTTCGTCTACATCTAAAAAAATGGCTGAGTTAAAACATTTTGAATTTCTATTGTGGCTGACATTTTAAAACGACCTGATATTTGTCACGCGATAACAGGCGTATTTATGAACCGATTTGAATGTAACTTGGTCTGTACATAGTACATACCAATGTCTCGACCGAGTTCGTTGGCCAGCTTCATTCGCCATCTTGTTTCAAAAGGGTTGCCATTTTTAAAAAAATGTAATTTAAAATTTAAAATGAGGTATTAAAAAATTGGAAAATGAAAAAGATTTTTTTTTATGTGTTTGGCCTTGATACAAAGATTCTGGAGCAGTTTTTGTTTCTGAAAATTTGTTCTTTTGTTTATATCTTAAAAAGTGGTTGAATTATAGCACTTTGAATTTCTATCATGGCTAACACTTTGAAACGATCTTGTATTTGTCACGCGATACCACACGTATTCGCCTATTTCGATGGAAGAAGGCATGTGGATAGTGTACATCAATATCTGGACCAAGTTCGCTGGCCAGCTTCATCAGTCATCTTGTTTCAAAATGGCGGCCGTTAAATTAAAAAAAAATTATATTTAAAGTGACGTGCAAAAAAATTAGAAATTGAAAAAGGTTTCTTTCTTAAGTATTTGACCTTGATATAAGGATTCAGGAGCATTTTTTGTTTGTCTTTATCTTAAAAAATGGCTCAGATATAGCAGTTTCAATTTCTAAAGTGGGTGACATTTTGAAAAATCTGATTTTTTGCCTGCGACAGCACTCGTATATATCAACCGATTCCGATATGAGTGAGCATGTGCACAGCAATTACTAAGGTCTCGTCCAAGTTCACTGGTTAGCCTCATCTACCATGTTGTCTTAAAATGGCAGACACTTTAAGAAATCGCCGAATTTGGCAGCCAAATATAAGTGACTTTAAATAAAAGCAGCTTGGATAAAGCTGACTAATTTCGCGAAATTCTCATTCATAATGATTTAGTATTGATAAAAATTAGTATTGAATCTCCTACATTCGGTTTCCACTTAGTTGAGCTTCGTGTGTTTGAATAATATAAGTTGTCTTTTTAAAAATAAGGAATATGAAAGCTACCTCTTCCTCCCGGCACTGGCCGGAAGGACTTCTTGTAATGAAAGCTACCTAAAATGATTCGTGTACTTATTTTGTATGAAATAAGATTAAGGTTTACAACAAAAAACATAATTAATATACAATAGCAATAAAATATTATGAAAGAGCAATTGAAAGCAGTAGTATTTTGGAATTTGAAATGGAATTTAATATATTTGGCTTTAAATCTTATCTTTACTTCAGGAACACAAAATACTTTAATTTCAAAATAACTTCAAAATTTATTCTGCTGATTTTTAATGTTTTTATTTTAACCAAAATGTGTGATGTCAGACTTCTTCTTACCCCTTCCCACCCCCTTGTCACAAACTGTCATAATTTCACGACCGCCCCCCCCCCCCCTTCAAAGCCAAAAAACTGTTTCACTACTAAGTGGGTTATTCAATCAGATCGCAAGTTCCCTCGCTAATGTTAAATCTATGGGAGTGGTATGCATTCTCATTTTTTAAATATCTCATAACCAAATTAATGTTTTAGGTAGCTTTCTTTACAAAAAAGCTACCTATTGCAGCCGTTCGGAGGAAAGCGATTTCAAAAAATTTTGGTATATTTTCATCGATCATGACTCCCAGACCCCGAAACCACCCTCCGTTCAAAATTGATATATATATATATCTGACCTATGTCACACTGTAACTCGCGTAATTATGAACCGATTTCGATGTAATTCGGTGTGTACATAGTACATACCAATGTCTCGACCGAGTTCGTTGGCCAGCTTCATCCGCCGTTTTGTTTCAAAATGGCGGCCATTTAAAATTTTTAAAAAAATTTAAAACTTGAAATGTGGTACCAAAAAATTAAAAATGGAAAAATATTTTTTTCTTATGTATTTGACCTTTATACAAAGATTCGGGAGCAGTTTTTGTTTCGTCTATATCTTAAAAAATGGCTGAGTTATAGCATTTTGAATTTCTAGCGTGGCTGACATTTTGAAACGTCCTGAATTTTGTCACGCGATAAAAGGCATATTTATGAACCGATTTGGATGTAATTCGGTGTGTACATAGTACATACCAATCTCTCGACCGAGTTCGTTGGCCAGCTTCATCCGCCATTTTGTTTCAAAATGGCGGCCATTTAAATTTTTTTTAAAAATTTAAAATTTGAAATGTGGTACCAAAAAATTGAAAATGGAAAAATATTTTTTTCTTATGTATTTGACCTTTATACAAAGATTTCGGAGCAGTTTTTGTTTCGTCTATATCTTAAAAAATGGCTGAGTTATAGCATTTTGAATTTCAAGCGTGGCTGACATTTTGAAACGTCCTGAATTTTGTCACGCGATAAAAGGCGTATTTATGAACCGATTTGGATGTAACTTCGTTTATACATAGTACATACCAATGTCTCGACCGGGTTCGTTGGCCAGCTTCACCCGCCATCTTGTTTAAAAATGGCGTTCATTTAAATTTTTAAGAAAAATTTAAATTTGAAATGTGGTACCAAAAATTGAAAATTGAAAAAATATTTTCTTCTTATGTGTTTGACCTTGATAAAAAGATTCGGGAGCAGTTTTTGTTTCGTCTATATCTTAAGAAATGGCTGAGTTATAGCATTTTGAATTTCTAGCGTGGCTGACATTTTGAAACGTCCTGATTATTCTCACGTAATAACAGACGTATTTATGAACCGACTTGGATGTACATTGGTGTGTACATAGTACATACAAATATCTCGACCGAGTTCGTTGGCCAGTTTCATCCGCCATCTTGTTTCAAAATGGCGGCCATTTAAAAAAATTAAAAAATAAAAAAAATTAAATGAGATACCAAAAAATTGAAAAATGAAAAAGATTTTTTTTGTATGTGTTTGACCTTAATACAAAGATTTCGGAACAGTTCTTCTTTCGTCTATATCTAAAAAAAAATGGCTGAGTAATAGCATTTTGAATTTCTCTTGTGGCTGACATTTTAAAACGACCTGATTTTTGTCACGCGATAACAGGCGTATTTATGAACCTATTTGGATGTAACTTGGTCTGTACATAGTACATACCAATGTCTTGACCGAATTCGTTGGCCAGCTTCATTCGCCATCTTGTTTCAAAAGGGTTTCCATTTAAAAAAATTAAATTTAAAATTCAAAATGAGGTATTAAAAATTGGAAAATGAAAAAGATTTTTTTATGTGTTTGGCCTTGATACAAACATTCCGGAGCAGTTTTTGTTTCTGAAAATTTGTTCTTTTGTTGATATCTTAAAAAATGGTTGATTTATAGCACTTTGAATTTCTAGCATGGCTAACATTTTGGAACGATCTTGTATTTGTCACGCGATAACACACGTATTCGCCTATTTCGATGTAAGAAGGCATGTGGATAGTATACATCAACACCTCGACCAAGTTCGCTGGCCAGATTCATCAGTCATCTTGTTTCAAAATGGCGGCCATTAAATTAAAAAATATATATATATTTAAAGTGAGGTGCAAAAAAATTAGAAATTGAAAAAGGTTTCTTTCTTAAGTATTTGATCTTGATATAAGGATTCAGGAGCATTTTTTGTTTGTCTTTACCTTAAAAAATGGCTCAGATATAGTAGTTTCAATTTCTATTGTGGGTGACATTTTGAAAAATCTGATTTTTTGCATGCGACAGCACTCCTATATATTAACCGATTCCGATGTGAGTGAGCATGTGCACAGCAATTACTAAGGTCTCGACCAAGTTCACTGCTTAGCCTCATCCACCATGTTATCTTAAATTGACAGGCACTTTAAGAAATTGCCGAATTTGGCAGCCAAATATAAGTTACTTTAAAGAAAAGCAGCTTGGATAAAGCTGACTAATTTCGGGAAATTCTCATTCATTATATTGATAAAAATTAGTATTGAATCTCCTATATTCGGTTTCCACTAAATTGAGCTTCGTGTGTTTGCATGATATAAGTTGGCTTTTTTTAAATAAGGATTATGAAAGCTACCTCTTCCTCCCGGCACTGGCCGGAAGGACTTTTTCACTTATTTTTTCCGTGTACTCTTCTTAAAGGATTTCTCTTTTTTTAGTTGTC
The DNA here is from genome assembly GCA_963932465.1 of Maratus speciosus. Taxonomy (NCBI): domain Eukaryota; kingdom Metazoa; phylum Arthropoda; class Arachnida; order Araneae; family Salticidae; genus Maratus; species Maratus speciosus. The sequence goes on along the minus strand of OZ010798.1, from coordinate 319,826,482 downwards.
AAAATGTTTCTAAAATATATGCTTAATTTTATCTAAAGTGTTATAAAGTCTTACTCATAGCTCGTACGATTTTAAGACATAAAATATTAAAGTAAACAAAAACATAACTTGAAGAACAAATTAAAAAAAACGAAATTTATTTCCTACATTGTTTAAGCCCGAGAAGGGACAGATATTAATTTATTTCATTCAATTAGTTCTACATTAAATGTTAAATTTTTGTAACAAATTAGTTGAGCCAATTGAAGATTAAAAAATAAAAATAAAATTCATATAATATGATACTAAAAACACACTAAAAAATTAGATTCCGTTCGAATGAAATCGAAATAAATCTTAGACTTCTTCCATTTTTAATTGAAAATATTTGTATTGCAGATTTTGTATTATGTTTATGTCAATTGTGCATAAAATGATAAGATGCATACGAAATAAAAAACTTAAAAAAAAAGTCTAAGATTTATTTCGATTTTATTTGAACGGAATCTAATTTTTTAGGGTGTTTTTAGTATCATATTGTATGAATTTTATTTTTATTTTTTAATCTTCAATTGGATTAACTAATTTGTTACAAAAATTTAACATTAAATGTAGAACTAATTGAATGAAATAACTTAATATCTATCCCTTATCGGGCTTAAACAATGTAGGAAATAAATTTCGTTTTTTAAATTTGTTCTTCAAATTATGTTTTTGTTTAATATGTCAAGTTTTTCAATAACTACTGCACTCAGGCGATCACATTTCAAAATTAATAGAGAGTATCATCATCAGGCTCTTATGTATGCGGTATTGCATCACAATGTGAGATGCAGTTTACCAATGTGCAATTCAAAATGTTTCACCACTGCAGTAATGCAGGTTGCGGTAGTTTGGACAAAAACTTCTAATCTGAACATAAAAAATCTATAATAAAATCATAAAAAATTAACTTAACTTAAATTTAGATACCCTATTTCCCACTCAGGAACGCTATGAATGTAAATGTAAATTGTGTTGAATCCTTACTACAAATATTTAACAATATTATAGCTGTGATACAGTAAAAAATAAAAAATAAAAGTTTTACTTAAATTTTTAAACCTTAATCTCTCCCAAGGGGTGATGTAAATACATCAGAAAATTATTACCTAAGTTTAACTTGGGGTATAAATAGTTCTCATCTCGGAAAAAAAAAATACATTTTAAAATTTAAGTTATGTAATTCCCACTAAGTTCGCTACCTGCGTAAAAATAGTTATCTATTAGAAACTTTTTACTAAAATATAAACTTGACCAAAGCAAAAACTTATTCTGAAAATATCCTTGAAAATATCCTTTTTATTTCCACTATGACGCCATATTCACCTTTTTAAGTTTTGAAAAAAAAAAATTGCTCAATATAATATTTCACGTGAAAATCTTTCAACTGAAAAGAAATAAATTATTACAGCTTTTGAAATTTTTGCAACAATGAAGTAAAAATGTTACATTTTCTATGAAAAAATGTGTGTTGATTTTCAATGAAAAAAGCGAAAATTGGAATTATTAAGAAAAATAATTGAATAATGTGAACAAAAATTGGCCCATGTTTCTCTCTGGGTTATAATCCACCCATATGCAAAGGCATTTTACCATTCGTTTTGACCCTGACGTCAGGCAAACGTTTTTACACTTTAAATTTATAATATCATTAAAATTAGTCAAGAATAAAAAATGAGTGGCATCAGGGACAAAAAGGTGGGAAGAAAAAATTAAAAAGTTATGATCTCCATAGGCTTTTCCATGTTAAATTAACATTGAAAAGTGACACTGGAAATAAATAAGTATTGCGCTGCCGTGCAATACTTAAATTAAGCATATATTTTAGAAATATTTTGACAACTAAAAAAAAAAAAAGAGAGAGAGAGAGAGAGAGACATCCATTAAGAAGAGTACACATAAAAGAAAAATGGAGTCAAAAATATTAATTTCCTGGGGAGCTATTTTAAAAATAATAACGCATTCCACATCAATAGGTTTATCATTAGCGAAATGAATTTGAGATCTGACTGATCAACCCTCTAAGTGTAGTACTTTTTAAAAGTTTATTAATAAATACTTTGTGCAAATTCTTGTCAAACTATAAAATAAGGTAAATGCACCTATAGTGGGCCACGTACCAGTAATGGTCCACTAATTTTTAAAGTTTAAAAAAAAAGCCCAAAATGCATTACTGAAAAACGACCGAAAGGAATTTGACTAACATCCATAAATGTTAATGTTCCATAAACTGTTTGGAATATTTTTTTTTTCTGCTGTTAGATTTGTTTATTTTCTAGCGTGTCTTCAAAAACAGGTTTTTAGGCAAATTCTTAGAGATTTCATTAAGAGATAAGTTTTTATCTAAAACATTATTTCTTTAATATTATGTTTTATTTTGAATTAAACTGCTGTTGATATACTCTATTGCATTGTATATAATTTGTTAGATAAGCCGAAAACTTAAAAGTGCATGCATCAGACATTTACTAGGCCCACTACTGGAGCATAGAGAAAGGTAACATTTTTTATTTTTCATTTTTTCCAAAGAATATAGGTATATTTTGAAGCTTTGAATGTTCATTCTGATACATGAAGATTGGGACTAGGCTAGAAAATATATTCTTTTGAAATTCATTAACTATTTAATAATAATTAGATAAATGTCCTTAAGTGGCCCAATACTGGTGCGTATATCTTAGTAACTTTAATAATTTTACAATATGATTAGTTTATATATAAAAAACAAGAAAGAAAAAAATCATGCTTCAAGCATAGATTATGAAACACTTTCCAACACATTCAGAATAATGTAACAAAACTGCGCCGTTTGAAAATTAAAATATTACGTCTAATTCAACCACATAAAAACGCATAACATATTTCAAAACCCAATTTCAGCTCTTCCTATCCACAATAGGAAAATTATCCGAATTTTTTCAGCAGCCCTGTATATGATATTTAGATTTGAATCTATTAACTACATGCATGCCAAAATTTAGTTCCCTTAAGAAGCACATATACTTTAGTTGAAAATTTACCTTCAGCAATTTCCTCTAATAAAGAGAACGGTACGTGAATACTTTTGTGCAACCTTGTATTTGAGGTATAGAATTTATATATAATGAGTAAGATGCAAAAAATTAATTAAATTTAAAAGCGCATACCGAATTTTAAACCGTACACTCCAGCAATTATTACTCAAAGACAGTACTGTACTGTAACCGATTTCTTTTGCGTGTCCCTGTAAATGAATAAAAAATGCTATGAATGCACTGTTCTAACGTGATCGTAGGGAAATTCAGTGATTTATATCAGTTTCAATACATTTGAAATAGCGTAATGTCATTAAAATACTCAACATACAATACAATTTTTCTCCATATACCATAATGTAAGGGAATACTTTTATGTGACAATGTAAATGAAAGATTAATCCTACATACTTCATATACAATACCAAACAGGCTTTGGTGACCCTAAATAATCTTTATTAATTTCATGAAAATCCAAGTACATTTACTGGAGTTAGAGCGTGGACAGACTGACAGACGGACATACAAACCGAATGCATAAACACTTTTCAACAAAGTTAAAAAGTATTAAGAAACATAGAAATGCATTTAACACAAGATTTCGAATAACAGGATAACAACTTACAAAAAACTTCATGATATTAGAATTCTTTGAATTAGATCAAAATCTTTCAAGGCAGGTAGAATGTTAGCATAGCTAAATGTTAGTGGTATATATAGTTATCGACCATTTCTTACAAACCTAGATATATGTACAATGACGTCAATGAAGGTGTCAGATAAATTTTGACCTAATATGTAAAATACTTTCGATTTTACCTAGCACGTCATTAAATTCTAGGTTTGTTAGTTTTTTAATTATTATTATGTGAATGAAGAAACGATAATCTTTTACAATCATAGTGAAAGTGAAACTCCGATGGAAATGGAACGAAATCGGTAAGTGGTCATTGCCTTAATCAAAAGAAAACGGGGAACCTCAACCCTATAACCTCAATTTAATGGCCATCGTTTTAATGATGTGTAAATGCTGAACTGAAAAAAAAATAATTGGTTAAAAAAGTATTAATAAATTTGAATAATCCTTTTTTACGCATTTGCAACGATTTTCATTTAAAAATTTTAAATTTTCATACATTTTTCATGAACATTTTTGTTTTATAGTTTTATTGCTTCGAAGCATTTCAATATTTATATTTTAAAAATCAGTAGGGTAATTTGGTGTTTATTTTTTTTAAACAGAAAAAAAAAAACTATAGATCTTTAAAAAGAGTTAAAAGTACAAGGCAAAACATACCTCTTCAGGGACAGATTCATAAAAGGAAGAAAGAATTTTGGTCATTATTCAGTAGGTTAATTATTAAATATATATACAGTAAAACTCTCTAAAGCGATCACGTTCCGTTCCAATAAAAATTGGTCGCTCTGAGAGGTGGTCTCTTAATGGAGGTTATGTTTAAATCTAGATTTTAATTGTTGAAAAAAAGGTAAAAATTAATGTTACTAAAATTTATTTTTCGCATTGGAAAAAAATATGAAAATTTAAGTATTAAAACAAAAGTTAATTACATAAGCAGAGTTTAAAAAATGAACAAATTGAAATTTGCTTTGATTTTACGGTTTTTATCTTTTATAACTTTTATTTCCAAGTCCGTTTGCAAGAAAACGAAAAAAACAGCTCGATGACATAGTTTCTGAACAACAATACCTGCTAGTTTCATGCATTTCCGAACAAAAAATAAATTAAAACTTATGTCATAAAGTTACATTTTTAGATTTGAGAACAGACTTAAGAATTTTTACTCACTACATTTTAGAAGAGGATTATGTTTGTATAAGTTGAAGGCTGTTCTCAGCAGCTCTGCTCAACAAGCGAAATACGTTTAGACACATTTACAAATTTATTTTTTAATGGAAAGATATAAAATTTGATGGCCTGACTATGGAAGTGATTTGGAATCGAACTGTGTTTTCTATTTTTAGCTAACAGGCTATCAAAGGTTGATTTTTGACGGCCGATTATCTACTCTAGGGATTTAGACCCGAGGGGGAGTGACCTTCGTGGGGGTCTTTCTAAAGGAACCTAACCCGTATTTACGCATGGAAATCCATGGCTCGAAGAAAACCACGAAAACTCCGAACGATTAGGCCAACGGGCGCGATTGGGTTCTGGCTATCAAAGTCTAATGGGCTTATGTGCCCGCCTATTCTGTGTGTACGTAGGTAACGCGATAACTCTTTATAGAAATATCCGATTTGCTTCAATTTTTTTTTCTAGGTTCATTCTCATAAGGCGCTTTCTTGATTAGTTTTGAGGGTTCATTGGTTAAGTATGAAGGGGGGGGGGGGGGGGGGTACGGGTGTAATCCCATCCCCTTAACTTAGATAAATAGGTTTTTCATGCAGAATTAAGATTTGCTTCAATTTTGGTATGCTGGTTAATTCTGATAAGGCGCTTCTCTGATTAGATTTGGAGGTTCATTGGTTAAGTATAAAGGGGGGGGGGGGGGGACCGGGGACTAATACCCCCTTAATTTAGATAAATGGGCTTTTCTATCCACATATACTTTAAAATAGGTATTAAGTATACCTACTTTATACTTTATTGGTAAAGTATAAAGATGTGAAACAAGGGGGGTTTCCGATCCCTCCTTAATTTATTTTTTGAAAAGCATTATTCTTTGAAGTAAGAGTGTAATATACAATTAGTGTGAATAGACTGTGAGCGCAATACCATCAGTTTAACTGGGCACTTTTCTTTTTTATTTGATAAATAAATTACCTATCAAGTTATCAGCAATTCTGATCATGTGACAAAGACTTTTTCCCCCTTTCTTGAGGGGTTATTCTTCTTTCTTTCGCGCGGAAATTCGATTCAAAACGTCCACTTTGACACTATTTCCTGAAAGATCTATTGCGTTTGCAAAAAAAAATGGAAAGAACAGCTCGATTGCATAGTTTCTGAACAACACTCGCTAATTTCATGCATTTCCGACCAAAAGTAAATTAAAACTTATGTCATAAAGTTAAGGGGGTAAAACTTATGTCATAATTTTTTTTAAGTAACTTGATAATAAGTGTTTATTCATGATCATAAACTTCAATTTATGTCGTACAAAATATTGTACTTTCTAAAAGGAGCATTAACATACGACAAACAATGTTTTATAAATGATTGTTTTAAGATTATCCTTTTTTTTCATTCTATTTATGTGTTGTTTAGTTTGTGATTAATATCCTTAATTAATGATTCATTTCTAAAATTTAATAAAGTTTCACAAAATTTAAAATGTAACTATGTTTTTAATCTTGCCGCTAAAAGAAGGAGCTAGATTTTAGGCAAAAATGCAAAAATGTTCAACTATCGTCAATATCAGCGTTTTTGTAAGAAATTATAAAATGATTTGTACATTAATACAGCCTTATCTATTACGAATAGTTGTGGAAATATTGGATATGGAATATATTGCAGAAAAGTAACTGTTCTTCACATCTCAGGCAGCATAGTAGCGTATTTTTGTTTTATCATCATTTTATCTTCATTTTGTATTATAAAATAGCGTAGAGGAAGCTAGAACGTTTATAAAGTAAGCTTCAAAACAAAGCGACAAACATATAAACTCTAGCTTTGCAAACAGATTTAATTGGAAACAGAACAAAATCTTTGCAAACAGATATGCTTCAATATGTTTTATGAAGCAGCTACGCGGAGCTGGAAAATTTAAGGTACTAAGCTTCAGAACTAAATGACAAACTTATGTAAAACAACAGCTTTTCAAACAGATTTAATTGCGAACAGAACAGAAGCTTTGTAAGAATATATGCTTAATTTTGTTTTATAAGAGAGTGTAGGCAAAGCTAAAACTTTTAAAATAAGCTTTAGAACAAAATAACAAACTTATGTAAAACTGCTGTTTTGCAAATAAATTTAGTTCGAAACAGAACAGATTCTTTGCAAACTGATATACTTCATTGTGTTTCATAAAGCAGCGTAGGCGGAGCTAGAACGTTTAAAGTAAGCTTCAAAACAAAAAGACAAACTTGTGTTTTAACCCTTTATCTACTGAATTATGAATTCATGAAAATTTTATCTTCTAAAGCATTTTTCGTGAATTGTTTAAACAAAATTAGAAGATTTACCTAATCATTTAATAAATTTTAGAAGGATTTTAGAAGTATGGATGGATTTAGAAGGATTAATTAAATTTTAATTTATAGGGATTTTGTGCAATATTTATAACCCTACTCAGATCTTTTATTTTAAATATTTTTCTTAGTATTTTGTAGAATGAGGAAATGTACAAATATAATGCTCTTATAATAGAAATATAGAAATATTTCCGAATTGAACCCTCCCCCTCCCCCTCAGCGCTAGAAAGCTGAAAAGACGCAAAGGCCAAAGAAATCGTCCTTTTAAAAATATTTTTGTTTTGTGTAACCCATAATGCTTTTAGAAAAAGATAAAGTAATGTATCTATAACTCATTCTAAACAGTATTGCTAACAATCGATGTATTAAATGAATTTTATAACAATTTATTTTAATGGTACTTATAAGTACCGTCAGTAGATAAAGGGTTAAACTGTAGCTTTGCAAACAGATATGCTTCATTATGTTTTATAAAGCAGCGTGGGCGGAGCTAGAATGTTTTAAAGTAAGCTTCAGAACAAACTGACAAACTTATATGAAACTGTACCTTTGTCAACACATTTAGTTGGAAACAGAACAGAATCTTTGCAAACATATATGTTTCATTATGTTTTATAAAGCAGCGTAGGCGGAGCTAGAATGTTTTAAGTAAGCTTCAGAACAAATTGTCAAACTTATCTAAAATTGTAAAAGGAATCGAAAGATTATTCTAAGGTACTTTATAACCATCTAAAAATTGAAATCATATATTTGTTTAAGGCTGTTCTTAACTGCTGTGCTCAACAAGCGCAAAATGTTTTGACATATTTACAAATTCATTTTTTAACGGAAAGATATAAAATTGGAAACCCTGGCGGATATAAAATTGGAAACCGGAAGCGGTTTGGAATTGAACTGTTTTGCCTTTGCGGTAATAAGAAACTGAATATCCATTTTTAAAAAAGCAGCCGCCATCATGTGACAACCCCCTCAGTTACTTCAATCGCAACTGGTAGACAGTACATTAAATGTCTCCTCCTCTTAATTCCTAACTCCATTGAATTTACTTATATTTCATTTTTTTTCTTTTAACCGTTGCGTAGCAACTATATCTCATCTAAAAGTATCATAAATGTGAAAGTATGTATGGTTTTTTAAGTCAAATCAAAGTTAAAAGGAATGAATTAATGAATACCTTTGTATAGATATTTGCATATAGATTGATTTAAACGCAGAAATGAAAATAGTATTTATATACTATATAGAATAATATTTTTATTTATGTATTCAACTATTTTGATTATAAATGAAAAAGTTCGTTATTTTCATACAGAATAAACTGACATTATTCTATAAAACTTTATAAACTTTTTTGTTGCCAAAAAAAAGGGGGAATAACAATTTATCCCAAAGAGTTAAGTTTAATTTGTAAGATTTTCACTTGCAAAAGGAAAATGGAATAAGCAAATTACAAATAATAAAAAAGATAAATAGGACGGGAATGAATACATATAAACATTTCACACCAAATACCACCTAAAATAATTTTTGTAGTGGTATTTTCCCAACACTACGAAGAAAGATTCGTCGATTTACACGATTTTACTTGGCCTTCCTTTTCTCATTGGTTGCGATTTCATTTTCGCAATTGTGTATATTAATTGGCACAAAATTTTACATTTTTATGACTGAGGTATATGTAAGGCCATACAAATAAGAAATTCCGTATTGTCTCCTATAAAATGTGATAAAGTGTTGGTTAACTATATATGTTTCTATTAAGAGGAGCAGAGCTGCCAAGCCTCCAGCGTTCTGGATACCAGTATTTTAATACAAAAAATGTCACTTTATTTAATTGAAACATTTGCGCGATTTAAAAGAACAACATTTTCTATAAGATAATAGTGTTGTTCAAAAAGTCTGAGACTTGCCATGTCTGGTGGGGAGTGAAATGTTTTATTTAGACCAATGTCAGACTGGCGAATTTTTTGCTGCTTTTTTGCTTATGTATTATCCAGTTACAATGCTACAGCATTGTGAATGGATAATACATAAGGAAAAAAGCAACAAAAAAGACGCCCGTCTGACATTGGTCTAATGCATTTATCTCTATTTTAATGCTACGTGAACAACGTCCCGTGTAACAGCTTGTAGAGTGTAAAATAAATTAAATTATTAAAATAATCCCTATTACGAAAAATGAAACAAAATGCCCGGCTAAGGGAAATAAAAGGTTAGTTAACATTCGTAATTTGACTTGAACACAGGTGTGCTTCAAATTCCAACGGTGTTTGTAACATCACGATTTTAAATTAAATGTGGATACTATTAAAAGGCTATCACAAAAAATACTTAACGGCGTCAGATCACGTTTATCTATTTAGTCAATTGAAAGTGTACACGATAATGAATTATTAACCGTTAGGTTTAGAAGTCTCCGTACTTTAGGGTGATTTTAGTAAGTTAATGCTATCGAGTACATTTTTAGATATTTAGATTAGATCTTAGATATAAATATTGCAGAATGGTAATCAAAATTATTTTTTGGAAACAAAAATTATAAAGGTATTAGATTTCTAAATTAGATGTCTCAGTTTACATTTCCAAAAGTTCTTTATCCATTAGATACAGGTGTTTGTGGTTAGCAGGCAAGTAAATACTGCTGTATGGATATTAGGATAACGTAAAATGCTTGACCAAATCGTTGCTTATCCTTATAAATCGCAGTGTAAAAAGGAATCTAAGATATGGGATAATCATTAACTCAATCAATAGAAAATTACGAATGCAAAATAAATTACACAACGGGGGGTTCAGGGGGCCGCCCCCCCTAAAGAAATTTGCTTTATTATATAAAAATTACTAGAATAAGTAGCTCGTGAGAATTTCAGAATATCATTACATAACAACGTGTTTAATTTAACGCTTCTAATGTCTGAAACCATCGAAATATTTTTTTTCCTTTTATAAATGTTTGTGTAATTTAAAAAGTTTAAATTTTGTTTTTGTAGAAAGATTAATATTACGCAAAGTTTGCTAAAAACAATAAGTTGCAGAGATGACGTTGAGGCTCTTGATCTGCAGATTTACTAGTTATTAATTGCCGAAACGTCAGTGAAGGCTTACTGTGGAGACCCGAAAAGTTTTGGTTTCCGTCTGTCTGTTTGTTTGCCCCACGATAACTGCCGTAAAAAGGGTCCGATTAGCTTGAAATTAAGGATGCATGTTGGTGAGGTCACCAGATTTAGCTGTATAGTTTTTGGTTAAATTTGGTTCATTCGTTCGAAATATATAGAACATTTTATTTTCCGCCTTAATGGATTCCTATAGCAATTCAGACGATTTTTCCATTTTTATTTGTTGAAAGGAAATGGCTCATATGATTGAAAGATTTAAATGATAAATTATAGATGATGGAATTTCCTAATTAGAACCATACATTATTCATATTAGTTTGAAATTTTGTGTATACATTTGTCAGAGTTTTTAAATTAGGTTTATATCTTATGGAGGGATTTTATATATGTGTTCCAATAATATAAAATATTTTCTTTTTTTAATTTACTTTTTTTCAATCACATATTTCATTGTCTTAATTTTCTTTTAACTGTTTCCTAGCAACGGAAAGGTGAATTTGATCTCATATATCAAAAATAAAACAAATACGCTTTGAGGTTGAAATAAAAGGGGCTTGTGTTATGATATTAATTCTTATTATTAAAAAAAGTTACTAATTTCTCACGGTTTATCGTCTGGACGCAGCTAACAGAAATATTTAATTTTTAATCGAAAATTTCAATGACAAAAAAAAAAAACTTTTCAAAAGCAAATTGATAGTAAATGTCAAAATTATGCACCACAAAATTATCGCTGTCGGAAAGGACGTCATTGCATCGGGAAATAAATATTTTCATTCTTAAAAACAAACATTAACTAGATTGCCTGAAAAAATATTTTTTGACGAGTGTTAGTTCTTAATGCCGCCTCATTTCAGAAAATATGAATGAAAATTTTTTTTATCTTTAAAAGGAAATTCATTTTCGTTCGTAAAACCTAAACTTTTAATATAATTGCGTCAATGTAAATCCTTTTCTGCCCACCAGTATTGAAGAATAAGGCTCGGAAGTGTAAAAAGATTTACCATAATCATTAGCGCAATCAATAAAAAGTTACATATGTAAATTAATGAGACCACGGGGGGTTCAGGGGGCTCCGCCCCCCTGAATACTTTATTATTTACAAAAAATACCAGAATTAGTAGCTCATGAAAATTCAAAATATCCTTCCATAACAAAGTTTTTAATTTAACGCTTCTAATGTCTGAAAACTTCGTATTTTTTATTCTTATAAATAATTACGTAATTTGAAAACTTTAAATTGCGGTTTGCAGGAAATTGAAGTGTGTCTAAAAACAATATCTGACGTTGAGTCTCCTGATCTGCAGATTTACTAGTTAATTGTACGTGTGGCTCAAGTTGGCTCTTTGTGCCTTCGACAGAAAAAAAAAAAAAAAATTCACATAAAAAGGAAATGTAATTAATTCATCAACAACACAGAATGATTTTCTAATTATCCGAATTCCGTCAAGTTAATAAATGTTTTAGGTATACACACCTCGATTTATCTTTGCCGAAACGTCAGTGAAGGCTTACTGTGGAGACCAGAATTTCTTTTTTTTTTCCGTCTGTTAGTTAGTTAGTTAGTTAGCTAGTCTGTCTGTCCACGATAACTGCCGTAAAAAGCATCCGATTAGCTTGGAATTAAGGATGCAAGTTGTTGAAGTCCCCACATTTAACTGTATAGTTTTTAGTTAAATTTGGTTCATTCGTTCGGAATATATAGAACATTTTATTTTGGTCCTTAATGCTTTCCTATAGCAATTCAGACGATTTTTCCATTTTTGTTTGTTGAAAGGAAATGGCTCATATGATTGAAAGATTTAAATGATAAATTATGGATGATGGAATTTCCTAATGAGAACCATACATTATTCGTATTAGTTTGAAATTTTGTGTATACATTTGTCAGAGTTTTCAAATTCGGTGGATAACTTATGGAGTGATTTTATATATGTGTTCCAATAATATAAAATATTTTCTTTTATAAATTTACTTTTTTTTAATGCACATATTTCGTTGTCCTAATTTTCTTTTAACTGTTCCTAGCAACGGAACTACACCTAAAAATATCGGAAATGTGAAAGTATGTGTAATTGTTAAGTCAAATCAACGTCGAAAGGATGAATTAATGCTTTTGCGTCTTTACATATAGATGGAATTTACCCCCAGAAATAAAGAAAGGTTATGTTCTATTGATTTTGTTCAAATATTTTTCTTTTAAATTAAAAAGTTCATTATATTCATAAGGAATAAATTGACATTTTGCTATAAAATTTAACAATCTTTTTTTTTTCTTTTTACCGTTGCCAAGAAAATCCGATCCCGGAATAATAATTTATCCTAAACAGTTAATTTTGATTTGAAAGATTTTCATGTGCAAGAGGAAAATGAAATAAAAAAAAAAGACATGAATACGTCTTCACATTGGAAATAAAACGAAAATACGAAAAGAAGGTGAATTTGATCTCATATATCAAAAATAAAACGAATACGCTTTGAGGCTGAAATAAAAGATGCTTGTGTTGTGATATTAATTCTTATTATTAAAAAAAAAAGTTACTAATATCTCATGGTTTATCGTCTGCACACGGCTAACAGAAATGTTTAATTTTAAATCGAAAATTTGAATGAGAAAAAAAAAAAAAACTTTTGAAAAGCAAATTGATAGTACACATCAAAATTATGCACCGCAAAAATTACCGCTGTCGAAAATCACGCCATTGTATCGGGAAATAATTATTTTCATTCTTAAAAATTAAATATTATCTAGATTGCCTGAAAAAATATTTTTTGACGAGTGTTACTTCTTAATGCCGCCTCATTTAATAAAATATGAATGAAAATTATTTTATTTTTAAAAGGAAATTACACTTTCATTCATAAAACCTAAACTTTTAATATAATTGCGTCAACGTAAATCATTTTTTGTCTACCAGTTTTGAAAAATAAGGCGCTGAAGTGTAAAAAGAAATCTAAGATTTACGATAACCATTAGCGCAATCAATAAAAAGTTACATATGTAAATTAATGAGACCACGGGGTGTTCAGAGGGGCTCCGCCCCACTGAATACTTTATTATTAAAAAAAAATACTAAAATTTATAGTTCATAAAAATTTCAAAATATCCTTCCATAACAACGTTTTTAATTTAACGTTTCTAATGTCTGAATACTTCGTATTTTTATTGTTATAAATAATTACATAATTTGAAAACTTTAAATTGCGTTTTGCAGGAAATTGAATATTACCAGACTGTGTCTAAAAACAATCACTTGCAGAGCTGACGTTGAGGCTCCTGATCTGCAGATTTACTAGTAATGATTTTTCTAAATGCTCATCTGTTATACTAGAACTTTCTCAAAGAGTATTCAGAACGCTTCTGCTGTTTCAAACTAAAAATTTTCTGTTACTGTTAAGAAAGTGTCTTCAAATTTTAGCCATATATGAATTGCTTGCTCTATAATTTGCATTCACGTCTTAAGTCAGTCATGCTTAATAATTTTAAACAATGAAGTTCATAGGCAATAAATAGTGTCTCATTTGAGCCAATACAATGACTAATGTTGAAAATTTCCGAAGAAAGAAACGAGGTTTTTGGAATAGAGACAGTTTCGGTCGAATTTCGGTCTGGCAGAATTTTCGGTAACATTTTCGCCGAAAACAAATTTTCGGCAAAACGCTGATTTTTGGTCGAAACCGAATTTTCGGTCAGAAGTTTTTTTTTATGACGATGCTTTCACTTTTGAAACCGTTTCTGAAAGTAAAGTTATCCTAATTAAAAATAATTGCAAACGTGTGGACACAATGGAAACCACAGTTCGATTCCAAATCGCTTCCGTAGTCATGCATTCCAATTTTCCGTTAAAAAATGAATTTGTAAATGTGTCAAGAAGGTTTGCACTTGTTGAGCAGAGAGCAGTTGCGAACAGCCTTGTCTTTTCGTGTAGTGTCTGGTATGTCTATTAGCTGTTTGTCAAAGCACTGTCGGAGAATTTAAATTACTAAGTTTCTAAGTTTAACGCTATTTTAATTTTTTGCACTGCTTGCTATAGATATACAGCAAACTGTGCAACAGGAGCAATGCGATATAATGCCACTATGTTGCAAATATTACTAATTATTTAAACTAAGCTCTTTTGTGTTTAATGTGGTGTAAGTTAGTTTGTTTTAAAGTCTATAATGTTCTTGATATTTTGATATCTTTTATGGACTTTGTGTCATTGTCCATTCACAATTTACTACACATTCACAGCCTTGGATTATTATAATTTATAGGATAAGACATGACAATAACAGTTATAACTAGTATATCTGCAGATCAGAAGCCTCAACGTCAACGCTGTATGTCATTTTGCTTTTATTTTAAATCCGCAGTTAAACTGTTATGTTATATAAAGCAAGGAGATTAAAACAAAGCTCTAAATCATTTGTAGATGTAACAAGGGATTATATTGGTCCTATACAGCGTGTCAATCCAGTGCAAGAAAAGTAAGTATGTTCATGAAGATAAAAAAGTCCTTCCGGCCAGTGCCGGGAGGAAGAGGTAGCTTTCATATTCCTTATTTTTAAAAAGCTATCTTATACTATTCAAACACACGAAGCTCAATTTAGTGGAAACCGATTATAGAAGATTTAATACTAATTTTAATCAATACTAAATCATTATGAATGAGAATTTTGCGAAATTAGTCAGCTTTATCCAAGCTGATTTTATTTAAAGTAACTTATATTTGGTTTCCAAATTCGGCGATATCTTGAAGTGCCTGCCCTTTTAAGACAACATGGTGGATGAGGCTAACCAGTGAACTTTGTCGAGACCTTAGTAATGCCTGTGCACATGCTCACTCGCATTGGAATCGTTTGATATATACGAGTGCTGTCGCAGGCAAAATATCAGATTTTTCAAAATGTCACCCACAATAGAAATTGAAACTGTTATATCTGAGCCATTTTTTAAGGTAAAGACAAACAAAAAATTCTGATGAATCCTTATATCAAGGTCAAATACTTAAGAAAGAAACCTTTTTCAATTTCTAATTTTTTTGCACCTCACTTTAAATATATATATATTTTTTAATTTAATAGCCGCCATTTTGAAACAAGATGGCGGATGAAGCTGGCCAGTGAACTTGGTCGAGACATTGCTATATACTATCCACGTGCCTTCTTACATCCAAATAGGTTAATAAATACGTGTGTTATCGCGTGACAAATATCAGATCGTTTCAAAATCTCAGCCATGCTAGAAATTCAAAGTGCTATAATTCAACCCTTTTTTAAGATATAGACGAACAAAAACTGCCACTGAATCTTCGTATCAAGGTCAAACACATAAAAAAAACCTTTTTCATTTTCCAATTTTTTGATATCTCATTTAAAATTTTAAATAAAAAAAATTTTCTAATGTTCCTTTTTGAACAAGATGGCGAATGAAGCTTGCCTACGAACGCGGTCGAGACATTGGTATGTATTATGTACACACCAAGTTACATCCAAATCGGTTCATAAATACGCTTGTTATCGCGTGACAAAAATCAGGTCGTTTCAAAATGTCAGCCACAATAGAAATTCAAAATGCTATAACTCAGCCATTTCTTTAGATATAGACGAAACAAAAACTGTTCCGGAATCTTTGTATTCAGGTTAAACACATAAGAAAAAAATCTTTTGCATTTTCCAAATTTTTGATACCTCATTTTAAATTTTAAATTTTTTTTAAAGGCCGCCATTTTGAAACAAGATGGCTGATGAAGTTGGCCAACGAACTCGGTCAAGACATTAGTATGTACTTTGTATACAACAAGGTACATCCATATCGGTTCAGGAATACGCCTGTTATCGCCTGACAAAAATCAGGACGTTTCAAAATGTCAGCCACGGTAGAAATTCAAAGTGCTATAACTCAGCTATTTTTTAAGATATAGACGAAACAAAAATTGCTCCGTAATCTTTTGTATCAAGGTCAAACACATAAGAAAAAATATTTTTCAATTTTCAATTTTTTGGTACCACATTTCAAATTTTAATTTTTTTAATTATTTAAATGGCCGCAATTTCAAAACAAGATAGCGGATGAAGCTGGCCAACGAACTTGGTCGAGACATTGGTATGTACTATGTACACACCTAGTTTCATCCAAATCGGTTCATAAATACGCCTGTTATCGCGTGACAAAAATCAGGTCGTTTCAAAATGTCAGCCGCAACAGAAATTCAAAATGCTATAACTCAGCCATTCTTTTAGATATAGACGAAATAAAAACTGTTCCGGAATCTTTGTATTAAGGTCAAACACATAAGAAAAAATATTTTTCAATTTTCAATTTTTTGGTACCACATTTCAAATTTTAATTTTTTTTTAATTTTTTAAATGGCCGCAATTTTGAGACAAGATGGCGGATGAAGCTGACCAACGAACTTGGTTGAGACATTGGTATGTACTATGTACACACCTAGTTTCATCCAAATCGGTTCATAAATACGCCTGTTATCGCGTGACAAAAATCAGGTCGTTTCAAAATGTCAGCCACAACAGAAATTCAAAATGCTATAACTCAGCCATTCTTTTAGATATAGACGAAATAAAAACTGTTCCGGAAGGTCAAACACATAAGGAAAAAATCTCTTTCATTTTCCAATTTTTTGATACCTCATTTTAAATTTTAAATTTTTTTAATTTTTTTAAATGGCCGCCATTTTGAAACAAGATGGCGGGTGAACCTGGCCAACGAACTCGGCCGAGACATTGGTATGTACTATGTACATATCGAGTTTCATCCAAATCGGTTCATAAATACGAGAGTTACAGTGTGACAAAGATCATATATATATATATATATATCAACGTTTGAACGGAGAGTGGTTTCGGGGTCTGGGGGTCATGATCGATGAAAATATATCAAAAAATTTTTTAACCGCTTTCCTCCGAACGGCCGCAATAGGTAGTTTTTTGTAATGAAAGCTACCTAAAGTTTCTTTTAGTTCTTTTAGAAAAAGAAAAAAATCCTGTACGTTTTTCGTTTATAATACCATCAAATTTTATAACACTTACAGAAAATGTAAAAGAATGCTGTAGAAACATTACACTGCAATTAGATAATGAATGTATTGTATATTTGATAAAATATGGGCATTTTAAATAATTTTTAACTGTGCATGTACTTTTAGGCTTTTAGGTAGCTTTCATTACAAAAAGCTACCTATTGCACTGCAAATAAAGGCGTCTTAAATTAAGATACACATGTGACTGAAAAAGAATTTCAGACACTTAAGTGTCTGAATCTGCAAATTCAGTCACAATAGATGTCTTAATTTAAAACACCTAAGTGTCTTACTATGATCATAGTGTACACGAACTGATAAAAGTGTCTAAAAAATCTGCAAGTGTCTAATTTTAAGACACTTTGTAACTCCGCTCCGCATTCACCAGGGGGCACTCTCAGTTGCGCATGCGTCTTCCTTTCGAACTCGATGTTCGTTTGTAATTCAAACTGAATGCTTGTTTTTATGTACGCGTATACATTTTAACTAATAATTTATTTTGACTTGATTGTTTTTTGCGGAATGTGAAGTTCCGGGATTTAATTTCTATCGACATAGTGGTACTCCGTATTAATATTTATCTATAAAACTAATACAGTGTTCTTCATCTCGTCAAATTTGTAAAGAGAACTGTTGTCTGGCGGGCTATGTTTTCAGGATGGAAATTTTCCATCCTTTTAACAGAGCTAGCCGGATGTGCAAGGGGATTTTATTTTTTAAATATCCAAGTCTGCCTAACTAACGGATACTAACGTAGTCTCCAATCCGGACGTCCTCTGGGCGAATGTGCTTTTGGAATAATCAGACCTTTTCCCAGGTAAGTGAGGTCTTAACTATGTATTTAAAACTCTCTGTGATTGTTTTCTCTTTAAATGAAGACTTCACACGAGTCTATAGCTTTATTAGTTCCTGAGTTATGCCAAAATATGTTCAAAGCATTTTGCCTATGGTATTTCCATGTTAAAATTTTATTTTGCTAATATTTAAATTTGTACTCTTCAAATCATCTGCAATCATATTTCTGTATTATTTTCTATTCAATGTTATCTTTAAAATAAATTTTGGTGTCTCTGCATGGTGTATATTAGCGGTTACTGAATTTATTAATTTTACACCTTCTTAAGCCTTTTCTTATGTAGCCATTACTTTAAAAATCGCAGTGACATCGCCTGTTGATTGGCTCATACTTCTTAATTACCATCAAGACTACCTTAATAGTATTTTTTGGTGTAATTATTACTCTGAAGTACCCTTTTTAATTATTTATTTACGTATACAATATTTTTATAAGCATTTAATGCGGCAGCATTTGTAATGTTTACATCGATTTTTACATTTCTGATAGATTTATTATGTGTTATGTACTGGAATTCAAAAGCATTTATAGTAAACATTCCTGTTAATAGCTGCTTTTATTTATTATTTATGCTTTTCTTGTCTAATGAAGTTTTCTTCTGCCTCATAGTGTGTACATCATAAATTTTAAAAAAGAATATAATTCGAACATCCTTCCATTCATTGATTCCCCCATATATTTAATACAGCGAATTACTTGTGTTCATTTATTTATTTTAAAATGTTTTGACTGATAAAACTCATTAAATCCGGTCATTCTAATTAAAAGATTTCCCTTTGCTATAATTTTAGTGTTTCCGAGTATTTTAGAAATATCCCATTTGCCATACTGAAAATAGTCAACATATAATCTTTTTATGATTCAAAAGTCAAAACCACAGCTTCACGTGATTGTTTGAACGGAAATTGACGTCACTAATGTAGACGTTGAATCAGAAAAAAATTTGTTGATGTCAACAAAGATTTAGAAAAAGGATCTCGCGTTATCTGTAGTCACTTTGTTAAATTTTAATGATTATTTTTAGATTCTTAAACTCATGTAATCATGTACCGTTAACGTAATTGTAAGAATGTAGTAAAAATATACAGATATATTTCATTTGAAATAATTATATAATATTGATTTTTTGATTACTTTTAGTTAAAAAGTAATTTGAAATTAAAAATGAATACAAAGAGGTAGATTTTTATAAAATATTTATTTGCATATAGCTAGATTTTGCACTTAAAACTGTCACGTACATTTATCGAATCATAATACAGGGTTGGACTTTTTCCAGAAGGAGGGCCTGATTAAAGCATGGGCAGACCCTCCCCCCCCCCCCTCCCTACGATTTTACGTGCTCCAAATTCGATATGGATTTTTTTTTAAAGCTTATATTTTAAATGTGTTTCAACATTCTATTGATTATAATCAGCATTTTGAACTTTAAAAGTAGAATTAGATTAAAAACTAAATAAAAAAATAAATACAGTAAAAACTCTCAATCGCGGCCACCTCGCGAATTGAACGCGTTTTGGAACGTTGAATTTGCCTGCTATTCGATTGTGTTCGCTTTTATGAGGTAAAAAAAAATGTATTTATCTTGAAAAAGGTCAGTGTTCGCTGAAGAAAATTGTCCTATGAAAATTTTGTTGTAAAATCTCCATAACGGACACTCCTACATAGAGGACACAACTATTTAAGAAGCACATTTTTTATTAACAACATGCACATATTTTAAATTTTTTACCTCAGAAAAACAGACACTTCCGAATGGCGAACAAATTCCACGGTTCTAAGGTGCCTACTATTGAGAGGTTTTACTGTATTGTGACAAATATTTTAATTTTTAATCTTATTCTACTCTATAAATTCAAAATATTGATTATAATCAGTACAAAGTCGAAAAAGATTTCAATTATCAGCTTTATGAAAATTGCATACCATATTTTGGAGCCCCTAAAATTAGGCTGTGTGTGTTGGGGGGGGGGGGGGGGGGGAGTAGGGCAGAATAATGGCCATATACTTTTCCAGGATCAACGTGGTCAAACATGGCTACGTATAATGCTTTAAAAAAATGGCTGCGATTCAGACGTTTGAAGTGTCTAAAATTCAGACGCAAAAAGTGTCTGAAAAAATTCAGACATTTTAAAATGTCTGAAAATTGAACACTCCGTTTCAGACACTTAAGTGTCTGAATTTAAGACATTTCGATTTAGAGTGTGCAGCCTTTCGGAGGAAAGCGATTTCAAAAAATTTTGGTATATTTTCATCGATCATGACCCCCAGACCCCGAAACCACCCTCCGTTCAAAATTGATATATATATCTGACCTATGTCACACTCTAACTCTCGTAATTATGAACCGATTTCGATGTAATTCGGTGTGTATATAGTACATACCAATGTCTCGACCGAGTTCGTTGGCCAGCTTCATCCACCGTTTTGTTTCAAAATGGCGGCCATTTAAAATTTTTTAAAAAATTTAAAATTTGAAATGTGTTACCAAAAAATTAAAAATGGAAAAATATTTTTTTCTTATGTATTTGACCTTTATACAAAGATTCCGGAGCAGTTTTTGTTTCGTCTATATCTTAAAAAATGGCTGAGTTATAGCATTTTTAATTTCTAGCGTGGCTGGCATTTTGAAACGTCCTGAATTTTGTCACGCGATAAAAGGCGTATTTATGAACCGATTTCGATGTAATTCGGTGCGTACATAGTACATACCAATGTCTCGACCGAGTTCGTTGGCCAGCTTCATCCGCCATTTTGTTTCAAAATGGCGGCCATTTAAAAAAATTTTTTAATTTAAAATTTGAAATGTGGTACCAAAAAATTGAAAAAGAAAAAATATTTTTTTCTTATGTATTTGACCTTTATACAAAGATTTTGGAGCAGTTTTTGTTTCGTCTATATCTTAAAAAATGGCTGAGTTGCAGCATTTTGAATTTCTAGCGTGGCTGACATTTTGAAACGTCCTGAATTTTGTCACACGATAAAAGGCGTATTAATGAACCGATTTGGATGTAACTTCGTTTATACATAGTACATACCAATGTCTCGACGCGGGTTTGTTGGCCAGCTTCATCCGTCATCTTGTTTTAAAATGGCGGTCATTTAAATTTTTAAGAAAAATTTAAATTTGAAATGTGGTGCCAAAAAATTGAAAATTAAAAAAATATTTTTTTGTTATGTGTTTGACCTTGATAAAAAGATTCGTGAGCAGTTTTTGTTTCGTCTGTATCTTAAGAAATGGCTGAGTTATAGCAATTTGAATTTCTAGCGTGGCTGACATTTTGAAACGTCCTGATTTTTGTCATGTAATAACAGGCGTATTTATGAACCGATTTGGATGTACCTTGGTGTTTACATAGTATATACAAATATCTCGACCGAGTTCGTTGGCCAGCTTCATCCGCCATCTTGTTTCAAAATGGCGGCCATTTAAATAAATTTAAAAAATAAAAAAATTAAAATGAGATACCAAAAAATTTGAAAATGAAAAAGATTTTTTTCGTATGTGTTTGACCTTAATACAAAGATTCCGGAACAGTTTTTGCTTCGTCTATATCTAAAAAAATGGCTGAGTAATAGCATTTTGAATTTCTATTGTGGCTGACATTTTAAAACGACCTGATTTTTGTCACGCGATAACAGGCGTATTTATGAACCGATTTGGATGTAACTTGGTCTGTACATAGTACATACCAGTGTCTCGACCGAGTTCGTTGGCCAGCCTCATTCGCCTTCTTGTTTCAAAAGGATTGCCATTTAAAAATAAAATAAATTTAAAATTTAAAATGAGGTATTAAAAAATTGGAAAATGAAAAATATTTTTTTTTATGTGTTTGGCCTTGATACAAAGATTCCTGAGCAGTTTTTGTTTCTGAAAATTTGTTCTTTTGTTTATATCTTAAAAAATGTTTGAATTATAGCACTTTGAATTTCTAGCATGGCTATCATTTTGAAACGATCTTGTATTTGTCACGCGATAACACACGTATTCACCTATTTCGATGTAAGAAGGCATATGGATAGTATACATCAATACCTCGACCAAGTTCGCTGGCCAGATTCATCAGCCATCTTGTTTCAAAATGGCGGCCATTAAATTAAAATATATATATATATTTAAAGTGAGGTGCAAAAAAATTAGAAATTGAAAAAGGTTTCTTTCTTAAGTATTTGACCTTGATATAAGGATTCATCAGAATTTTTTGTTTGTCTTTACCTAAAAAAATGGCTCAGATATAACAGTTTCAATTTCTATTGTTGGTGACATTTTGAAAAATCTGATTTTTTGCATGCGACAGCACTCGTATATATCAACCGATTCCGATGTGAGTGAGCATGTGCACAGCAATTACTAAGGTCTCGATCAAGTTCACTGGTTAGCCTCATCAACCATGTTGTCTTAAAATGGCAGGCACTTTAAGAAATCGCCGAATTTATCAGCCAAATATAAGTTACTTTAAAGAAAAGCAGCTTGGATAAAGCTAATTTCGCGAAATTCTCATTCATTTTATTGATAAAAATTAGTATTGAATCTCCTATATTCGGTTTCCACTAAATTGAGCTTCGTGTGTTTGAATGATATAAGTTGGCTTTTTTAAAATAAGGAATATGAAAGCTACCTCTTCCTCCCGGCACTGGCCGGAAGGACTTTTTTTCATGCTTTATCCTCAACTATATAGCTGGAAATTAGCGATGCACCGAGTAGTGATTTTGGCCGAAAACGTAATAATGAATAATCAGCCAGCAGGTAAACCGAGTACCGAATATTCGGCTAGCCGAATAGTAACTTTGAGAATATACTTTTTAATTTCAGAGTTCGAAAGTATTAAAAAGTTAAATTTTAAAACAATTTTACATAATATTAAACACACATATACTTCCATATTGATAAACAAGATCTTTTTACAAGTAAATTTTACACTAAAAAAACTATGCTTTTGAATTGTTATTTAAGAAGAGGATAGTTTCCTCTCTAAATTAAAACAACTGAATACAATTTTCTTATATTCTAAAACAAATATTTTAAAATCAAAGTGAAATTTTGAAAGAACTGGAAGAAAAGTTTTACAGTCATATACTGTTCATTTGTCAGGAAGGGGCTAAAATCGTCTTTATTGGTTAATTTTCTTCCGTGATACATTTCATTTAACAAATAAAATAAATGTAAAGCCATTCTTTTTTATTTAAATATAATTCTATTTCTAATTATTCTAAATATCCTTATTATTTGACTGTTAAAAATAGAAGTTGTTTAAGGCTGTTCTTAACTGCTCTTGCTCAGCAAGCGCAAAATGTTTTGACACATTTACAAATTCATTTTTTAACCGAAAGATATAAAATTGAAAAGCCTGACCATGGAAGCGATTTGGAATTGAACTGTTTTCTCCATTTTTTGATCACTAAATTATCTATTATAAGCGAGTTATAAGCGATTTTGATCACGTGACAAACACGTTTTTCACCCTTTCTTGAGTACTTATTCTTACTTTGCGCGGAAATTCAGTTCAAAACGCCCACTTTGACACTGTTTTCTGAAAGATTTATTGCGTTTCCAAAAAAGCGAAAAAAACTGCTCGATTACATAGTTTTTGAACAACAATACCTGCTAGTTTCATGTATTTCCGAACAAAAATAAATTAAAACCTATGTCATAAAGTTGCCCTTTTGGATTTGAGAACAGCCTTAAGGTTTTTAAAAAGTATTTTTACGTATTTGAAATATTCGGTTTAACTGAATATTCAGTATGCCGAATAGTTTGATATTCGGCATAACGAATAGTTTGATATTTGGCATACCGAATAGTTTGATATTCTGCCTAACCGAATATTGGGTTGTATGGCCGAATAGGTCGAATACCGAATAGATACCGAATATTCCGTGCATCCCTATTGGAAATATATAAAAAAGGCCTCTCTGAAAATTCAGAGAGATGAAATCATATAGTGAGACGCACGTAAGTGTTGCCAGGTGACGCACGTAAATCAGGGTTCCAAATACTGTGGACACCATTAATTTCTAACAGTTTATTTCGCCATCTTTCATCGCAGGTAATTCTGCCATTAGATCCGGCGAAGAAAATTTCTTTAAGGCTGTTCTCAAATCCAAAAAGGCAACTTTGTGACATAAGTTTTAATTTATTTTTGTTCGGAAATACATGAAACTAGCAGGTGTTGTTGTTCATAAACTATGTCATCGAGGTGTTTTTTCCTTTTTTTTTACAAACGCACTAGATTTTTAAGAAATTAGTGTCAAAGTGGGCGTTTTGAACCGAATTTCCGCGCGAAAGGAGAAAAACTACTCAAGAAAGGATGAAAAACATGTTTGTCACGTGATCAAAATCGCTTATAACTCAATAGATAATTTATTGATCAAAAAATGGAAACACAGTTCGATTGCAAATCGCTTCCATAGTCAGGCTTTCCAATTTCTTATCTTTCCGTTAAAAAATGAATTCGTCAATGTGTCAAAACGTTTTGCGCTTGTTAAGCAGAACAGTAGAGAACAGCCTTCAGGAAATTTTCAGAAAGTTTTAGGTATGAACTTTTGTTATATAATTTTATTATTTCAATTTTTGTCAATGTAAACAATAACCCAGTGGTATGGGAGAGGGGGGAAAGGCCGAATGGGAATTAATTAGGGGTAAGCTGGAAATTTTTTCAATCCCTTTAGTTTAGGTCTAGAATGAATGTTCTATGTTTCCCCCCTCTTATTAGTTCAGCGTTAGAAAATATGCGCAGATTTATAGTTTAAACACGTTTTTATTAATTACCATCCCAGACAGCATGAATATTAGCAGTAAGTTTGATTTTTTCTGAAATTATCTTGCTGTGACAAATTTGAATTGAGAAATTCGCAGCAAATCTCCCGCAAGGTATACCATCAGCCACTTGCATGAGTAGTTTGTTGTGAAACTGATGGCAAGACTGTCTTTAATTCACGAAAGTGACGAAAGCAAAAAATCCCTCTGTTGTGAGAATAGACAATCAGTAGATACGCAGAAATTGCAGAAATTTTATTCGGTTGACACCGCTTGTTTTAACGCTATACTTATCAAATACCAAAAAAAGGCTCGAATTGAAAAAAACAAATATTACCCTAACTTGCTTATGGTGGTAAAAACGATGCAAGCGCCTTAACGGTGCGTATGCATCAATAGACCTGATCAGGTCTATGGACCCCATCGAAAGAGTTAAACTTGTAGTGTAACAGTTGTAAACAGTTAATGTGGCATAAAAAGATTACTACTTTGCACTATTTTTGATTACTTGTTTGCCGTTAATTAGCAATAAATTTTATACAGCATGAATTTAACGACATTAACTTGCACGACAAGTTAGCTGCAAGTTCAAAGTGTGGTGACTTCGGCGTTTCAATTATCTTGCTGCAGTCTTGTTATGAACTTTCCGTCTTGTCATGCTGAGCTTGCTGCAACTTTGCAGGTTTTCAAAGGAAGAATTCTGCAAATTTTCTGCAAACTGAAAATGCTATGTGGGATAACAATATTAAAAAATAAAACTAACACTGTCAAAAATATTGTCAATAAAAACGTTGTAGAGCATAAAAATTCTGAATAAAATGAGTACCTACATTTAATAGTTTTGTTGAAGATTAAGTTCACAATCCTACTTCAATGTTTTGCTTAAATCGTTAATCAAGAGCTCGAAGCCAGAACAGACGAGGTTATCAGTACGCCCTATAACGACTATCCCGTTATATATGTGTCCCTTCGATTCCCCCCCCCCCTCCGAAATTTCATTTAAAATTCTGTTTAATACTTTATTTATTTTAGTGTATTACAGTCACACAGTGCAGCCCCCTAATTTAAATTTAACATTTAAAAACTATATCGCTTGTATTAATAGCCCTTCAGATTTAAATTAAATTATTGTAGTTACTCATTTCTTTAATAAAATAAAATCAGTGATTCGGTCTTCAATTTTACTTTGAGAGTTTCTCACACATACGATTTAACCTTGTAGAAAAACGTTACTGCTGTCTGTTAGTAACAAAAGCATTTTAACTTCGGTCACTTCCTTATTTGGGCATGAATATAACTTATCATTTAAAATCACTTAACATGCAATCTATTCATTAGAATTGTTTTCCCACTGCACTTTAACATTCACACACTTTTGTTCATATGTATGTTAATGCTGCATTTTTATAGCAATGCACATTGCTAATCTTTGCCCCTCACATCTGTTTTAGAAAAATACATTCTCATATGGCCTTTTTTACGCCTAACTCAATCACTTTTTCAACCCTCTGTCTTTATCCAGAAATATTTTTATTTTTACACTTAACCGCACTTGTATCAAAGTACAGTCTAGCTTTGCACTTCTCACGATTCAGGAATTTTAGTAACCCACGATCTGGGAACCCTACCCAATTCAAATATGTAATGAGTCTACCGCATGTATTTGGCGAATTCATACTAGCCAATGTTTTCCTCTGTCCCTTGTGCATGGCGCAAATACTTTTAGATTGGCGATATTGTATTCCGCCAACCAAGTAAGTTGTAGCTGCGTATTCAACTCCCTTCTGCTCTGACGCTCGTATCTGGATGAGACACTAGGAAGTGTCTTCTTGCTTTCCCTTTTGTACTTCTCCCCCTCTGCTGTCCTGAACTTAATAAAAACCTAACTAACATCGTAATCAACTTTGGAGATTTTTTTAGTAAGTCCTGGTTATTTAATCACTTTATGTAATCTAAATACGGCCATCTCTACATATAACAAAAAAACACCTTCACACGCCCTGCTTCTAATTTTTATATACATGTATTTTCTTTTATTTATTCAGGCATTTACGATGTTTTTGTAAATATTTTAGGTCTTTATTTTGGATATTTTGAGAATTATGGTTTAACCTCTTGATTATGGGCTATAGCGCTGTCATCGAAATACTCAAGGCCAGACGACGAGAGTTTTGACGTCATCATTAATCGACCGACTTCTCACTAGTGTTGGAATACACACCGGAAAATTTTGAATATCAATTTTATTTTATTTTATTTGTGGAATATCCATCTTCTTATAAAACAATAATATCTATTTAAACTTACTGGTGAGAATTCGAATCCATCAATAAAAAATCAGCCAAATGCGGCAACACTGTGGCATTTCGCATCTGGCTAAATTTTTATTTAGTGATTCCAAATTCTCATCAGTAAGTTTAACCTCCTGAGACCTGGCATCCATTTAAATGGATGTTTTGCTTTCTCCTTCTATTGCGTTAAATTTCATTGTAGCAATACAAAAACCTGTTTGGTATGGTAATGTATGAATTAAAAATCAACATTCAGCTTTTGGATTTTGGCAACGATAACTACTTTGTTTACAAAATGGCGTAATAAATGAGTCAAGTTGGCATTCTACGTTCTGCTGGTAAGTTTCGTTTTTATGTTATTTTCATTTGTTTAAACTTTTTTTTTTTTTTTTTTTTTTTGCAATTTTGGTAGCAGATGTTAATACTTGCCTTATGTTCTTTATAATAAATTGTATTCTTTCCCATGCTTTTAGCATTTTTTAAATTATTTTAAAGCGAGTTATGGCCTGAACATCCATTTAGATGGATGTGCTGTAAAACAAAATTAAAAAATCGAAAGTTATTAATTTCTTTAAAAACATCATTTTTGATGCCTATTTGTTGAAAAAAAACTATATATACTAACTATATATAGTTTTATAGTAAACTATATAACTAAAAATATTAAAAAAATATATGCATTATATTTTGCTTGGACCTCAGGCGATAAAAGAGTTATTATTGTTTTTTAAGATGATAGGAACAATGTAGTCAGTTTCTGGATTCCCTAGTTGCCATGCAACTTTACATTCGGTGTAGAGATAGTGCGTTTTTCAATACAATGGAAGCCATGAATTCGCGGCTGGTAGCCACAAAAAAAAAAAAAAAAAAAATTAAGAGTAAGTAAAAACTTACACTAGAAATGTTAGTAGGGAAAAAAATGTCTATTAGATCCAAAAAGAGGAAAAATTTAAAGAATATTTACATATTTAGAAGTGAAATTTATAATAATAATTAGTTATAATAAAGATTAATAAAAAACGATAGTAAAAACTGTTGAAAATATTCATGGTATTACATTAAATTCTTATTAATTTCTTTTTGTACAACTATGTTTATTGTGATTGGTTGTTTAATGTAGCTTTCTTTCACGGCCGCCAATTCTCCGCCATGGGCCTTGCAAAATCTATAAATACCTGTAAATTTTCTGTTTTCTTTCAGTATGTTTGTGTAATTGTTCTTGTTAATATCAAATAAACTCAATTCGATCCATGCCTTTATGTCTGCCTTTTTATTTATTTCAACAGCAGAGCGTGGTTCTAGCAAGTGTTGAAATGAGCTGCGAGACATACTGACGCCGTTATTTTTCTGTTTTTCATTTCTGCTGGGATTTTGAGTGAAAAAGATTTTATCTTACTTTTTATATATTTTATCGAGCAGAATGGATTCTTCAAAAGATGTTTACGGCATCCCTCTTTTTGAAGGTGATGGAAAAGTTTTTTCGCTATGGAAACGAAGAGTAACGGCAATTTTTGCTGCTAAGGAATTGGAAAAATTCCTGGAAAATGAAGCGGCTCTAGACAATGCCGCCGATGTCGTGAAAGCAAAAAAGGCTTACGCTTTATTATTATCATTATTAAGTGATAATGTTCTTGCATCACTTCAAGATGAAAATACAGCTCATAAAATTTTGAATAAATTAGAACGCACTTATGATACAAAGCGTGCAGTGAATCAAATTTTAATTCGGAAGAGATTGGCAACGATTAAGAAAGATCGTACAGTTTCTATGAGAAATCACATTGATGAAATAAATAAATTAATTTCGGATCTTAAGCTGTCTGGGGCAGAAGTTAATGAAACGGATACTATTGTTTATATTTTGATGTCATTGCCTCAGGAATTTGAAAATGTTAAGATTGCTTTAGAAAACCAACCGAATTCTGTTTTGACATTAGATTTCGTGACACAAAGATTATTAGATGCTGAAGCACTTCTTTTGGATTCAAAGAAAGAAAAAGTATATACTAAGGCTGCTCATGATAATACTGCATTTGTGTCGACTCGCAAAGAATTCTTTTGCAAAATTTGCAACTCTAAAGGGCATACAGCGAAATATTGTAGAAAGAAAATTACTTGCCATTCTTGTGGAAAATTCGGACACATAAAACGTAACTTTAAAGCTGTTAAAAATTCAAATGAAGAAAAATTTGCCTCTTCAGCTGTTTCTTTCGTTGCTGGAAGCATTAAAAGGAATGAATTTATAGTAGATTCCGGAGCAACTTCCCATATGTGTTCTAATGAGAATTATTTCGCATCCTTAGTATCTTCTTCAGGAACTATTAAATGCGCATCAAAACCAACGAATCTAGAAATCAAAGGTATTGGAAATATTAATGGAAAACTGTCAAATGGAATGGAAATTACTTTAAAGGATGTCCTTTATGTTCCAGACTTAAACGGGCAACTCATTTCCGTAAGGAAAATTGAAAGTGCAAATTATACAGTTATTTTCAAGAATCAAAAAGTATTTATCGAAAAAGGGAGAAACCGTTTTTACTTCGGTGAACGTGATTTGAATGGACAATACGTAAGTGACTTTGACCCTGTTTACGAAACCGTTCTTACTTCAAAGAAAAATAATTGTGATATCTGGCATCGCAGACTTGGTCATCCGAGTGACAAAGTATTGAAAGATATGAAGCTTCCGGTACCTGATTCTTGTGATATTTGTGCTCGGGCAAAACAGAGTGCAACACCAATGGGAAGAGGACCAAGAAAAAGAGAAACCAAGCCAATGACTTTGATTCATAGTGACATTTGTGGACCTATTTTTCGACAACATTTTCTGGCGAGTGCTATTTTATGACTCTTATCGATGATTTTTCTCGTTTTACTGAAGTACGTTTACTGAAACATAAAAGTGAAGTCTCAGAAGAATTAAAAATGTTCTTAAAATCCAACCCTACAGTGAAGAAAATTAGATGTGATAACGGGAAGGAATATTTTTCTAATGATTTAGTGAATTTTACTAGAGATCTTGGTATAGTGATCGATCCCGCTCCTCCATACACGCAATCTTTGAATGGAGTAGCTGAACGCTGCAATAGGTCGCTTCTGAATATAGGACGTGCTATGATTGCTGAATCAAATTTACCAAAGACTTTTTGGGGTCAAGCTATCCTTTCAGCAGCTTACTTGAAAAACCGAATGCCAACTATTGAGAACAAAACTCCGTGCTTCCTGAAATATGGAGAAGAAGCCGATTTCAAGCACATACGTGTTTTTGGATGAAGTGCTTACATGTTAATTCCTTCCGTTCATCGAAAGAAGCTTGACGATAGGTCTAAACAAATGATCTTCATTGGTTATTCTTCAATGGGATATAGATTACTAGATCCTGAAACGAAACGCATAACTGTATCAAGAAATGTGAAATTCGACGAAGAGAAAAAGGAAAATGTTCAGTCAAAACAATACATTCTAGAAAATTCAGAACCAGTCGATAATGAAATTGATCCAGATGTTCTAGAAAATACGAGTGATGAATTAGATGATCCTGAAGAGAAAGAAGACAAAACAAGAAAATCTGAAAGATTTAAAAAGCAACCTGTACGGTATCCATATCCTGAAGTTTACGAAGCATTACTTTGCCAACAAGAA
The DNA here is from genome assembly GCA_963932465.1 of Maratus speciosus. NCBI lineage: Eukaryota > Metazoa > Arthropoda > Arachnida > Araneae > Salticidae > Maratus > Maratus speciosus. The sequence goes on along the minus strand of OZ010798.1, from coordinate 319,795,614 downwards.
ACATTAACGTTTGATGATATCAAATCCCTCCCTAGTGATGAACAACGCTTGTGGAAAGAAGCTATGGACGCGGAGATTGAAAGTAGAAAATCAACGATGTCTGGGATCTTGAAAAATTACCACCTGACAAACGACCTATTTCCTGCAAATGGGTATTTACCATCAAAAGAGATGGTCGACATAACACTGTAAAAAAAATTCCGCAACGTTCCTGGGAAAAAATGGGCAGCTGAGTTGCCCATTATTTCCAAGAAACATTTCTTGAAAATGACTGGTACTTTACTGTATATGTTAAAAACTTTCTACAGAAATGCCAGTAAGTTTCCTGCGAAATACCAGGAATATTTCTGTTGACAGCAAAACATTACTGACATATTCAAGGCTGGAGTAGCACAAGAGCGAAAAATGTCCAGACCAGGGATCGAACCTGGATACTTGGCGTGCCGTGCCAATGCCTTACCTGTTAGGCTATCCGGACCGATACCTGGCTGACATAATTCACTCTGCATGTTCGTTCCCTTCATTATGACATTACTGACATTACACAGCAAGTGGGATCCGCAGACGATTTTTACATTTCCAGTTGACAATTTTCGCTTTATTATCATTATTTGTTAGAATGAAAAAATATTTTGAAATTGACATCAAAATTATTATTTATAATTTACACGAAAAAATAAATTTTCAGTTAAAATTCAATAAAGTAAATATATATGTGATATATTGTTTCTGAAATTTGCTTAAAATATAAAAATATATAAATGTAAATAATAATTAGAAAAAAAATCTAGACATAAAATATTTTGGATTTTCGTCAGTGATTATGTTAGTTTACAAGTTAGATAAAATACATATAAATTTTCATGAAAAAAAAAACCTAAACGTAATTGTATATTTTTTCCGAAAAAAAAAAAAAATTCAAATTTGCAGCAATTCAAAGTGTCAAATATATGTCAAATTTAAATCAAATTGTAATAAAGTGTTAAAATATAAAATTAATTAAAAAAGAAAAAAAGAAGTCAAGAGGTAGCATCGAACCCGGGCCGTACGGGTGGCGTGCAAGCTTTCTGCGTCCACACCACGAAAGACACGTTGAGAGTTGCAAACTAATGGGTATTTGAAACGTATGCTAAAACTCGGCATCTAATTTCTGAAAATCTAAGGCCCATTTGAAGAAATCCTTTCACAAGAATAATTAGAGATAAGAACTCTAAAACATACTTTAAATTAATCAAAATAGGTGAGAATCATATTTGATTGTCCCCTGGTTAATGGAGATCCAAATAATAGGTGTATTTTTTTTTTTACACAGTCTGCTCGTTAAAGATTTCACAGACAAGTACGAGAGATAATCTCTTAGTGATGTCACAGAGGTATTGTATTTTCATCTGAATTATCTTGACAACAGAGACGTAAAGGATTATGTCGTCTATTGATTTATTTGCATTCCATATTGATTTTTTTACATTCATTTAAGGAATTCGTTTTCGACACTCGCGCGCGAGCAACGGATTATAGGAAAAAAAATTAATAAATGGCGGCCGCAGCGTTTTGCTGTTTCCAACTTTTGTTCAGGAACGTTTCAGATAAGAAAACCAGAATTTCACAGGAAAGAGCTAAATTATTCTGAAAACCTGATAAAAGGCGAAACGTTCCTGGATTTTACATGGAAAGTTACCATTTTTTTTTACAGTGAAGGCGAGACTCGTAGCTCGTGGATTTATGCAAAAAGAAGGGCTAGACTATAGTGAAACCTTTTCCCCTGTAATAAGTATGCCAGCTTTACGTTTGGTTCTTATTTTGATTTTAAATGAAGACTTATATGCATTTGTGTTAGATGTTAAAACAGCGTTCCTGAATGGTAAGTTAAATGAACTTGTTTTTATGGATCAGCCGCAAGGCTATGATGATAAAAGTGGGCGAAAGTGTAAACTTAAAAGAAGTTTATATGGTCTAAAACAAGCCCCACGACAATGGTTTGAAAGGTTTCATGAATTTATTTCAAAGTTAAATTTTAAATCTTGTGATAATGAACCTTGTATTTTTATTCGGCATAATAATGGTCATAAAATAATTATTGCTTTGTATGTAGATGATATGTTAATTGCAGGTTCAGATGTAAATAAAACTAATGTAGTTATTTCCCTATTACATAACGAGTTTCACATGTCAAAATCGGAAAGTGTTTCAGAATTTCTAGGTATTCAAATGAAATTCAATTCTGATAGTTTAATAATGGATCAAGAGTCTTACATAATTAAATTGTTAAGTAAGTTTAATATGCTAGATTGTAAACCCAGTGACATTCCTATTTCTCCTAAGCCCACCCCATCTGATTTCAAAAATGGTAAACCTTTTAATGGCCCATATCGTGAACTTGTAGGTTGTTTATTATATTTAGCTTATATTTCTCAACCTGATATTTTGTATACTATTAACTGTTTAAGTCAATTGCAAGAAAATCCTACTGAAATTGCATGGAAAGCACTTAAGAAAATCTTAAGATATTTAAAAGAAACATTGTCTTTAAAACTTGTGTATAAAAAGCAAAATTCTTATCCTAAATTATCCATGTATGTTGATGCTGATTGGGGGGCTAACGCAAATGACCGCAAATCAGAAACAGGTTATATTTTAATGTTTTGTAACATGCCTGTTCTGTGGTGTTGTAATAAACAAAAATCAGTTGCTTTATCATCAACTGAAGCTGAAGTCATTGCTTTAACTAAAAGTTTGCAAGACTTGTTATGGTTTAAAAATATTGCTAGTGAAATTGTAAATATTAAGGATTTAGTAATTTTTGAGGATAATCAATCATGTATAAAATGTATCAGTAATGAGAGTAATTATGGTAGAATGAAACACATTGATATCAAATTGAAATTTGTTCGCAATATTATAAAAGAAAATAACATCAAAATTGAATATGTTCCTACGAATATGCAAATTGCTGATTTATTTACAAAGGCATTACCTAAAGTTAAATTTTATGAACTATTATTTCTTTGTTGTTTGTACAAATAATGTTTAAATTGTGTCATATTATTATTAATGATTGATTTCAAGAAATTTCTTTGTTTTCTGATGTAATGCTAGATTATGGGCGGGTGTTGAAAATAATCATGGCATTACATTAAATTCTTATTAATTTCTTTTTGTACAACTATGTTTATTGTGATTGGTTGTTTAATGTTGCTTTCTTTCACGGCCGCCAATTCTCCGCCATGGGCCTTGCAAAATCTATAAATACCTGTAAATTTTCTGTTTTCTTTCAGTATGTTTGTGTAATTGTTCTTGTTAATATCAAATAAACTCAATTCGATCCATGCCTTTATGTCTGCCTTTTTATTTATTTCAACAGCAGAGCGTGGTTCTAGCAAGTGTTGAAATGAGCTGCGAGACATACTGACGCCGTTATTTTTCTGTTTTTCATTACTGCTGGGATTTTGAGTGAAAAAGATTTTATCTTACTTTTTATATATTTTATCGAGCAGAATGGATTCTTCAAAAGATGTTTACGGCATCCCTCTTTTTGAAGGTGATGGAAAAGTTTTTTCGCTATGGAAACGAAGAGTAACGGCAATTTTTGCTGCTAAGGAATTGGAAAAATTCCTGGAAAATGAAGCGGCTCTAGACAATGCCGCCGATGTCGTGAAAGCAAAAAAGGCTTACGCTTTATTATTATCATTATTAAGTGATAATGTTCTTGCATCACTTCAAGATGAAAATACAGCTCATAAAATTTTGAATAAATTAGAACGCACTTATGATACAAAGCGTGCAGTGAATCAAATTTTAATTCGGAAGAGATTGGCAACGATTAAGAAAGATCGTACAGTTTCTATGAGAAATCACATTGATGAAATAAATAAATTAATTTCGGATCTTAAGCTGTCTGGGGCAGAAGTTAATGAAACGGATACTATTGTTTATATTTTGATGTCATTGCCTCAGGAATTTGAAAATGTTAAGATTGCTTTAGAAAACCAACCGAATTCTGTTTTGACATTAGATTTCGTGACACAAAGATTATTAGATGCTGAAGCACTTCTTTTGGATTCAAAGAAAGAAAAAGTATATACTAAGGCTGCTCATGATAATACTGCATTTGTGTCGACTCGCAAAGAATTCTTTTGCAAAATTTGCAACTCTAAAGGGCATACAGCGAAATATTGTAGAAAGAAAATCACTTGCCATTCTTGTGGAAAATTCGGACACATAAAACGTAACTTTAAAGCTGTTAAAAATTCAAATGAAGAAAAATTTGCCTCTTCAGCTGTTTCTTTCGTTGCTGGAAGCATTAAAAGGAATGAATTTATAGTAGATTCCGGAGCAACTTCCCATATGTGTTCTAATGAGAATTATTTCGCATCCTTAGTATCTTCTTCAGGAACTATTAAATGCGCATCAAAACCAACGAATCTAGAAATCAAAGGTATTGGAAATATTAATGGAAAACTGTCAAATGGAATGGAAATTACTTTAAAGGATGTCCTTTATGTTCCAGACTTAAACGGGCAACTCATTTCCGTAAGGAAAATTGAAAGTGCAAATTATACAGTTATTTTCAAGAATCAAAAAGTATTTATCGAAAAAGGGAGAAACCGTTTTTACTTCGGTGAACGTGATTTGAATGGACAATACGTAAGTGACTTTGACCCTGTTTACGAAACCGTTCTTACTTCAAAGAAAAATAATTGTGATATCTGGCATCGCAGACTTGGTCATCCGAGTGACAAAGTATTGAAAGATATGAAGCTTCCGGTACCTGATTCTTTTTGTGATATTTGTGCTCGGGCAAAACAGAGTGCAACACCAATGGGAAGAGGACCAAGAAAAAGAGAAACCAAGCCAATGACTTTGATTCATAGTGACATTTGTGGACCTATTTTTCGACAACATTTTCTGGCGAGTGCTATTTTATGACTCTTATCGATGATTTTTCTCGTTTTACTGAAGTACGTTTACTGAAACATAAAAGTGAAGTCTCAGAAGAATTAAAAATGTTCTTAAAATCCAACCCTACAGTGAAGAAAATTAGATGTGATAACGGGAAGGAATATTTTTCTAATGATTTAGTGAATTTTACTAGAGATCTTGGTATAGTGATCGATCCCGCTCCTCCATACACGCAATCTTTGAATGGAGTAGCTGAACGCTGCAATAGGTCGCTTCTGAATATAGGACGTGCTATGATTGCTGAATCAAATTTACCAAAGACTTTTTGGGGTCAAGCTATCCTTTCAGCAGCTTACTTGAAAAACCGAATGCCAACTATTGAGAACAAAACTCCGTGCTTCCTGAAATATGGAGAAGAAGCCGATTTCAAGCACATACGTGTTTTTGGATGAAGTGCTTACATGTTAATTCCTTCCGTTCATCGAAAGAAGCTTGACGATAGGTCTAAACAAATGATCTTCATTGGTTATTCTTCAATGGGATATAGATTACTAGATCCTGAAACGAAACGCATAACTGTATCAAGAAATGTGAAATTCGACGAAGAGAAAAAGGAAAATGTTCAGTCAAAACAATACATTCTAGAAAATTCAGAACCAGTCGATAATGAAATTGATCCAGATGTTCTAGAAAATACGAGTGATGAATTAGATGATCCTGAAGAGAAAGAAGACAAAACAAGAAAATCTGAAAGATTTAAAAAGCAACCTGTACGGTATCCATATCCTGAAGTTTACGAAGCATTACTTTGCCAACAAGAAACATTAACGTTTCATGATATCAAATCCCTCCCTAGTGATGAACAATGCTTGTGGAAAGAAGCTATGGACGCGGAGATTGAAAGTAGAAAATCAACGATGTCTGGGATCTTGAAAAATTACCACCTGACAAACGACCTATTTCCTGCAAATGGGTATTTACCATCAAAAGAGATGGTCGACATAACACTGTAAAAAAAATTCCGCAACGTTCCTGGGAAAAAATGGGCAGCTGAGTTGCCCATTATTTCCAAGAAACATTTCTTGAAAATGACTGGTACTTTACTGTATATGTTAAAAACTTTCTACAGAAATGCCAGTAAGTTTCCTGCGAAATACCAGGAATATTTCTGTTGACAGCAAAACATTACTGACATATTCAAGGCTGGAGTAGCACAAGAGCGAAAAATGTCCAGACCAGGGATCGAACCTGGATACTTGGCGTGCCGTGCCAATGCCTTACCTGTTAGGCTATCCGGACCGATACCTGGTTGACATAATTCACTCTGCATGTTCGTTCCCTTCATTATGACATTACTGACATTTCACAGCAAGTGGGATCCGCAGACGATTTTTACATTTCCAGTTGACAATTTTCGCTTTATTATCATTATTTGTTAGAATGAAAAAATATTTTGAAATTGACATCAAAATTATTATTTATAATTTACACGAAAAAATAAATTTTCAGTTAAAATTCAATAAAGTAAATATATATGTGATATATTGTTTCTGAAATTTGCTTAAAATATAAAAATATATAAATGTAAATAATAATTAGAAAAAAAATCTAGACATAAAATATTTTGGATTTTCGTCAGTGATTATGTTAGTTTACAAGTTAGATAAAATACATATAAATTTTCATGAAAAAAAAAACCTAAACGTAATTGTATATTTTTTCCGAAAAAAAAAAAAAATTCAAATTTGCAGCAATTCAAAGTGTCAAATATATGTCAAATTTAAATCAAATTGTAATAAAGTGTTAAAATATAAAATTAATTAAAAAAGAAAAAAAGAAGTCAAGAGGTAGCATCGAACCCGGGCCGTACGGGTGGCGTGCAAGCTTTCTGCGTCCACACCACGAAAGACACGTTGAGAGTTGCAAACTAATGGGTATTTGAAACGTATGCTAAAACTCGGCATCTAATTTCTGAAAATCTAAGGCCCATTTGAAGAAATCCTTTCACAAGAATAATTAGAGATAAGAACTCTAAAACATACTTTAAATTAATCAAAATAGGTGAGAATCATATTTGATTGTCCCCTGGTTAATGCAGATCCAAATAATAGGTGTATTTTTTTTTTACACAGTCTGCTCGTTAAAGATTTCACAGACAAGTACGAGAGATAATCTCTTAGTGATGTCACAGAGGTATTGTATTTTCATCTGAATTATCTTGACAACAGAGACGTAAAGGATTATGTCGTCTATTGATTTATTTGCATTCCATATTGATTTTTTTACATTCATTTAAGGAATTCGTTTTCGACACTCGCGCGCGAGCAACGGATTATAGGAAAAAAAATAATAAATGGCGGCCGCAGCGTTTTGCTGTTTCCAACTTTTGTTCAGGAACGTTTCCGATAAGAAAACCAGAATTTCACAGGAAAGAGCTAAATTATTCTGAAAACCTGAGAAAAGGCGAAACGTTCCTGGATTTTACATGGAAAGTTACCATTTTTTTTTACAGTGAAGGCGAGACTCGTAGCTCGTGGATTTATGCAAAAAGAAGGGCTAGACTATAGTGAAACCTTTTCCCCTGTAATAAGTATGCCAGCTTTACGTTTGGTTCTTATTTTGATTTTAAATGAAGACTTATATGCATTTGTGTTAGATGTTAAAACAGCGTTCCTGAATGGTAAGTTAAATGAACTTGTTTTTATGGATCAGCCGCAAGGCTATGATGATAAAAGTGGGCGAAAGTGTAAACTTAAAAGAAGTTTATATGGTCTAAAACAAGCCCCACGACAATGGTTTGAAAGGTTTCATGAATTTATTTCAAAGTTAAATTTTAAATCTTGTGATAATGAACCTTGTATTTTTATTCGGCATAATAATGGTCATAAAATAATTATTGCTTTGTATGTAGATGATATGTTAATTGCAGGTTCAGATGTAAATAAAACTAATGTAGTTATTTCCCTATTACATAACGAGTTTCACATGTCAAAATCGGAAAGTGTTTCAGAATTTCTAGGTATTCAAATGAAATTCAATTCTGATAGTTTAATAATGGATCAAGAGTCTTACATAATTAAATTGTTAAGTAAGTTTAATATGCTAGATTGTAAACCCAGTGACATTCCTATTTCTCCTAAGCCCACCCCATCTGATTTCAAAAATGGTAAACCTTTTAATGGCCCATATCGTGAACTTGTAGGTTGTTTATTATATTTAGCTTATATTTCTCAACCTGATATTTTGTATGCTATTAACTGTTTAAGTCAATTGCAAGAAAATCCTACTGAAATTGCATGGAAAGCACTTAAGAAAATCTTAAGATATTTAAAAGAAACATTGTCTTTAAAACTTGTGTATAAAAAGCAAAATTCTTATCCTAAATTATCCATGTATGTTGATGCTGATTGGGGGGCTAACGCAAATGACCGCAAATCAGAAACAGGTTATATTTTAATGTTTTGTAACATGCCTGTTCTGTGGTGTTGTAATAAACAAAAATCAGTTGCTTTATCATCAACTGAAGCTGAAGTCATTGCTTTAACTAAAAGTTTGCAAGACTTGTTATGGTTTAAAAATATTGCTAGTGAAATTGTAAATATTAAGGATTTAGTAATTTTTGAGGATAATCAATCATGTATAAAATGTATCAGTAATGAGAGTAATTATGGTAGAATGAAACACATTGATATCAAATTGAAATTTGTTCGCAATATTATAAAAGAAAATAACATCAAAATTGAATATGTTCCTACGAATATGCAAATTGCTGATTTATTTACAAAGGCATTACCTAAAGTTAAATTTTATGAACTATTATTTCTTTGTTGTTTGTACAAATAATGTTTAAATTGTGTCATATTATTATTAATGATTGATTTCAAGAAATTTCTTTGTTTTCTGATGTAATGCTAGATTATGGGCGGGTGTTGAAAATAATCATGGCATTACATTAAATTCTTATTAATTTCTTTTTGTACAACTATGTTTATAGTGATTGGTTGTTTAATGTAGCTTTCTTTCACGGCCGCCAATTCTCCGCCATGGGCCTTGCAAAATCTATAAATACCTGTAAATTTTCTGTTTTCTTTCAGTATGTTTGTGTAATTGTTCTTGTTAATATCAAATAAACTCAATTCGATCCATGCCTTTATGTCTGCCTTTTTATTTATTTCAACAGCAGAGCGTGGTTCTAGCAAGTGTTGAAATGAGCTGCGAGACATACTGACGCCGTTATTTTTCTGTTTTTCATTTCTGCTGGGATTTTGAGTGAAAAAGATTTTATCTTACTTTTTATATATTTTATCGAGCAGAATGGATTCTTCAAAAGATGTTTACGGCATCCCTCTTTTTGAAGGTGATGGAAAAGTTTTTTCGCTATGGAAACGAAGAGTAACGGCAATTTTTGCTGCTAAGGAATTGGAAAAATTCCTGGAAAATGAAGCGGCTCTAGACAATGCCGCCGATGTCGTGAAAGCAAAAAAGGCTTACGCTTTATTATTATCATTATTAAGTGATAATGTTCTTGCATCACTTCAAGATGAAAATACAGCTCATAAAATTTTGAATAAATTAGAACGCACTTATGATACAAAGTGTGCAGTGAATCAAATTTTAATTCGGAAGAGATTGGCAACGATTAAGAAAGATCGTACAGTTTCTATGAGAAATCACATTGATGAAATAAATAAATTAATTTCGGATCTTAAGCTGTCTGGGGCAGAAGTTAATGAAACGGATACTATTGTTTATATTTTGATGTCATTGCCTCAGGAATTTGAAAATGTTAAGATTGCTTTAGAAAACCAACCGAATTCTGTTTTGACATTAGATTTCGTGACACAAAGATTATTAGATGCTGAAGCACTTCTTTTGGATTCAAAGAAAGAAAAAGTATATACTAAGGCTGCTCATGATAATACTGCATTTGTGTCGACTCGCAAAGAATTCTTTTGCAAAATTTGCAACTCTAAAGGGCATACAGCGAAATATTGTAGAAAGAAAATTACTTGCCATTCTTGTGGAAAATTCGGACACATAAAACGTAACTTTAAAGCTGTTAAAAATTCAAATGAAGAAAAATTTGCCTCTTCAGCTGTTTCTTTCGTTGCTGGAAGCATTAAAAGGAATGAATTTATAGTAGATTCCGGAGCAACTTCCCATATGTGTTCTAATGAGAATTATTTCGCATCCTTAGTATCTTCTTCAGGAACTATTAAATGCGCATCAAAACCAACGAATCTAGAAATCAAAGGTATTGGAAATATTAATGGAAAACTGTCAAATGGAATGGAAATTACTTTAAAGGATGTCCTTTATGTTCCAGACTTAAACGGGCAACTCATTTCCGTAAGGAAAATTGAAAGTGCAAATTATACAGTTATTTTCAAGAATCAAAAAGTATTTATCGAAAAAGGGAGAAACCGTTTTTACTTCGGTGAACGTGATTTGAATGGACAATACGTAAGTGACTTTGACCCTGTTTACGAAACCGTTCTTACTTCAAAGAAAAATAATTGTGATATCTGGCATCGCAGACTTGGTCATCCGAGTGACAAAGTATTGAAAGATATGAAGCTTCCGGTACCTGATTCTTTTTGTGATATTTGTGCTCGGGCAAAACAGAGTGCAACACCAATGGGAAGAGGACCAAGAAAAAGAGAAACCAAGCCAATGACTTTGATTCATAGTGACATTTGTGGACCTATTTTTCGACAACATTTTCTGGCGAGTGCTATTTTATGACTCTTATCGATGATTTTTCTCGTTTTACTGAAGTACGTTTACTGAAACATAAAAGTGAAGTCTCAGAAGAATTAAAAATGTTCTTAAAATCCAACCCTACAGTGAAGAAAATTAGATGTGATAACGGGAAGGAATATTTTTCTAATGATTTAGTGAATTTTACTAGAGATCTTGGTATAGTGATCGATCCCGCTCCTCCATACACGCAATCTTTGAATGGAGTAGCTGAACGCTGCAATAGGTCGCTTCTGAATATAGGACGTGCTATGATTGCTGAATCAAATTTACCAAAGACTTTTTGGGGTCAAGCTATCCTTTCAGCAGCTTACTTGAAAAACCGAATGCCAACTATTGAGAACAAAACTCCGTGCTTCCTGAAATATGGAGAAGAAGCCGATTTCAAGCACATACGTGTTTTTGGATGAAGTGCTTACATGTTAATTCCTTCCGTTCATCGAAAGAAGCTTGACGATAGGTCTAAACAAATGATCTTCATTGGTTATTCTTCAATGGGATATAGATTACTAGATCCTGAAACGAAACGCATAACTGTATCAAGAAATGTGAAATTCGACGAAGAGAAAAAGGAAAATGTTCAGTCAAAACAATACATTCTAGAAAATTCAGAACCAGTCGATAATGAAATTGATCCAGATGTTCTAGAAAATACGAGTGATGAATTAGATGATCCTGAAGAGAAAGAAGACAAAACAAGAAAATCTGAAAGATTTAAAAAGCAACCTGTACGGTATCCATATCCTGAAGTTTACGAAGCATTACTTTGCCAACAAGAAACATTAACGTTTGATGATATCAAATCCCTCCCTAGTGATGAACAACGCTTGTGGAAAGAAGCTATGGACGCGGAGATTGAAAGTAGAAAATCAACGATGTCTGGGATCTTGAAAAATTACCACCTGACAAACGACCTATTTCCTGCAAATGGGTATTTACCATCAAAAGAGATGGTCGACATAACACTGTAAAAAAAATTCCGCAACGTTCCTGGGAAAAAATGGGCAGCTGAGTTGCCCATTATTTCCAAGAAACATTTCTTGAAAATGACTGGTACTTTACTGTATATGTTAAAAACTTTCTACAGAAATGCCAGTAAGTTTCCTGCGAAATACCAGGAATATTTCTGTTGACAGCAAAACATTACTGACATATTCAAGGCTGGAGTAGCACAAGAGCGAAAAATGTCCAGACCAGGGATCGAACCTGGATACTTGGCGTGCCGTGCCAATGCCTTACCTGTTAGGCTATCCGGACCGATACCTGGTTGACATAATTCACTCTGCATGTTCGTTCCCTTCATTATGACATTACTGACATTTCACAGCAAGTGGGATCCGCAGACGATTTTTACATTTCCAGTTGACAATTTTCGCTTTATTATCATTATTTGTTAGAATGAAAAAATATTTTGAAATTGACATCAAAATTATTATTTATAATTTACACGAAAAAATAAATTTTCAGTTAAAATTCAATAAAGTAAATATATATGTGATATATTGTTTCTGAAATTTGCTTAAAATATAAAAATATATAAATGTAAATAATAATTAGAAAAAAAATCTAGACATAAAATATTTTGGATTTTCGTCAGTGATTATGTTAGTTTACAAGTTAGATAAAATACATATAAATTTTCATGAAAAAAAAAACCTAAACGTAATTGTATATTTTTTCCGAAAAAAAAAAAAAATTCAAATTTGCAGCAATTCAAAGTGTCAAATATATGTCAAATTTAAATCAAATTGTAATAAAGTGTTAATATATAAAATTAATTAAAAAAGAAAAAAAGAAGTCAAGAGGTAGCATCGAACCCGGGCCGTAAGGGTGGCGTGCAAGCTTTCTGCGTCCACACCACGAAAGACACGTTGAGAGTTGCAAACTAATGGGTATTTGAAACGTATGCTAAAACTCGGCATCTAATTTCTGAAAATCTAAGGCCCATTTGAAGAAATCCTTTCACAAGAATAATTAGAGATAAGAACTCTAAAACATACTTTAAATTAATCAAAATAGGTGAGAATCATATTTGATTGTCCCCTGGTTAATGCAGATCCAAATAATAGGTGTATTTTTTTTTTTTACACAGTCTGCTCGTTAAAGATTTCACAGACAAGTACGAGAGATAATCTCTTAGTGATGTCACAGAGGTATTGTATTTTCATCTGAATTATCTTGACAACAGAGACGTAAAGGATTATGTCGTCTATTGATTTATTTGCATTCCATATTGATTTTTTTACATTCATTTAAGGAATTCGTTTTCGACACTCGCGCGCGAGCAACGGATTATAGGGAAAAAAAATAATAAATGGCGGCCGCAGCGTTTTGCTGTTTCCAACTTTTGTTCAGGAACGTTTCCGATAAGAAAACCAGAATTTCACAGGAAAGAGCTAAATTATTCTGAAAACCTGATAAAAGGCGAAACGTTCCTGGATTTTACATGGAAAGTTACCATTTTTTTTTACAGTGAAGGCGAGACTCGTAGCTCGTGGATTTATGCAAAAAGAAGGGCTAGACTATAGTGAAACCTTTTCCCCTGTAATAAGTATGCCAGCTTTACGTTTGGTTCTTATTTTGATTTTAAATGAAGACTTATATGCATTTGTGTTAGATGTTAAAACAGCGTTCCTGAATGGTAAGTTAAATGAACTTGTTTTTATGGATCAGCCGCAAGGCTATGATGATAAAAGTGGGCGAAAGTGTAAACTTAAAAGAAGTTTATATGGTCTAAAACAAGCCCCACGACAATGGTTTGAAAGGTTTCATGAATTTATTTCAAAGTTAAATTTTAAATCTTGTGATAATGAACCTTGTATTTTTATTCGGCATAATAATGGTCATAAAATAATTATTGCTTTGTATGTAGATGATATGTTAATTGCAGGTTCAGATGTAAATAAAACTAATGTAGTTATTTCCCTATTACATAACGAGTTTCACATGTCAAAATCGGAAAGTGTTTCAGAATTTCTAGGTATTCAAATGAAATTCAATTCTGATAGTTTAATAATGGATCAAGAGTCTTACATAATTAAATTGTTAAGTAAGTTTAATATGCTAGATTGTAAACCCAGTGACATTCCTATTTCTCCTAAGCCCACCCCATCTGATTTCAAAAATGGTAAACCTTTTAATGGCCCATATCGTGAACTTGTAGGTTGTTTATTATATTTAGCTTATATTTCTCAACCTGATATTTTGTATGCTATTAACTGTTTAAGTCAATTGCAAGAAAATCCTACTGAAATTGCATGGAAAGCACTTAAGAAAATCTTAAGATATTTAAAAGAAACATTGTCTTTAAAACTTGTGTATAAAAAGCAAAATTCTTATCCTAAATTATCCATGTATGTTGATGCTGATTGGGGGGCTAACGCAAATGACCGCAAATCAGAAACAGGTTATATTTTAATGTTTTGTAACATGCCTGTTCTGTGGTGTTGTAATAAACAAAAATCAGTTGCTTTATCATCAACTGAAGCTGAAGTCATTGCTTTAACTAAAAGTTTGCAAGACTTGTTATGGTTTAAAAATATTGCTAGTGAAATTGTAAATATTAAGGATTTAGTAATTTTTGAGGATAATCAATCATGTATAAAATGTATCAGTAATGAGAGTAATTATGATAGAATGAAACACATTGATATCAAATTGAAATTTGTTCGCAATATTATAAAAGAAAATAACATCAAAATTGAATATGTTCCTACGAATATGCAAATTGCTGATTTATTTACAAAGGCATTACCTAAAGTTAAATTTTATGAACTATTATTTCTTTGTTGTTTGTACAAATAATGTTTAAATTGTGTCATATTATTATTAATGATTGATTTCAAGAAATTTCTTTGTTTTCTGATGTAATGCTAGATTATGGGCGGGTGTTGAAAATAATCATGGCATTACATTAAATTCTTATTAATTTCTTTTTGTACAACTATGTTTATTGTGATTGGTTGTTTAATGTAGCTTTCTTTCACGGCCGCCAATTCTCCGCCATGGGCCTTGCAAAATCTATAAATACCTGTAAATTTTCTGTTTTCTTTCAGTATGTTTGTGTAATTGTTCTTGTTAATATCAAATAAACTCAATTCGATCCATGCCTTTATGTCTGCCTTTTTATTTATTTCAACAGCAGAGCGTGGTTCTAGCAAGTGTTGAAATGAGCTGCGAGACATACTGACGCCGTTATTTTTCTGTTTTTCATTTCTGCTGGGATTTTGAGTGAAAAAGATTTTATCTTACTTTTTATATATTTTATCGAGCAGAATGGATTCTTCAAAAGATGTTTACGGCATCCCTCTTTTTGAAGGTGATGGAAAAGTTTTTTCGCTATGGAAACGAAGAGTAACGGCAATTTTTGCTGCTAAGGAATTGGAAAAATTCCTGGAAAATGAAGCGGCTCTAGACAATGCCGCCGATGTCGTGAAAGCAAAAAAGGCTTACGCTTTATTATTATCATTATTAAGTGATAATGTTCTTGCATCACTTCAAGATGAAAATACAGCTCATAAAATTTTGAATAAATTAGAACGCACTTATGATACAAAGCGTGCAGTGAATCAAATTTTAATTCGGAAGAGATTGGCAACGATTAAGAAAGATCGTACAGTTTCTATGAGAAATCACATTGATGAAATAAATAAATTAATTTCGGATCTTAAGCTGTCTGGGGCAGAAGTTAATGAAACGGATACTATTGTTTATATTTTGATGTCATTGCCTCAGGAATTTGAAAATGTTAAGATTGCTTTAGAAAACCAACCGAATTCTGTTTTGACATTAGATTTCGTGACTCAAAGATTATTAGATGCTGAAGCACTTCTTTTGGATTCAAAGAAAGAAAAAGTATATACTAAGGCTGCTCATGATAATACTGCATTTGTGTCGACTCGCAAAGAATTCTTTTGCAAAATTTGCAACTCTAAAGGGCATACAGCGAAATATTGTAGAAAGAAAATTACTTGCCATTCTTGTGGAAAATTCGGACACATAAAACGTAACTTTAAAGCTGTTAAAAATTCAAATGAAGAAAAATTTGCCTCTTCAGCTGTTTCTTTCGTTGCTGGAAGCATTAAAAGGAATGAATTTATAGTAGATTCCGGAGCAACTTCCCATATGTGTTCTAATGAGAATTATTTCGCATCCTTAGTATCTTCTTCAGGAACTATTAAATGCGCATCAAAACCAACGAATCTAGAAATCAAAGGTATTGGAAATATTAATGGAAAACTGTCAAATGGAATGGAAATTACTTTAAAGGATGTCCTTTATGTTCCAGACTTAAACGGGCAACTCATTTCCGTAAGGAAAATTGAAAGTGCAAATTATACAGTTATTTTCAAGAATCAAAAAGTATTTATCGAAAAAGGGAGAAACCGTTTTTACTTCGGTGAACGTGATTTGAATGGACAATACGTAAGTGACTTTGACCCTGTTTACGAAACCGTTCTTACTTCAAAGAAAAATAATTGTGATATCTGGCATCGCAGACTTGGTCATCCGAGGGACAAAGTATTGAAAGATATGAAGCTTCCGGTACCTGATTCTTTTTGTGATATTTGTGCTCGGGCAAAACAGAGTGCAACACCAATGGGAAGAGGACCAAGAAAAAGAGAAACCAAGCCAATGACTTTGATTCATAGTGACATTTGTGGACCTATTTTTCGACAACATTTTCTGGCGAGTGCTATTTTATGACTCTTATCGATGATTTTTCTCGTTTTACTGAAGTACGTTTACTGAAACATAAAAGTGAAGTCTCAGAAGAATTAAAAATGTTCTTAAAATCCAACCCTACAGTGAAGAAAATTAGATGTGATAACGGGAAGGAATATTTTTCTAATGATTTAGTGAATTTTACTAGAGATCTTGGTATAGTGATCGATCCCGCTCCTCCATACACGCAATCTTTGAATGGAGTAGCTGAACGCTGCAATAGGTCGCTTCTGAATATAGGACGTGCTATGATTGCTGAATCAAATTTACCAAAGACTTTTTGGGGTCAAGCTATCCTTTCAGCAGCTTACTTGAAAAACCGAATGCCAACTATTGAGAACAAAACTCCGTGCTTCCTGAAATATGGAGAAGAAGCCGATTTCAAGCACATACGTGTTTTTGGATGAAGTGCTTACATGTTAATTCCTTCCGTTCATCGAAAGAAGCTTGACGATAGGTCTAAACAAATGATCTTCATTGGTTATTCTTCAATGGGATATAGATTACTAGATCCTGAAACGAAACGCATAACTGTATCAAGAAATGTGAAATTCGACGAAGAGAAAAAGGAAAATGTTCAGTCAAAACAATACATTCTAGAAAATTCAGAACCAGTCGATAATGAAATTGATCCAGATGTTCTAGAAAATACGAGTGATGAATTAGATGATCCTGAAGAGAAAGAAGACAAAACAAGAAAATCTGAAAGATTTAAAAAGCAACCTGTACGGTATCCATATCCTGAAGTTTACGAAGCATTACTTTGCCAACAAGAAACATTAACGTTTGATGATATCAAATCCCTCCCTAGTGATGAACAACGCTTGTGGAAAGAAGCTATGGACGCGGAGATTGAAAGTAGAAAATCAACGATGTCTGGGATCTTGAAAAATTACCACCTGACAAACGACCTATTTCCTGCAAATGGGTATTTACCATCAAAAGAGATGGTCGACATAACACTGTAAAAAAAATTCCGCAACGTTCCTGGGAAAAAATGGGCAGCTGAGTTGCCCATTATTTCCAAGAAACATTTCTTGAAAATGACTGGTACTTTACTGTATATGTTAAAAACTTTCTACAGAAATGCCAGTAAGTTTCCTGCGAAATACCAGGAATATTTCTGTTGACAGCAAAACATTACTGACATATTCAAGGCTGGAGTAGCACAAGAGCGAAAAATGTCCAGACCAGGGATCGAACCTGGATACTTGGCGTGCCGTGCCAATGCCTTACCTGTTAGGCTATCCGGACCGATACCTGGTTGACATAATTCACTCTGCATGTTCGTTCCCTTCATTATGACATTACTGACATTTCACAGCAAGTGGGATCCGCAGACGATTTTTACATTTCCAGTTGACAATTTTCGCTTTATTATCATTATTTGTTAGAATGAAAAAATATTTTGAAATTGACATCAAAATTATTATTTATAATTTACACGAAAAAATAAATTTTCAGTTAAAATTCAATAAAGTAAATATATATGTGATATATTGTTTCTGAAATTTGCTTAAAATATAAAAATATATAAATGTAAATAATAATTAGAAAAAAAATCTAGACATAAAATATTTTGGATTTTCGTCAGTGATTATGTTAGTTTACAAGTTAGATAAAATACATATAAATTTTCATGAAAAAAAAAACCTAAACGTAATTGTATATTTTTTCCGAAAATAAAAAAAAAATTCAAATTTGCAGCAATTCAAAGTGTCAAATATATGTCAAATTTAAATCAAATTGTAATAAAGTGTTAAAATATAAAATTAATTAAAAAAGAAAAAAAGAAGTCAAGAGGTAGCATCGAACCCGGGCCGTACGGGTGGCGTGCAAGCTTTCTGCGTCCACACCACGAAAGACACGTTGAGAGTTGCAAACTAATGGGTATTTGAAACGTATGCTAAAACTCGGCATCTAATTTCTGAAAATCTAAGGCCCATTTGAAGAAATCCTTTCACAAGAATAATTAGAGATAAGAACTCTAAAACATACTTTAAATTAATCAAAATAGGTGAGAATCATATTTGATTGTCCCCTGGTTAATGCAGATCCAAATAATAGGTGCATTTTTTTTTTACACAGTCTGCTCGTTAAAGATTTCACAGACAAGTACGAGAGATAATCTCTTAGTGATGTCACAGAGGTATTGTATTTTCATCTGAATTATCTTGACAACAGAGACGTAAAGGATTATGTCGTCTATTGATTTATTTGCATTCCATATTGATTTTTTTACATTCATTTAAGGAATTCGTTTTCGACACTCGCGCGCGAGCAACGGATTATAGGAAAAAAAAATAATAAATGGCGGCCGCAGCGTTTTGCTGTTTCCAACTTTTGTTCAGGAACGTTTCCGATAAGAAAACCAGAATTTCACAGGAAAGAGCTAAATTATTCTGAAAACCTGAGAAAAGGCGAAACGTTCCTGGATTTTACATGGAAAGTTACCATTTTTTTTACAGTGAAGGCGAGACTCGTAGCTCGTGGATTTATGCAAAAAGAAGGGCTAGACTATACTGAAACCTTTTCCCCTGTAATAAGTATGCCAGCTTTACGTTTGGTTCTTATTTTGATTTTAAATGAAGACTTATATGCATTTGTGTTAGATGTTAAAACAGCGTTCCTGAATGGTAAGTTAAATGAACTTGTTTTTATGGATCAGCCGCAAGGCTATGATGATAAAAGTGGGCGAAAGTGTAAACTTAAAAGAAGTTTATATGGTCTAAAACAAGCCCCACGACAATGGTTTGAAAGGTTTCATGAATTTATTTCAAAGTTAAATTTTAAATCTTGTGATAATGAACCTTGTATTTTTATTCGGCATAATAATGGTCATAAAATAATTATTGCTTTGTATGTAGATGATATGTTAATTGCAGGTTCAGATGTAAATAAAACTAATGTAGTTATTTCCCTATTACATAACGAGTTTCACATGTCAAAATCGGAAAGTGTTTCAGAATTTCTAGGTATTCAAATGAAATTCAATTCTGATAGTTTAATAATGGATCAAGAGTCTTACATAATTAAATTGTTAAGTAAGTTTAATATGCTAGATTGTAAACCCAGTGACATTCCTATTTCTCCTAAGCCCACCCCATCTGATTTCAAAAATGGTAAACCTTTTAATGGCCCATATCGTGAACTTGTAGGTTGTTTATTATATTTAGCTTATATTTCTCAACCTGATATTTTGTATGCTATTAACTGTTTAAGTCAATTGCAAGAAAATCCTACTGAAATTGCATGGAAAGCACTTAAGAAAATCTTAAGATATTTAAAAGAAACATTGTCTTTAAAACTTGTGTATAAAAAGCAAAATTCTTATCCTAAATTATCCATGTATGTTGATGCTGATTGGGGGGCTAACGCAAATGACCGCAAATCAGAAACAGGTTATATTTTAATGTTTTGTAACATGCCTGTTCTGTGGTGTTGTAATAAACAAAAATCAGTTGCTTTATCATCAACTGAAGCTGAAGTCATTGCTTTAACTAAAAGTTTGCAAGACTTGTTATGGTTTAAAAATATTGCTAGTGAAATTGTAAATATTAAGGATTTAGTAATTTTTGAGGATAATCAATCATGTATAAAATGTATCAGTAATGAGAGTAATTATGGTAGAATGAAACACATTGATATCAAATTGAAATTTGTTCGCAATATTATAAAAGAAAATAACATCAAAATTGAATATGTTCCTACGAATATGCAAATTGCTGATTTATTTACAAAGGCATTACCTAAAGTTAAATTTTATGAACTATTATTTCTTTGTTGTTTGTACAAATAATGTTTAAATTGTGTCATATTATTATTAATGATTGATTTCAAGAAATTTCTTTGTTTTCTGATGTAATGCTAGATTATGGGCGGGTGTTGAAAATAATCATGGCATTACATTAAATTCTTATTAATTTCTTTTTGTACAACTATGTTTATTGTGATTGGTTGTTTAATGTAGCTTTCTTTCACGGCCGCCAATTCTCCGCCATGGGCCTTGCAAAATCTATAAATACCTGTAAATTTTCTGTTTTCTTTCAGTATGTTTGTGTAATTGTTCTTGTTAATATCAAATAAACTCAATTCGATCCATGCCTTTATGTCTGCCTTTTTATTTATTTCAACAGCAGAACGTGGTTCTAGCAAGTGTTGAAATGAGCTGCGAGACATACTGACGCCGTTATTTTTCTGTTTTTCATTTCTGCTGGGATTTTGAGTGAAAAAGATTTTATCTTACTTTTTATATATTTTATCGAGCAGAATGGATTCTTCAAAAGATGTTTACGGCATCCCTCTTTTTGAAGGTGATGGAAAAGTTTTTTCGCTATGGAAACGAAGAGTAACGGCAATTTTTGCTGCTAAGGAATTGGAAAAATTCCTGGAAAATGAAGCGGCTCTAGACAATGCCGCCGATGTCGTGAAAGCAAAAAAGGCTTACGCTTTATTATTATCATTATTAAGTGATAATGTTCTTGCATCACTTCAAGATGAAAATACAGCTCATAAAATTTTGAATAAATTAGAACGCACTTATGATACAAAGCGTGCAGTGAATCAAATTTTAATTCGGAAGAGATTGGCAACGATTAAGAAAGATCGTACAGTTTCTATGAGAAATCACATTGATGAAATAAATAAATTAATTTCGGATCTTAAGCTGTCTGGGGCAGAAGTTAATGAAACGGATACTATTGTTTATATTTTGATGTCATTGCCTCAGGAATTTGAAAATGTTAAGATTGCTTTAGAAAACCAACCGAATTCTGTTTTGACATTAGATTTCGTGACACAAAGATTATTAGATGCTGAAGCACTTCTTTTGGATTCAAAGAAAGAAAAAGTATATACTAAGGCTGCTCATGATAATACTGCATTTGTGTCGACTCGCAAAGAATTCTTTTGCAAAATTTGCAACTCTAAAGGGCATACAGCGAAATATTGTAGAAAGAAAATTACTTGCCATTCTTGTGGAAAATTCGGACACATAAAACGTAACTTTAAAGCTGTTAAAAATTCAAATGAAGAAAAATTTGCCTCTTCAGCTGTTTCTTTCGTTGCTGGAAGCATTAAAAGGAATGAATTTATAGTAGATTCCGGAGCAACTTCCCATATGTGTTCTAATGAGAATTATTTCGCATCCTTAGTATCTTCTTCAGGAACTATTAAATGCGCATCAAAACCAACGAATCTAGAAATCAAAGGTATTGGAAATATTAATGGAAAACTGTCAAATGGAATGGAAATTACTTTAAAGGATGTCCTTTATGTTCCAGACTTAAACGGGCAACTCCTTTCCGTAAGGAAAATTGAAAGTGCAAATTATACAGTTATTTTCAAGAATCAAAAAGTATTTATCGAAAAAGGGAGAAACCGTTTTTACTTCGGTGAACGTGATTTGAATGGACAATACGTAAGTGACTTTGACCCTGTTTACGAAACCGTTCTTACTTCAAAGAAAAATAATTGTGATATCTGGCATCGCAGACTTGGTCATCCGAGTGACAAAGTATTGAAAGATATGAAGCTTCCGGTACCTGATTCTTTTTGTGATATTTGTGCTCGGGCAAAACAGAGTGCAACACCAATGGGAAGAGGACCAAGAAAAAGAGAAACCAAGCCAATGACTTTGATTCATAGTGACATTTGTGGACCTATTTTTCGACAACATTTTCTGGCGAGTGCTATTTTATGACTCTTATCGATGATTTTTCTCGTTTTACTGAAGTACGTTTACTGAAACATAAAAGTGAAGTCTCAGAAGAATTAAAAATGTTCTTAAAATCCAACCCTACAGTGAAGAAAATTAGATGTGATAACGGGAAGGAATATTTTTCTAATGATTTAGTGAATTTTACTAGAGATCTTGGTATAGTGATCGATCCCGCTCCTCCATACACGCAATCTTTGAATGGAGTAGCTGAACGCTGCAATAGGTCGCTTCTGAATATAGGACGTGCTATGATTGCTGAATCAAATTTACCAAAGACTTTTTGGGGTCAAGCTATCCTTTCAGCAGCTTACTTGAAAAACCGAATGCCAACTATTGAGAACAAAACTCCGTGCTTCCTGAAATATGGAGAAGAAGCCGATTTCAAGCACATACGTGTTTTTGGATGAAGTGCTTACATGTTAATTCCTTCCGTTCATCGAAAGAAGCTTGACGATAGGTCTAAACAAATGATCTTCATTGGTTATTCTTCAATGGGATATAGATTACTAGATCCTGAAACGAAACGCATAACTGTATCAAGAAATGTGAAATTCGACGAAGAGAAAAAGGAAAATGTTCAGTCAAAACAATACATTCTAGAAAATTCAGAACCAGTCGATAATGAAATTGATCCAGATGTTCTAGAAAATACGAGTGATGAATTAGATGATCCTGAAGAGAAAGAAGACAAAACAAGAAAATCTGAAAGATTTAAAAAGCAACCTGTACGGTATCCATATCCTGAAGTTTACGAAGCATTACTTTGCCAACAAGAAACATTAACGTTTGATGATATCAAATCCCTCCCTAGTGATGAACAACGCTTGTGGAAAGAAGCTATGGACGCGGAGATTGAAAGTAGAAAATCAACGATGTCTGGGATCTTGAAAAATTACCACCTGACAAACGACCTATTTCCTGCAAATGGGTATTTACCATCAAAAGAGATGGTCGACATAACACTGTAAAAAAAATTCCGCAACGTTCCTGGGAAAAAATGGGCAGCTGAGTTGCCCATTATTTCCAAGAAACATTTCTTGAAAATGACTGGTACTTTACTGTATATGTTAAAAACTTTCTACAGAAATGCCAGTAAGTTTCCTGCGAAATACCAGGAATATTTCTGTTGACAGCAAAACATTACTGACATATTCAAGGCTGGAGTAGCACAAGAGCGAAAAATGTCCAGACCAGGGATCGAACCTGGATACTTGGCGTGCCGTGCCAATGCCTTACCTGTTAGGCTATCCGGACCGATACCTGGTTGACATAATTCACTCTGCATGTTCGTTCCCTTCATTATGACATTACTGACATTTCACAGCAAGTGGGATCCGCAGACGATTTTTACATTTCCAGTTGACAATTTTCGCTTTATTATCATTATTTGTTAGAATGAAAAAATATTTTGAAATTGACATCAAAATTATTATTTATAATTTACACGAAAAAATAAATTTTCAGTTAAAATTCAATAAAGTAAATATATATGTGATATATTGTTTCTGAAATTTGCTTAAAATATAAAAATATATAAATGTAAATAATAATTAGAAAAAAAATCTAGACATAAAATATTTTGGATTTTCGTCAGTGATTATGTTAGTTTACAAGTTAGATAAAATACATATAAATTTTCATGAAAAAAAAAACCTAAACGTAATTGTATATTTTTTCCGAAAATAAAAAAAAAATTCAAATTTGCAGCAATTCAAAGTGTCAAATATATGTCAAATTTAAATCAAATTGTAATAAAGTGTTAAAATATAAAATTAATTAAAAAAGAAAAAAAGAAGTCAAGAGGTAGCATCGAACCCGGGCCGTACGGGTGGCGTGCAAGCTTTCTGCGTCCACACCACGAAAGACACGTTGAGAGTTGCAAACTAATGGGTATTTGAAACGTATGCTAAAACTCGGCATCTAATTTCTGAAAATCTAAGGCCCATTTGAAGAAATCCTTTCACAAGAATAATTAGAGATAAGAACTCTAAAACATACTTTAAATTAATCAAAATAGGTGAGAATCATATTTGATTGTCCCCTGGTTAATGCAGATCCAAATAATAGGTGTATTTTTTTTTTACACAGTCTGCTCGTTAAAGATTTCACAGACAAGTACGAGAGATAATCTCTTAGTGATGTCACAGAGGTATTGTATTTTCATCTGAATTATCTTGACAACAGAGACGTAAAGGATTATGTCGTCTATTGATTTATTTGCATTCCATATTGATTTTTTTACATTCATTTAAGGAATTCGTTTTCGACACTCGCGCGCGAGCAACGGATTATAGGAAAAAAAAATAATAAATGGCGGCCGCAGCGTTTTGCTGTTTCCAACTTTTGTTCAGGAACGTTTCAGATAAGAAAACCAGAATTTCACAGGAAAGAGCTAAATTATTCTGAAAACCTGATAAAAGGCGAAACGTTCCTGGATTTTACATGGAAAGTTACCATTTTTTTTTTACAGTGAAGGCGAGACTCGTAGCTCGTGGATTTATGCAAAAAGAAGGGCTAGACTATAGTGAAACCTTTTCCCCTGTAATAAGTATGCCAGCTTTACGTTTGGTTCTTATTTTGATTTTAAATGAAGACTTATATGCATTTGTGTTAGATGTTAAAACAGCGTTCCTGAATGGTAAGTTAAATGAACTTGTTTTTATGGATCAGCCGCAAGGCTATGATGATAAAAGTGGGCGAAAGTGTAAACTTAAAAGAAGTTTATATGGTCTAAAACAAGCCCCACGACAATGGTTTGAAAGGTTTCATGAATTTATTTCAAAGTTAAATTTTAAATCTTGTGATAATGAACCTTGTATTTTTATTCGGCATAATAATGGTCATAAAATAATTATTGCTTTGTATGTAGATGATATGTTAATTGCAGGTTCAGATGTAAATAAAACTAATGTAGTTATTTCCCTATTACATAACGAGTTTCACATGTGAAAATCGGAAAGTGTTTCAGAATTTCTAGGTATTCAAATGAAATTCAATTCTGATAGTTTAATAATGGATCAAGAGTCTTACATAATTAAATTGTTAAGTAAGTTTAATATGCTAGATTGTAAACCCAGTGACATTCCTATTTCTCCTAAGCCCACCCCATCTGATTTCAAAAATGGTAAACCTTTTAATGGCCCATATCGTGAACTTGTAGGTTGTTTATTATATTTAGCTTATATTTCTCAACCTGATATTTTGTATGCTATTAACTGTTTAAGTCAATTGCAAGAAAATCCTACTGAAATTGCATGGAAAGCACTTAAGAAAATCTTAAGATATTTAAAAGAAACATTGTCTTTAAAACTTGTGTATAAAAAGCAAAATTCTGATCCTAAATTATCCATGTATGTTGATGCTGATTGGGGGGCTAACGCAAATGACCGCAAATCAGAAACAGGTTATATTTTAATGTTTTGTAACATGCCTGTTCTGTGGTGTTGTAATAAACAAAAATCAGTTGCTTTATCATCAACTGAAGCTGAAGTCATTGCTTTAACTAAAAGTTTGCAAGACTTGTTATGGTTTAAAAATATTGCTAGTGAAATTGTAAATATTAAGGATTTAGTAATTTTTGAGGATAATCAATCATGTATAAAATGTATCAGTAATGAGAGTAATTATGGTAGAATGAAACACATTGATATCAAATTGAAATTTGTTCGCAATATTATAAAAGAAAATAACATCAAAATTGAATATGTTCCTACGAATATGCAAATTGCTGATTTATTTACAAAGGCATTACCTAAAGTTAAATTTTATGAACTATTATTTCTTTGTTGTTTGTACAAATAATGTTTAAATTGTGTCATATTATTATTAATGATTGATTTCAAGAAATTTCTTTGTTTTCTGATGTAATGCTAGATTATGGGCGGGTGTTGAAAATAATCATGGCATTACATTAAATTCTTATTAATTTCTTTTTGTACAACTATGTTTATTGTGATTGGTTGTTTAATGTAGCTTTCTTTCACGGCCGCCAATTCTCCGCCATGGGCCTTGCAAAATCTATAAATACCTGTAAATTTTCTGTTTTCTTTCAGTATGTTTGTGTAATTGTTCTTGTTAATATCAAATAAACTCAATTCGATCCATGCCTTTATGTCTGCCTTTTTATTTATTTCAACAGCAGAGCGTGGTTCTAGCAAGTGTTGAAATGAGCTGCGAGACATACTGACGCCGTTATTTTTCTGTTTTTCATTTCTGCTGGGATTTTGAGTGAAAAAGATTTTATCTTACTTTTTATATATTTTATCGAGCAGAATGGATTCTTCAAAAGATGTTTACGGCATCCCTCTTTTTGAAGGTGATGGAAAAGTTTTTTCGCTATGGAAACGAAGAGTAACGGCAATTTTTGCTGCTAAGGAATTGGAAAAATTCCTGGAAAATGAAGCGGCTCTAGACAATGCCGCCGATGTCGTGAAAGCAAAAAAGGCTTACGCTTTATTATTATCATTATTAAGTGATAATGTTCTTGCATCACTTCAAGATGAAAATACAGCTCATAAAATTTTGAATAAATTAGAACGCACTTATGATACAAAGCGTGCAGTGAATCAAATTTTAATTCGGAAGAGATTGGCAACGATTAAGAAAGATCGTACAGTTTCTATGAGAAATCACATTGATGAAATAAATAAATTAATTTCGGATCTTAAGCTGTCTGGGGCAGAAGTTAATGAAACGGATACTATTGTTTATATTTTGATGTCATTGCCTCAGGAATTTGAAAATGTTAAGATTGCTTTAGAAAACCAACCGAATTCTGTTTTGACATTAGATTTCGTGACACAAAGATTATTAGATGCTGAAGCACTTCTTTTGGATTCAAAGAAAGAAAAAGTATATACTAAGGCTGCTCATGATAATACTGCATTTGTGTCGACTCGCAAAGAATTCTTTTGCAAAATTTGCAACTCTAAAGGGCATACAGCGAAATATTGTAGAAAGAAAATCACTTGCCATTCTTGTGGAAAATTCGGACACATAAAACGTAACTTTAAAGCTGTTAAAAATTCAAATGAAGAAAAATTTGCCTCTTCAGCTGTTTCTTTCGTTGCTGGAAGCATTAAAAGGAATGAATTTATAGTAGATTCCGGAGCAACTTCCCATATGTGTTCTAATGAGAATTATTTCGCATCCTTAGTATCTTCTTCAGGAACTATTAAATGCGCATCAAAACCAACGAATCTAGAAATCAAAGGTATTGGAAATATTAATGGAAAACTGTCAAATGGAATGGAAATTACTTTAAAGGATGTCCTTTATGTTCCAGACTTAAACGGGCAACTCATTTCCGTAAGGAAAATTGAAAGTGCAAATTATACAGTTATTTTCAAGAATCAAAAAGTATTTATCGAAAAAGGGAGAAACCGTTTTTACTTCGGTGAACGTGATTTGAATGGACAATACGTAAGTGACTTTGACCCTGTTTACGAAACCGTTCTTACTTCAAAGAAAAATAATTGTGATATCTGGCATCGCAGACTTGGTCATCCGAGTGACAAAGTATTGAAAGATATGAAGCTTCCGGTACCTGATTCTTTTTGTGATATTTGTGCTCGGGCAAAACAGAGTGCAACACCAATGGGAAGAGGACCAAGAAAAAGAGAAACCAAGCCAATGACTTTGATTCATAGTGACATTTGTGGACCTATTTTTCGACAACATTTTCTGGCGAGTGCTATTTTATGACTCTTATCGATGATTTTTCTCGTTTTACTGAAGTACGTTTACTGAAACATAAAAGTGAAGTCTCAGAAGAATTAAAAATGTTCTTAAAATCCAACCCTACAGTGAAGAAAATTAGATGTGATAACGGGAAGGAATATTTTTCTAATGATTTAGTGAATTTTACTAGAGATCTTGGTATAGTGATCGATCCCGCTCCTCCATACACGCAATCTTTGAATGGAGTAGCTGAACGCTGCAATAGGTCGCTTCTGAATATAGGACGTGCTATGATTGCTGAATCAAATTTACCAAAGACTTTTTGGGGTCAAGCTATCCTTTCAGCAGCTTACTTGAAAAACCGAATGCCAACTATTGAGAACAAAACTCCGTGCTTCCTGAAATATGGAGAAGAAGCCGATTTCAAGCACATACGTGTTTTTGGATGAAGTGCTTACATGTTAATTCCTTCCGTTCATCGAAAGAAGCTTGACGATAGGTCTAAACAAATGATCTTCATTGGTTATTCTTCAATGGGATATAGATTACTAGATCCTGAAACGAAACGCATAACTGTATCAAGAAATGTGAAATTCGACGAAGAGAAAAAGGAAAATGTTCAGTCAAAACAATACATTCTAGAAAATTCAGAACCAGTCGATAATGAAATTGATCCAGATGTTCTAGAAAATACGAGTGATGAATTAGATGATCCTGAAGAGAAAGAAGACAAAACAAGAAAATCTGAAAGATTTAAAAAGCAACCTGTACGGTATCCATATCCTGAAGTTTACGAAGCATTACTTTGCCAACAAGAAACATTAACGTTTGATGATATCAAATCCCTCCCTAGTGATGAACAACGCTTGTGGAAAGAAGCTATGGACGCGGAGATTGAAAGTAGAAAATCAACGATGTCTGGGATCTTGAAAAATTACCACCTGACAAACGACCTATTTCCTGCAAATGGGTATTTACCATCAAAAGAGATGGTCGACATAACACTGTAAAAAAAATTCCGCAACGTTCCTGGGAAAAAATGGGCAGCTGAGTTGCCCATTATTTCCAAGAAACATTTCTTGAAAATGACTGGTACTTTACTGTATATGTTAAAAACTTTCTACAGAAATGCCAGTAAGTTTCCTGCGAAATACCAGGAATATTTCTGTTGACAGCAAAACATTACTGACATATTCAAGGCTGGAGTAGCACAAGAGCGAAAAATGTCCAGACCAGGGATCGAACCTGGATACTTGGCGTGCCGTGCCAATGCCTTACCTGTTAGGCTATCCGGACCGATACCTGGTTGACATAATTCACTCTGCATGTTCGTTCCCTTCATTATGACATTACTGACATTTCACAGCAAGTGGGATCCGCAGACGATTTTTACATTTCCAGTTGACAATTTTCGCTTTATTATCATTATTTGTTAGAATGAAAAAATATTTTGAAATTGACATCAAAATTATTATTTATAATTTACACGAAAAAATAAATTTTCAGTTAAAATTCAATAAAGTAAATATATATGTGATATATTGTTTCTGAAATTTGCTTAAAATATAAAAATATATAAATGTAAATAATAATTAGAAAAAAAATCTAGACATAAAATATTTTGGATTTTCGTCAGTGATTATGTTAGTTTACAAGTTAGATAAAATACATATAAATTTTCATGAAAAAAAAAACCTAAACGTAATTGTATATTTTTTCCGAAAATAAAAAAAAAATTCAAATTTGCAGCAATTCAAAGTGTCAAATATATGTCAAATTTAAATCAAATTGTAATAAAGTGTTAAAATATAAAATTAATTAAAAAAGAAAAAAAGAAGTCAAGAGGTAGCATCGAACCCGGGCCGTACGGGTGGCGTGCAAGCTTTCTGCGTCCACACCACGAAAGACACGTTGAGAGTTGCAAACTAATGGGTATTTGAAACGTATGCTAAAACTCGGCATCTAATTTCTGAAAATCTAAGGCCCATTTGAAGAAATCCTTTCACAAGAATAATTAGAGATAAGAACTCTAAAACATACTTTAAATTAATCAAAATAGGTGAGAATCATATTTGATTGTCCCCTGGTTAATGCAGATCCAAATAATAGGTGTATTTTTTTTTTACACAGTCTGCTCGTTAAAGATTTCACAGACAAGTACGAGAGATAATCTCTTAGTGATGTCACAGAGGTATTGTATTTTCATCTGAATTATCTTGACAACAGAGACGTAAAGGATTATGTCGTCTATTGATTTATTTGCATTCCATATTGATTTTTTTACATTCATTTAAGGAATTCGTTTTCGACACTCGCGCGCGAGCAACGGATTATAGGAAAAAAAAATAATAAATGGCGGCCGCAGCGTTTTGCTGTTTCCAACTTTTGTTCAGGAACGTTTCAGATAAGAAAACCAGAATTTCACAGGAAAGAGCTAAATTATTCTGAAAACCTGATAAAAGGCGAAACGTTCCTGAATTTTACATGGAAAGTTACCATTTTTTTTTACAGTGAAGGCGAGACTCGTAGCTCGTGGATTTATGCAAAAAGAAGGGCTAGACTATAGTGAAACCTTTTCCCCTGTAATAAGTATGCCAGCTTTACGTTTGGTTCTTATTTTGATTTTAAATGAAGACTTATATGCATTTGTGTTAGATGTTAAAACAGCGTTCCTGAATGGTAAGTTAAATGAACTTGTTTTTATGGATCAGCCGCAAGGCTATGATGATAAAAGTGGGCGAAAGTGTAAACTTAAAAGAAGTTTATATGGTCTAAAACAAGCCCCACGACAATGGTTTGAAAGGTTTCATGAATTTATTTCAAAGTTAAATTTTAAATCTTGTGATAATGAACCTTGTATTTTTATTCGGCATAATAATGGTCATAAAATAATTATTGCTTTGTATGTAGATGATATGTTAATTGCAGGTTCAGATGTAAATAAAACTAATGTAGTTATTTCCCTATTACATAACGAGTTTCACATGTCAAAATCGGAAAGTGTTTCAGAATTTCTAGGTATTCAAATGAAATTCAATTCTGATAGTTTAATAATGGATCAAGAGTCTTACATAATTAAATTGTTAAGTAAGTTTAATATGCTAGATTGTAAACCCAGTGACATTCCTATTTCTCCTAAGCCCACCCCATCTGATTTCAAAAATGGTAAACCTTTTAATGGCCCATATCGTGAACTTGTAGGTTGTTTATTATATTTAGCTTATATTTCTCAACCTGATATTTTGTATGCTATTAACTGTTTAAGTCAATTGCAAGAAAATCCTACTGAAATTGCATGGAAAGCACTTAAGAAAATCTTAAGATATTTAAAAGAAACATTGTCTTTAAAACTTGTGTATAAAAAGCAAAATTCTTATCCTAAATTATCCATGTATGTTGATGCTGATTGGGGGGCTAACGCAAATGACCGCAAATCAGAAACAGGTTATATTTTAATGTTTTGTAACATGCCTGTTCTGTGGTGTTGTAATAAACAAAAATCAGTTGCTTTATCATCAACTGAAGCTGAAGTCATTGCTTTAACTAAAAGTTTGCAAGACTTGTTATGGTTTAAAAATATTGCTAGTGAAATTGTAAATATTAAGGATTTAGTAATTTTTGAGGATAATCAATCATGTATAAAATGTATCAGTAATGAGAGTAATTATGGTAGAATGAAACACATTGATATCAAATTGAAATTTGTTCGCAATATTATAAAAGAAAATAACATCAAAATTGAATATGTTCCTACGAATATGCAAATTGCTGATTTATTTACAAAGGCATTACCTAAAGTTAAATTTTATGAACTATTATTTCTTTGTTGTTTGTACAAATAATGTTTAAATTGTGTCATATTATTATTAATGATTGATTTCAAGAAATTTCTTTGTTTTCTGATGTAATGCTAGATTATGGGCGGGTGTTGAAAATAATCATGGCATTACATTAAATTCTTATTAATTTCTTTTTGTACAACTATGTTTATTGTGATTGGTTGTTTAATGTAGCTTTCTTTCACGGCCGCCAATTCTCCGCCATGGGCCTTGCAAAATCTATAAATACCTGTAAATTTTCTGTTTTCTTTCAGTATGTTTGTGTAATTGTTCTTGTTAATATCAAATAAACTCAATTCGATCCATGCCTTTATGTCTGCCTTTTTATTTATTTCAACAGCAGAGCGTGGTTCTAGCAAGTGTTGAAATGAGCTGCGAGACATACTGACGCCGTTATTTTTCTGTTTTTCATTTCTGCTGGGATTTTGAGTGAAAAAGATTTTATCTTACTTTTTATATATTTTATCGAGCAGAATGGATTCTTCAAAAGATGTTTACGGCATCCCTCTTTTTGAAGGTGATGGAAAAGTTTTTTCGCTATGGAAACGAAGAGTAACGGCAATTTTTGCTGCTAAGGAATTGGAAAAATTCCTGGAAAATGAAGCGGCTCTAGACAATGCCGCCGATGTCGTGAAAGCAAAAAAGGCTTACGCTTTATTATTATCATTATTAAGTGATAATGTTCTTGCATCACTTCAAGATGAAAATACAGCTCATAAAATTTTGAATAAATTAGAACGCACTTATGATACAAAGCGTGCAGTGAATCAAATTTTAATTCGGAAGAGATTGGCAACGATTAAGAAAGATCGTACAGTTTCTATGAGAAATCACATTGATGAAATAAATAAATTAATTTCGGATCTTAAGCTGTCTGGGGCAGAAGTTAATGAAACGGATACTATTGTTTATATTTTGATGTCATTGCCTCAGGAATTTGAAAATGTTAAGATTGCTTTAGAAAACCAACCGAATTCTGTTTTGACATTAGATTTCGTGACACAAAGATTATTAGATGCTGAAGCACTTCTTTTGGATTCAAAGAAAGAAAAAGTATATACTAAGGCTGCTCATGATAATACTGCATTTGTGTCGACTCGCAAAGAATTCTTTTGCAAAATTTGCAACTCTAAAGGGCATACAGCGAAATATTGTAGAAAGAAAATCACTTGCCATTCTTGTGGAAAATTCGGACACATAAAACGTAACTTTAAAGCTGTTAAAAATTCAAATGAAGAAAAATTTGCCTCTTCAGCTGTTTCTTTCGTTGCTGGAAGCATTAAAAGGAATGAATTTATAGTAGATTCCGGAGCAACTTCCCATATGTGTTCTAATGAGAATTATTTCGCATCCTTAGTATCTTCTTCAGGAACTATTAAATGCGCATCAAAACCAACGAATCTAGAAATCAAAGGTATTGGAAATATTAATGGAAAACTGTCAAATGGAATGGAAATTACTTTAAAGGATGTCCTTTATGTTCCAGACTTAAACGGGCAACTCATTTTCGTAAGGAAAATTGAAAGTGCAAATTATACAGTTATTTTCAAGAATCAAAAAGTATTTATCGAAAAAGGGAGAAACCGTTTTTACTTCGGTGAACGTGATTTGAATGGACAATACGTAAGTGACTTTGACCCTGTTTACGAAACCGTTCTTACTTCAAAGAAAAATAATTGTGATATCTGGCATCGCAGACTTGGTCATCCGAGTGACAAAGTATTGAAAGATATGAAGCTTCCGGTACCTGATTCTTTTTGTGATATTTGTGCTCGGGCAAAACAGAGTGCAACACCAATGGGAAGAGGACCAAGAAAAAGAGAAACCAAGCCAATGACTTTGATTCATAGTGACATTTGTGGACCTATTTTTCGACAACATTTTCTGGCGAGTGCTATTTTATGACTCTTATCGATGATTTTTCTCGTTTTACTGAAGTACGTTTACTGAAACATAAAAGTGAAGTCTCAGAAGAATTAAAAATGTTCTTAAAATCCAACCCTACAGTGAAGAAAATTAGATGTGATAACGGGAAGGAATATTTTTCTAATGATTTAGTGAATTTTACTAGAGATCTTGGTATAGTGATCGATCCCGCTCCTCCATACACGCAATCTTTGAATGGAGTAGCTGAACGCTGCAATAGGTCGCTTCTGAATATAGGACGTGCTATGATTGCTGAATCAAATTTACCAAAGACTTTTTGGGGTCAAGCTATCCTTTCAGCAGCTTACTTGAAAAACCGAATGCCAACTATTGAGAACAAAACTCCGTGCTTCCTGAAATATGGAGAAGAAGCCGATTTCAAGCACATACGTGTTTTTGGATGAAGTGCTTACATGTTAATTCCTTCCGTTCATCGAAAGAAGCTTGACGATAGGTCTAAACAAATGATCTTCATTGGTTATTCTTCAATGGGATATAGATTACTAGATCCTGAAACGAAACGCATAACTGTATCAAGAAATGTGAAATTCGACGAAGAGAAAAAGGAAAATGTTCAGTCAAAACAATACATTCTAGAAAATTCAGAACCAGTCGATAATGAAATTGATCCAGATGTTCTAGAAAATACGAGTGATGAATTAGATGATCCTGAAGAGAAAGAAGACAAAACAAGAAAATCTGAAAGATTTAAAAAGCAACCTGTACGGTATCCATATCCTGAAGTTTACGAAGCATTACTTTGCCAACAAGAAACATTAACGTTTGATGATATCAAATCCCTCCCTAGTGATGAACAACGCTTGTGGAAAGAAGCTATGGACGCGGAGATTGAAAGTAGAAAATCAACGATGTCTGGGATCTTGAAAAATTACCACCTGACAAACGACCTATTTCCTGCAAATGGGTATTTACCATCAAAAGAGATGGTCGACATAACACTGTAAAAAAAATTCCGCAACGTTCCTGGGAAAAAATGGGCAGCTGAGTTGCCCATTATTTCCAAGAAACATTTCTTGAAAATGACTGGTACTTTACTATATATGTTAAAAACTTTCTACAGAAATGCCAGTAAGTTTCCTGCGAAATACCAGGAATATTTCTGTTGACAGCAAAACATTACTGACATATTCAAGGCTGGAGTAGCACAAGAGCGAAAAATGTCCAGACCAGGGATCGAACCTGGATACTTGGCGTGCCGTGCCAATGCCTTACCTGTTAGGCTATCCGGACCGATACCTGGTTGACATAATTCACTCTGCATGTTCGTTCCCTTCATTATGACATTACTGACATTTCACAGCAAGTGGGATCCGCAGACGATTTTTACATTTCCAGTTGACAATTTTCGCTTTATTATCATTATTTGTTAGAATGAAAAAATATTTTGAAATTGACATCAAAATTATTATTTATAATTTACACGAAAAAATAAATTTTCAGTTAAAATTCAATAAAGTAAATATATATGTGATATATTGTTTCTGAAATTTGCTTAAAATATAAAAATATATAAATGTAAATAATAATTAGAAAAAAAATCTAGACATAAAATATTTTGGATTTTCGTCAGTGATTATGTTAGTTTACAAGTTAGATAAAATACATATAAATTTTCATGAAAAAAAAAACCTAAACGTAATTGTATATTTTTTCCGAAAATAAAAAAAAAAATTCAAATTTGCAGCAATTCAAAGTGTCAAATATATGTCAAATTTAAATCAAATTGTAATAAAGTGTTAAAATATAAAATTAATTAAAAAAGAAAAAAAGAAGTCAAGAGGTAGCATCGAACCCGGGCCGTACGGGTGGCGTGCAAGCTTTCTGCGTCCACACCACGAAAGACACGTTGAGAGTTGCAAACTAATGGGTATTTGAAACGTATGCTAAAACTCGGCATCTAATTTCTGAAAATCTAAGGCCCATTTGAAGAAATCCTTTCACAAGAATAATTAGAGATAAGAACTCTAAAACATACTTTAAATTAATCAAAATAGGTGAGAATCATATTTGATTGTCCCCTGGTTAATGCAGATCCAAATAATAGGTGTATTTTTTTTTTTTACACAGTCTGCTCGTTAAAGATTTCACAGACAAGTACGAGAGATAATCTCTTAGTGATGTCACAGAGGTATTGTATTTTCATCTGAATTATCTTGACAACAGAGACGTAAAGGATTATGTCGTCTATTGATTTATTTGCATTCCATATTGATTTTTTTACATTCATTTAAGGAATTCGTTTTCGACACTCGCGCGCGAGCAACGGATTATAGGAAAAAAAAATAATAAATGGCGGCCGCAGCGTTTTGCTGTTTCCAACTTTTGTTCAGGAACGTTTCAGATAAGAAAACCAGAATTTCACAGGAAAGAGCTAAATTATTCTGAAAACCTGATAAAAGGCGAAACGTTCCTGGATTTTACATGGAAAGTTACCATTTTTTTTTACAGTGAAGGCGAGACTCGTAGCTCGTGGATTTATGCAAAAAGAAGGGCTAGACTATAGTGAAACCTTTTCCCCTGTAATAAGTATGCCAGCTTTACGTTTGGTTCTTATTTTGATTTTAAATGAAGACTTATATGCATTTGTGTTAGATGTTAAAACAGCGTTCCTGAATGGTAAGTTAAATGAACTTGTTTTTATGGATCAGCCGCAAGGCTATGATGATAAAAGTGGGCGAAAGTGTAAACTTAAAAGAAGTTTATATGGTCTAAAACAAGCCCCACGACAATGGTTTGAAAGGTTTCATGAATTTATTTCAAAGTTAAATTTTAAATCTTGTGATAATGAACCTTGTATTTTTATTCGGCATAATAATGGTCATAAAATAATTATTGCTTTGTATGTAGATGATATGTTAATTGCAGGTTCAGATGTAAATAAAACTAATGTAGTTATTTCCCTATTACATAACGAGTTTCACATGTCAAAATCGGAAAGTGTTTCAGAATTTCTAGGTATTCAAATGAAATTCAATTCTGATAGTTTAATAATGGATCAAGAGTCTTACATAATTAAATTGTTAAGTAAGTTTAATATGCTAGATTGTAAACCCAGTGACATTCCTATTTCTCCTAAGCCCACCCCATCTGATTTCAAAAATGGTAAACCTTTTAATGGCCCATATCGTGAACTTGTAGGTTGTTTATTATATTTAGCTTATATTTCTCAACCTGATATTTTGTATGCTATTAACTGTTTAAGTCAATTGCAAGAAAATCCTACTGAAATTGCATGGAAAGCACTTAAGAAAATCTTAAGATATTTAAAAGAAACATTGTCTTTAAAACTTGTGTATAAAAAGCAAAATTCTTATCCTAAATTATCCATGTATGTTGATGCTGATTGGGGGGCTAACGCAAATGACCGCAAATCAGAAACAGGTTATATTTTAATGTTTTGTAACATGCCTGTTCTGTGGTGTTGTAATAAACAAAAATCAGTTGCTTTATCATCAACTGAAGCTGAAGTCATTGCTTTAACTAAAAGTTTGCAAGACTTGTTATGGTTTAAAAATATTGCTAGTGAAATTGTAAATATTAAGGATTTAGTAATTTTTGAGGATAATCAATCATGTATAAAATGTATCAGTAATGAGAGTAATTATGGTAGAATGAAACACATTGATATCAAATTGAAATTTGTTCGCAATATTATAAAAGAAAATAACATCAAAATTGAATATGTTCCTACGAATATGCAAATTGCTGATTTATTTACAAAGGCATTACCTAAAGTTAAATTTTATGAACTATTATTTCTTTGTTGTTTGTACAAATAATGTTTAAATTGTGTCATATTATTATTAATGATTGATTTCAAGAAATTTCTTTGTTTTCTGATGTAATGCTAGATTATGGGCGGGTGTTGAAAATAATCATGGCATTACATTAAATTCTTATTAATTTCTTTTTGTACAACTATGTTTATTGTGATTGGTTGTTTAATGTAGCTTTCTTTCACGGCCGCCAATTCTCCGCCATGGGCCTTGCAAAATCTATAAATACCTGTAAATTTTCTGTTTTCTTTCAGTATGTTTGTGTAATTGTTCTTGTTAATATCAAATAAACTCAATTCGATCCATGCCTTTATGTCTGCCTTTTTATTTATTTCAACAGCAGAGCGTGGTTCTAGCAAGTGTTGAAATGAGCTGCGAGACATACTGACGCCGTTATTTTTCTGTTTTTCATTTCTGCTGGGATTTTGAGTGAAAAAGATTTTATCTTACTTTTTATATATTTTATCGAGCAGAATGGATTCTTCAAAAGATGTTTACGGCATCCCTCTTTTTGAAGGTGATGGAAAAGTTTTTTCGCTATGGAAACGAAGAGTAACGGCAATTTTTGCTGCTAAGGAATTGGAAAAATTCCTGGAAAATGAAGCGGCTCTAGACAATGCCGCCGATGTCGTGAAAGCAAAAAAGGCTTACGCTTTATTATTATCATTATTAAGTGATAATGTTCTTGCATCACTTCAAGATGAAAATACAGCTCATAAAATTTTGAATAAATTAGAACGCACTTATGATACAAAGCGTGCAGTGAATCAAATTTTAATTCGGAAGAGATTGGCAACGATTAAGAAAGATCGTACAGTTTCTATGAGAAATCACATTGATGAAATAAATAAATTAATTTCGGATCTTAAGCTGTCTGGGGCAGAAGTTAATGAAACGGATACTATTGTTTATATTTTGATGTCATTGCCTCAGGAATTTGAAAATGTTAAGATTGCTTTAGAAAACCAACCGAATTCTGTTTTGACATTAGATTTCGTGACACAAAGATTATTAGATGCTGAAGCACTTCTTTTGGATTCAAAGAAAGAAAAAGTATATACTAAGGCTGCTCATGATAATACTGCATTTGTGTCGACTCGCAAAGAATTCTTTTGCAAAATTTGCAACTCTAAAGGGCATACAGCGAAATATTGTAGAAAGAAAATTACTTGCCATTCTTGTGGAAAATTCGGACACATAAAACGTAACTTTAAAGCTGTTAAAAATTCAAATGAAGAAAAATTTGCCTCTTCAGCTGTTTCTTTCGTTGCTGGAAGCATTAAAAGGAATTAATTTATAGTAGATTCCGGAGCAACTTCCCATATGTGTTCTAATGAGAATTATTTCGCATCCTTAGTATCTTCTTCAGGAACTATTAAATGCGCATCAAAACCAACGAATCTAGAAATCAAAGGTATTGGAAATATTAATGGAAAACTGTCAAATGGAATGGAAATTACTTTAAAGGATGTCCTTTATGTTCCAGACTTAAACGGGCAACTCATTTCCGTAAGGAAAATTGAAAGTGCAAATTATACAGTTATTTTCAAGAATCAAAAAGTATTTATCGAAAAAGGGAGAAACCGTTTTTACTTCGGTGAACGTGATTTGAATGGACAATACGTAAGTGACTTTGACCCTGTTTACGAAACCGTTCTTACTTCAAAGAAAAATAATTGTGATATCTGGCATCGCAGACTTGGTCATCCGAGTGACAAAGTATTGAAAGATATGAAGCTTCCGGTACCTGATTCTTTTTGTGATATTTGTGCTCGGGCAAAACAGAGTGCAACACCAATGGGAAGAGGACCAAGAAAAAGAGAAACCAAGCCAATGACTTTGATTCATAGTGACATTTGTGGACCTATTTTTCGACAACATTTTCTGGCGAGTGCTATTTTATGACTCTTATCGATGATTTTTCTCGTTTTACTGAAGTACGTTTACTGAAACATAAAAGTGAAGTCTCAGAAGAATTAAAAATGTTCTTAAAATCCAACCCTACAGTGAAGAAAATTAGATGTGATAACGGGAAGGAATATTTTTCTAATGATTTAGTGAATTTTACTAGAGATCTTGGTATAGTGATCGATCCCGCTCCTCCATACACGCAATCTTTGAATGGAGTAGCTGAACGCTGCAATAGGTCGCTTCTGAATATAGGACGTGCTATGATTGCTGAATCAAATTTACCAAAGACTTTTTGGGGTCAAGCTATCCTTTCAGCAGCTTACTTGAAAAACCGAATGCCAACTATTGAGAACAAAACTCCGTGCTTCCTGAAATATGGAGAAGAAGCCGATTTCAAGCACATACGTGTTTTTGGATGAAGTGCTTACATGTTAATTCCTTCCGTTCATCGAAAGAAGCTTGACGATAGGTCTAAACAAATGATCTTCATTGGTTATTCTTCAATGGGATATAGATTACTAGATCCTGAAACGAAACGCATAACTGTATCAAGAAATGTGAAATTCGACGAAGAGAAAAAGGAAAATGTTCAGTCAAAACAATACATTCTAGAAAATTCAGAACCAGTCGATAATGAAATTGATCCAGATGTTCTAGAAAATACGAGTGATGAATTAGATGATCCTGAAGAGAAAGAAGACAAAACAAGAAAATCTGAAAGATTTAAAAAGCAACCTGTACGGTATCCATATCCTGAAGTTTACGAAGCATTACTTTGCCAACAAGAAACATTAACGTTTGATGATATCAAATCCCTCCCTAGTGATGAACAACGCTTGTGGAAAGAAGCTATGGACGCGGAGATTGAAAGTAGAAAATCAACGATGTCTGGGATCTTGAAAAATTACCACCTGACAAACGACCTATTTCCTGCAAATGGGTATTTACCATCAAAAGAGATGGTCGACATAACACTGTAAAAAAAATTCCGCAACGTTCCTGGGAAAAAATGGGCAGCTGAGTTGCCCATTATTTCCAAGAAACATTTCTTGAAAATGACTGGTACTTTACTGTATATGTTAAAAACTTTCTACAGAAATGCCAGTAAGTTTCCTGCGAAATACCAGGAATATTTCTGTTGACAGCAAAACATTACTGACATATTCAAGGCTGGAGTAGCACAAGAGCGAAAAATGTCCAGACCAGGGATCGAACCTGGATACTTGGCGTGCCGTGCCAATGCCTTACCTGTTAGGCTATCCGGACCGATACCTGGTTGACATAATTCACTCTGCATGTTCGTTCCCTTCATTATGACATTACTGACATTTCACAGCAAGTGGGATCCGCAGACGATTTTTACATTTCCAGTTGACAATTTTCGCTTTATTATCATTATTTGTTAGAATGAAAAAATATTTTGAAATTGACATCAAAATTATTATTTATAATTTACACGAAAAAATAAATTTTCAGTTAAAATTCAATAAAGTAAATATATATGTGATATATTGTTTCTGAAATTTGCTTAAAATATAAAAATATATAAATGTAAATAATAATTAGAAAAAAAATCTAGACATAAAATATTTTGGATTTTCGTCAGTGATTATGTTAGTTTACAAGTTAGATAAAATACATATAAATTTTCATGAAAAAAAAAAACCTAAACGTAATTGTATATTTTTTCCGAAAAAAAAAAAAAAATTCAAATTTGCAGCAATTCAAAGTGTCAAATATATGTCAAATTTAAATCAAATTGTAATAAAGTGTTAAAATATAAAATTAATTAAAAAAGAAAAAAAGAAGTCAAGAGGTAGCATCGAACCCGGGCCGTACGGGTGGCGTGCAAGCTTTCTGCGTCCACACCACGAAAGACACGTTGAGAGTTGCAAACTAATGGGTATTTGAAACGTATGCTAAAACTCGGCATCTAATTTCTGAAAATCTAAGGCCCATTTGAAGAAATCCTTTCACAAGAATAATTAGAGATAAGAACTCTAAAACATACTTTAAATTAATCAAAATAGGTGAGAATCATATTTGATTGTCCCCTGGTTAATGCAGATCCAAATAATAGGTGTATTTTTTTTTACACAGTCTGCTCGTTAAAGATTTCACAGACAAGTACGAGAGATAATCTCTTAGTGATGTCACAGAGGTATTGTATTTTCATCTGAATTATCTTGACAACAGAGACGTAAAGGATTATGTCGTCTATTGATTTATTTGCATTCCATATTGATTTTTTTACATTCATTTAAGGAATTCGTTTTCGACACTCGCGCGCGAGCAACGGATTATAGGAAAAAAAAATAATAAATGGCGGCCGCAGCGTTTTGCTGTTTCCAACTTTTGTTCAGGAACGTTTCAGATAAGAAAACCAGAATTTCACAGGAAAGAGCTAAATTATTCTGAAAACCTGATAAAAGGCGAAACGTTCCTGGATTTTACATGGAAAGTTACCATTTTTTTTTACAGTGAAGGCGAGACTCGTAGCTCGTGGATTTATGCAAAAAGAAGGGCTAGACTATAGTGAAACCTTTTCCCCTGTAATAAGTATGCCAGCTTTACGTTTGGTTCTTATTTTGATTTTAAATGAAGACTTATATGCATTTGTGTTAGATGTTAAAACAGCGTTCCTGAATGGTAAGTTAAATGAACTTGTTTTTATGGATCAGCCGCAAGGCTATGATGATAAAAGTGGGCGAAAGTGTAAACTTAAAAGAAGTTTATATGGTCTAAAACAAGCCCCACGACAATGGTTTGAAAGGTTTCATGAATTTATTTCAAAGTTAAATTTTAAATCTTGTGATAATGAACCTTGTATTTTTATTCGGCATAATAATGGTCATAAAATAATTATTGCTTTGTATGTAGATGATATGTTAATTGCAGGTTCAGATGTAAATAAAACTAATGTAGTTATTTCCCTATTACATAACGAGTTTCACATGTCAAAATCGGAAAGTG
This sequence comes from Maratus speciosus, assembly GCA_963932465.1. Classification (NCBI taxonomy): domain Eukaryota; kingdom Metazoa; phylum Arthropoda; class Arachnida; order Araneae; family Salticidae; genus Maratus; species Maratus speciosus. Next base: position 319,753,387 of record OZ010798.1, on the reverse strand, counting down.
TTTCAGAATTTCTAGGTATTCAAATGAAATTCAATTCTGATAGTTTAATAATGGATCAAGAGTCTTACATAATTAAATTGTTAAGTAAGTTTAATATGCTAGATTGTAAACCCAGTGACATTCCTATTTCTCCTAAGCCCACCCCATCTGATTTCAAAAATGGTAAACCTTTTAATGGCCCATATCGTGAACTTGTAGGTTGTTTATTATATTTAGCTTATATTTCTCAACCTGATATTTTGTATGCTATTAACTGTTTAAGTCAATTGCAAGAAAATCCTACTGAAATTGCATGGAAAGCACTTAAGAAAATCTTAAGATATTTAAAAGAAACATTGTCTTTAAAACTTGTGTATAAAAAGCAAAATTCTGATCCTAAATTATCCATGTATGTTGATGCTGATTGGGGGGCTAACGCAAATGACCGCAAATCAGAAACAGGTTATATTTTAATGTTTTGTAACATGCCTGTTCTGTGGTGTTGTAATAAACAAAAATCAGTTGCTTTATCATCAACTGAAGCTGAAGTCATTGCTTTAACTAAAAGTTTGCAAGACTTGTTATGGTTTAAAAATATTGCTAGTGAAATTGTAAATATTAAGGATTTAGTAATTTTTGAGGATAATCAATCATGTATAAAATGTATCAGTAATGAGAGTAATTATGGTAGAATGAAACACATTGATATCAAATTGAAATTTGTTCGCAATATTATAAAAGAAAATAACATCAAAATTGAATATGTTCCTACGAATATGCAAATTGCTGATTTATTTACAAAGGCATTACCTAAAGTTAAATTTTATGAACTATTATTTCTTTGTTGTTTCTACAAATAATGTTTAAATTGTGTCATATTATTATTAATGATTGATTTCAAGAAATTTCTTTGTTTTCTGATGTAATGCTAGATTATGGGCGGGTGTTGAAAATAATCATGGCATTACATTAAATTATTATTAATTTCTTTTTGTACAACTATGTTTATTGTGATTGGTTGTTTAATGTAGCTTTCTTTCACGGCCGCCAATTCTCCGTCATGGGCCTTGCAAAATTTATAAATACCTGTAAATTTTCTGTGGGTGAATAGTCTTTCTTACTTCGGCCAAATTTAAACTTTCCACGTTCCATAGTTTACGAGTAAAATGGCTGTGACAGACGGACTCACGAGTGATCTTATAATGGTTCTGTTTTTACTTTTTAAGAACGGAACCCTAAAAAAAACGCTAACCAGCACTAAATTTTAATTGAATCGGTTATTAGTGTAAGGAACTAAGTCTCATATTTTGACATTTCTCATTTGAAGATTGTTTCTATGTTTTTTCATGTCTTTTAAATTCCTCCCTCCGAAGCGTGCATAGGTAGTAGACAAACTGAATTCCTTTCTTCACGAAATTGCCAAATAAATATGAAAAAACATTGAAAACGTATCAAAATGAGAAATGTCAAAATATGGGATTTAGTTCCTTACAACAGTCACAATAAGATTAAAAATCTTAGCAATATAAAACACAATTGGAAGAATAGGACTATATCTTAAATCTCTTAACGCAAAAAAGACTAAAAACATTGTCTAGTTTGTCGAAATACCGGAATTTAGTTCTGTTAAAATTTACAAAAAATCTGATTAAAAATAATATAGAGGTTTAGTTTTGCATGAAATTTGTAGACTTTTTTATCGGATTATTTATTATCAATGTTCCATCACAATAAAAAAGAAACTGACAGAAAAATTCCTTTTGTTTCAAAAATGATGATTCAAATCACCCAAGCAACGCAAATCCCTGAATAGTATTATAAGATAAAATACACCTTAATTCAGTGATTGAAGTTGATTGCTATAATACACTTGAGAACTTTTACACGTCACGTATCCACAAAAGTGAAGACTTCTTACAGAATGGAATCCGAGTCTAACATGAACAATAACGTCACTGCAAAATTTATTTTCTCATGAATTTTTTTTTTTTTCAAGACATAATATGTATTAATCCTTGTAATCTCCAAAGGAAAAAAAAAGTGTGATTTATATGAATGTCGTTTATGGCAAAAACTCTCGATTTGGAAATAAATATATACAGGGTTTTCCAAAATTCGACTGGCAAATTCAGAGGGGTGATAGTAAGCTTCAAGAGGATGAAAAATTACCAGAGAACATGGGATCGGAAACCGTGTATTTAATCAAAAATAGAAGGTATTTCATCCTAACTCAATTTCGGTTGACGGGAATAAATTTCAGAAAACTGGGGTATTTTATAATAAAACATTTAACAGACATTGTCACTTTTGTTGTAAATGTGATAACGTCAAACAAAAGTGGTAGAAGTTTGCAATATACGCGCGGCATCAGTATGCAATTGCCGTCCACGTTTTGGACTGTGATTATCAGTTCATACGGTATCATCGATTACTTGAGCAACCTGTTTTTCCAGATCTTTTCGTGATGTTATCACATATCACACAAAATAAGGTACACTTCATTACATAAAATTTCGAAAATTTCTTTTCGGCGAAAAGGCAGCCAAGAATTCAGCCGGGCCGAAATTCGATCGAAAATAAGAATCGAGTTTGACTGTGCCAAAACTATCTGCATTCTAAAGACCTGATTTCTTCTTTCGGAAATTTTCAATATTACCCTTTGATTTGAGCTGTATCGGCTCAAATGAGACATCTCTTTATTTTTTTGCTATGAACTTCACTGTTTATAATTATCAGTCATGACTGACTCAAGACGTGATTGCAAATTATAAAGCAAGCAGTGCATATAAGGCTAAACTTTGAAGGCCTTTTTGACGTGCTCTTTAAAATCTGCAGACTTAATAGTAATAGAATTTTTTTAGTTTGAAACCGCAGAAGTGTTTTGAGTACTCTTTGAGGAATTTCTAGTATAACAGAAGTCCGTTTACAAAAATCATTATAAAAGATAAATCGAAGTAAGTATACCTAAAACATTTTTTTAATGAGTTGAAATTCGTATAATTAAGAAATTGTTCTGTGCCGCAGATGAATTAATTACATTTTGTTTTATATGAAAATAAAATGTTTTGGTCAAAGGCACAGAGAGCCAACTTGGGCCACACATATAAGTGCACGTATAATCAATCAATAATTCTGTATATTTATGTATTATCTATTTTTAAAAAAGTTTTGGACGTTTTCGTTTTCGGTCAAAAATAGGAAAATTACCGAAATTCCGATAAAAATTACCGAGTTTCGTTTTGGTTTCGGCATTCAAAACCTGTTTCTGTCGAACCTTAATTATTATTATTATTATTACTGACCCATCAAAAATTTCAGATATTGTTTATAAACGAAAAAATATTTTTTTCTATGACGACCTTTTATGATCTTTTATTTCGTATGTGAACTGTTGTTTTTAACCATGCTGTCTTTTAACAGAAAAATTACACACTGAGTAAATATAAAACTTTCCGTAAAAGTTTCCGTATTTTTAATGATTTTATGAGTTGCAAATTGAAAAAGACAATTAGAGACATTGATTTGATAATATGCTGTTTTTCCAAAGAAATAAAGTTTTTAATTTTTGAAAAATCTTGGGCACACGAATTTAGAAATACCGTGGTTACAAGAAATCTCCGGGTATAACTGAAAGTAAATTTCACTATTAAAAAAAAAAAAAAGTAAGAAAAATCATTCGTTAAGCATAGATTATGAAACACTTTCCAACACTTCCTGAATGCTTTAACAAAACTTCGTTATTTAGGGAAATAAGGTATATAAGAGAACTAAGTAAACATTTTAGAAAACGCATAAAACATTTGAAAAACTGATTTCAGCAGTTACCATCCATAGTAAATATGTATTCCAATTCTTTTGAACAGCTCTGTATTTGATCTGTAGGTTGATATATATGCTATATAATGGGGAAATTTAGTTTAACAAGAAAACACGTAACAGGTTGAAATTTCTCATTCAGCAATTGATACTAATAGATGGAAACATACGTGTGTACTTTTGTATATCCCTATAGTTTACCTAGTGCCTTTATTACACGCCACTATTAAGCTAAAGCTTAATTCAACGTAAAATACTCTTAAAACTACTGGAATCACATTTCCAGAAATTATAATTTATAGACGGCCATGTATCCAATTCTTTGCGGGACTCTGTATATAATTTTATCTATGTTCAACAAACATTTCTTAGTAAACAAAATGCAGTTCAGCGTAAAAATGCATAACTCATTTAAAAACCGCCTTTGAGCAATTTACAATCATACCCAGTAATAATTACGAATTCTTTTGTGTAGCCCTGTATATGAATTACAGCATTTATACACACCATATGCAATGCATGGATATAGTGAAACATAAAAGCACATAAAATAATTAAAAATGCATTTCCAGCAATCATCGCTACCGTAAAGTACTTCGGATACAAAATATAGTATCTGAAATCTTTTGTGTGTCCCTGTAAATGCTATGCACTTCGTATTATACATGAAATAAGTTATAGTAAACGTCAGCGACGTATATCACTTTCATTATACATGAAATAATTTAACATAATTAAAATACGCCGGAAAAAATTCCCTCCACCTGGATATCATTATGTAAAGGAATTCTTTTGTGTGGCTCTGTAAATGAATAATATTTATTATTTGCACCGCATATTCTACGGAATACATATTTTAGTGCACTTGATAAATGCGTATCAATTTTATTATGTTTGAAAGCATGTAACATCATTAAAAATCATTTTAAACGATTTTTTTCCCATAGGCCGTAATGTTACGGAAAACTTTTGAGTGTCCCTGTAAATAAAATAAACATGCTACAAACTTCATTTGCGATAGGGTTCGTGCTATGGTAGAGATCACTAACATCCAAAAATTTCAGGGCAATCCGAGTATACGTACGGGAGTTAGAGCGCGTAAAGACGGACAGACAAACCGAATGCATAAACACTTTTCAACTTTGTTGGAAAGTGTTAAAAAAGAGCAGGATAATGCGATGCGACTTTAAAAAATGGCCTACAGGAAACAATAAATAATTACAGAATTACAAATAAGTATAATTTTATTAGTCAGTAGCACAAATAACAAAACAAACAAATATCATTTGCAGCACGTTTTGTATTTGTATTTAGAAAAATTAATGTTAGTTACCTAAATGTAAACTTACGCACATATTTAATATTTTTGGTAAAAAAAAAAAACCACATTTATTCAAGTTCTACCGAAGAAGCCCTTTCTGTGAAATACAATTAGTTCTTTTCCTCTCATTTTACCAATTAGTTCTTTTCCTTTTATAACAACCAAGTGTCATTGTTTCAGTCTTCTTTAGCCCCAATTTGCTATAAATTTATTATTGCAAAAGAAGAATGATAAAAGAACATACTGGCTACTTATTATTTTACTTGTAAAGATTGCAATACTCATTTCATACAAAAGAATGAATAACTTGATTAGTTAACGAAAATTATGACATTGCAAATTATATTAGATTTAAATATCATTTTTAAATAAAATGTTTTTTATGGCAGATAAAAACTTGCTTTTTAAACAATTACTGTACTTATTCTTTTACAAGTCTGATGAATGTAGAAGTCAATTCAGGCAGAAGACAAAAAAAGGAACTGTCTCTGTTCAAATGCCCACACATTTAATTATAAAATTCTAGGCTATCATTAAAATACAAACACTTAAGGATTCTTGGCTATAAAAATTATAATGTATACAGGAACACAACATTAAAACATTCAAAAAGGAAAACGAAGCACGGATCTAGTTAGATTCCGTCAAATAAAATAAAAGCAGGCAGCGCCCAATTTAAGATCAGCTAGGAGAGAGCACCGCTCTCCTCCGACGCAGAAAACCATCTCCCCCAAAATCCAGCGCTCAGCCTTCAGTTTTTGCTAGTTCATCAACTTCTCGTGAGAAATGAACTTTCACTCCTCCCGACATCTGGTCTGGCTATTGTTTCGCCACTACAACTCGGGTATCTTGACCATTCTGTGTCTTCACAGATCACCCACCATATCGACTGGATCGGTGCCGTCCGACTTTCTTGGATCCTGAAAAATACTGGAAAAACACACAAAAACAAACAACATGACAAGTAATTGCAATATCAAACTACGTATACAGACGAACACAGTCTTTCCATCAAAAAAAAAAGGAAAAAAACACAGTTTCAGTTCTTTTTTGCTAAATATAGTCCAAAAAAAAACAATGCGCAGGTGAATTCACGTGGATACAGTCCTATGAATAGTTTTTAAACAGAGAGTTTTTTTTTCTTGTATAAAATAGTAAAAAAAAAATATGTTCAGATGACAGCACAGTCACTTTTGATAAACACAGTAAAAAAAGAAAAGATGAGACGATGCAAAAAAAAACACATAAATATATCAACTTGAATTAGCACTATATTTTTTCCTCTTTAGGTTGAAGAAGCCCACGGCTTCATGTGATCGGCTGCAGTAGAGGTCACTCTTGGACCCTCTTGAAAGCCCACTTTTTCGACATCGTATCGATCATTGCGCTTCACTTTGATCACTTTGTATGGACAAAGGAATTTCGGTCGTAGCTTCATACGGACCCCAAATTGCGTTCGTTGGATTGCCTAAATCACCGATTTTATAACATTTCGCTTTTTTGCGTTTACGGTTGAAAGTTTTGCGATTTTCCTCCTGAATTTTTAATATATGTTGTTTCGCGATATTTCTGCTATTCTGTCTTTCCTCGACAAATGCGTTTTCATGTTCCTCATCAAGAATTTGTTTTATTCTTAAATCTTCCCTATTTCTGATTTTTACTCCCGTTAAAAGCTCAAAGGGTGTGTATTGAATGCTTCGGGAAATCGTACTATTCATTATTCGTTGAACAGCCGGTACTTATTTGTACCACTTTGACGGATCGTCGATACTTAATTTAGCAAGGATTGATATGAGTGTTTCCTGTTGTCGTTCTACCTGTCCGTTTCCTCTGGGTATTCCCGTTGTAATTAGAACATGCTCAATATTTTCGTCTTCGAGATACTTTTTAAACTCACTAGAAGTGAAGGCGGCACCTCGGTCGCTGATTATTCGCTCTGGGTTCCCGAATGTAGCTTGTTGAATTTTTAATTTAGAAATTGCTTCCTTTGCAGATGTAGTCTTGACTGGATAGAACCACACGAATTTGGTAAAAGCGTCCACTACAGAGAATATAAAATTGCAGTTTTTGTTGGTCGAGGGCATTGGGCCTAAGTGGTCGACGTGATAAGTTTGGAGAGGGGAATCATGTTTAGGAATGGGATTTAGCAATCCTTCACCTTTCCCTCGCTTTCGGTTGTATAGGATGCATTCTACACAATTTCCTATAACACTTTCAATTTGTTTTCGAAGATTAGGGATATAATAATCCTGCTTTATTATCGCTTCGGTCTTCGCTACAGCGTAATGTCCTTTATTATGAATTTCGCGAATAATTTCTTTCTGCATAATTTCCTGTACCATAATTAGTTCTCTACCATCTTCATATTTGTACACCATATTTTTCCTAACAAAATAATCTTTACTTTCATTTTTCTCAACTAGTGTTTTGATAGTTTTAATGTAATCGTCTTCGTTTTGTGCTTTGGTTAATTTTGTTGTAATTTCATCATGCGAACGTGTTGTGACTAATACGGTGTTACGACTCAACGCATCAACGTGTTTCATTTGACTTCCGGACCTGTGGACAATTTGATAATCGAATTCTTGTAGGAATAATGCCCACCTTGCTGCTTTTGGCGTAAGATCTTTCTTCTCTAATGTTTTTTGAAAAGCAGAACAGTCAGTTACTATTTTAAATTTATTCCCTAACAGGTATGTCCGGAATTTCTTTAATGCTTCAATCACAGCCAGCGCTTCAAGCTCGTAACTACTATATTTGGCTTGGGCGGATGTTGTTTTCTTACTCATGAAACGAACGGGGTGTAAGTTTCCATAATCGTCTTTTTGTAACAAGACTGCTCCAAAACCTAGGCTGCTAGCATCCATGTGTAACTCTGTCTCTGCCCCTTGTCTAAATATGTGCAACACCGGTTTATCCGATAATTTATTTTTCAGTGTTTGGAAAGCTTCCTTTTGACTCGCTCCAAAATTAAATTCGTTCTCCGTTTTCAGGAGATCACTTAAGGGTTTAGCGATTCTAGCATAATTCGCTATATATTTTCTAAAATATCCAGTTAACCCTAGGAAACTCTGGAGTTGTTTCTTATTTTGTGGCTCAGGGAATTTCTCAACGGCTAATGTTTGTATTTCTGAAGGGCGAATTGTTCCGTTCTCCACTATGTATCCTAAAAATTCGATCCTTCTTTTCAAAAACTGGCATTTAGAAAAATTGAATTCGAGACCATACTCTGATGCTACCTGAAACACGCGTTTCAGTTTAGAAAGCGCCTCTTCTTCAGTCTTCGCAGGGACGATTATATCGTCTAAGTACACGGAAATCGTTTTATCTCTTATTAACTCTCTGAGGCATGCATATATGTAGCGTTGGAAAAACTGAGGGGCGGAGCTTAAGCCAAAAGGCATTACATTATACTCGAACTGGGAATTATTTGTAGCAAACGAAGTAAATTGTTTACTGTCCTCATAGACTTCTACGTGGAAAAAACCATTCTTTAAGTCTAATGTGCTAAAAACTTTATTTTCCCCGATATCGTCTAAAATATCATCTATTACCGGAAGGGGGTAATTATCCCTAATTATCTTTTGGTTAAGCTTTCTATAATCAATGCATAATCTATAATTGCCATTCTTCTTTTTGGCTAAAACAATAGGCGCGGCGTAACTCGAACAACTTTCTCGTATAATGCCTTTATCAAGCCATTCCTGAATTTGTTTATCAACAAACGCTTGTTCTGCAAATGCTAATCTCCTGGGTCGGTGCGTAATCGGTATTTCATCGCTCAATATTATTTTAACTTTCAAGTTAGCACTTTTTATTTTCTCAGGCTTGTAATTCTCAACTAAGTTAATTAATTCCTTTTTTAAACCGCAGTCAGTTATGTGAGTAAAATCAATTTCGTTTATATTAACCGAATTTACCATTTCTGCTAAGTAAACAGATTCATACCTAGGAGTGTCAGTTAAGCATTCTTCAATCATGGGAGTGTCTATGGAATTTGACCGCAAGCCTGGGATGGTCATGGAAATGTTTACAACATCCGACTGCAAGACTGACTTGGCCATGGGAATGTTTACAACATCTGAAGGAGTGTCTAACTTCGGAATTTTTAAGGAAACCGCAGTTATCATATTAACAGTATAATTTTTCTCCTTATTTCGCTTACTCATAACTTTAAGGCCATTACCAGATATTTCAAAATTTAATTTACTTAAACAATTATTTCCCAATATCATTTCGTATTGTAAATCATTTAAAACGTAAACATCACAATTCGTACCAATATTATCAATTGAAATGTCGGTATTGAAAAAACCCTTCGGACTCACTCCTTTTCCTCTAATTCCTGTCAGTTTCACATCGTTTTCATTTAATTTAGGGCATCCTAAACTCTTATAGATGTTATCATTAACCATTGTTACGTCAGATCCGGAATCTACGACACAGCTGACCTTTTTCCCCATAATTTCAATAATTTTGAGGATTTTATCCGATGGCAGGAATTTTTATTTGCAGTGTTTACTGATTTATTATTATGGAAGTTACTTTGCTCAGCCCTATGTTCGGTTTTGTTTGCCTCTAAAATAAGTTGGCCCTTCTTTTCTTCTGGAACATTGATTTGATTTATGGGAGGCGTATTCATTACAATAAAAGCATCTAATTTTGAAAGAGTTAGCGTTATTCCTCGTGTTAAGATAATTTTTTTCATATTTGCTACTCTGCGGAATGTTATTTCTGTTAAAACTTTTGTTTTCAACATTTTGAGTAAAACGCTTTTTAACATCGTTATTCGGACTTCTCGGTTCGGAGTTTTTCCTGATAATATTGCGAGCTGCCTCATAATCATCAAGCTTACTTATAAAATCTGAGACCTTCGTAAAGTTAGGCAAGTCATCAATAAAATGTTCCCTTATCTCAAGCGGTAATCTCTTCCTTATTTGGTCAATAACCAAAATGTTTTTTAAATCATCAAACGACGAAATGTTAAGACCCGTAAGCCACTGTTCCAAAAAATTAGTAATTTCAAATGAAAAATCTCGCCACGAGGCCGAATTTTCCTTTCTATGGGAGAAGAATTTTTGTCGAAGTTGTTCTGGACTCGGTTTGAATCTTTTCAGTAATAACTGTTTCACGTAATCGTAATCATTGGAGAGTTCCTCCTTTTCGCGACCTATTATATTTACTATTTCCAACGGTAACAGACTTAGCAAATAGGCTACCCAATTTTCCTTTTCTACGCCCAAACGCTTGATTTGGCGTTCAAACAATGTAAGGTAAATACTAATTTCCTCGCTGTTGTTATACTTTGTAATTAATTTCAAAACATCGGGGCTTTTAATCCCGTTACTCAATGTCGGTATTTCGGTTTTACTTTTCGCGGCTATTTCAAGTTCAAGTTTTTTGAGTTCGAATTCGCGTTTGCTCTCTTCTTCTAATAGTATTTTTTTGTCGGACTCTTCCCTTTCAGCAACAATTCCGGCTAGAAGATTTTTTACAACATCTTCATTATAATCGCTCGATTTAATGATCATGTCCGAGAGTTGGGGCTTAGTAGAGCTTTCTGGAGCTTCCAGTCCCAACTCCCGCACTACAACTAAAAGGTCTACCTTCTTGGCACGTACTAAATGCGCCATTATTTTTATTTCCAGTTTAATATCAATTCTTTATAGCAACTCAAACATATAAAAAGGAATTCACTTACTTTTACTAGAAATATCCTTTCTTGGAAATATGAAATCACGATAATAATAATAATAATAAAATATTTATATGAAATATTATATACCTTTTTTTTTTGGAGCACTCGCGTAGGGAAAAAAACCCATCAAAGCTCACGACAAAAAAAGCACAGTGAGTCTGAAAATAGCAAAACAGACCACAAAAAATAAATCACTAGACTGCATAAATTGATTTGATCGCACTAAAAACACACAAAAAACAACAGCCCACAAAAAATAAATCGCTAGGCTGCATGGAATGATTTGGTCACACAAAAGCTCACTAAAAAAAACACCGTGAGCCAGTAACTATCACATCACTCGCGAAAAAAAACAGACTCACACACAAAAAAAAAACACTGTGAGTCGTTCACACACGCGATCCTTGGACCCGTGAAAATAAAAAAAACTACGGGCATTCGTTGCACACAGGGTTTTTGAAGCGGCGAACCAACCTTTTCTTTCTTCCTTTTCCGAAAAACCCGAAGTTCTTTTCCAGAATCTTTCGAAGCAACTCAGCAGCTTAAAACAAATCCTTCGGATCCGAGTCGAGATTCAGATTCCGTTCGGCGTTCGGATGTCAGATTCCTTTCGAATGTCCGAATGTCCAGGGGATAGATTTCAAATTTCAAATCGTAAAAAAAAACTAGTCCGGTAGTTCAGTTCATATCCCGGTTCACATCCAGGCCGGGCCCACAAAAATTGTAGAAGTCAATCCAGGCAGAAGACGAAAAAAGGAACTGTCTCTGTTCAAATGCACACACATTTAATTATAAAATTCTAGGCTATCGTTAAAATACAAACACTTAAAGATTCTTGGCTATAAAAATTATAATGTATACAGGAACACAACATTAAAACATTCAAAAAGGAAAATGAAGCACGGATCTAGTTAGGTTCCGTCAAATAAAATAAAAGCGGGCAGCGCCCAATTTAAGATCAGCTAGGAGAGAGCACCGCTCTCCTCCGACGCAGAAAACCATCTCCCCCAAAATCCAGCGTTCAGCCTTCAGTTTTTGCTAGTTCATCAACTTCTCGTGAGAAATGGACTTTCACTCCTCCCGACATCTGGTCTGGCTATTGTTTCGCCACTACATGAATAGTTAAGCTTAGAAATAATTATTTAAAGCTTTTTTAGGTGCGTTCGTAGTTATATAAATACGTAGCACCTATAGTCGCCGTTTAGTCCGTCTGTCTGTCTGTCCGCATGTAACAGTGCAAAAACTACCCAACCGAATGGTCTGAAATTTTAAATATATAATTGTTGCAAAATTTTGTCCAGCCATTCCAAACTTTCTGTAAATCGGATGTATAGTTTAATTACAGGGACAGTCAAATTTTTCCGTTACATTACGGCCAATGGAAAAAAAAATATTGCAAGTGCATTTTAATGATGTTATACAGCCTTCCGAATGGTCTGAAATTTTAAATACAGTAAAACCTCTTTTATCCGAAACTCTCAATTAACCGAAAACCATTTTTAAAGCTTAAAAAAAAAAAAAAAAAAAAAAAAAAACCTATCATATTCCTTGTCTGCAAGCGTTCTTTTCCGAACTACGAGTACATATAAATGTTTTCTATCCTCTTTTTTAGAGTTACTTTGAATTTAACTTGAGCTCTCATAAGCTACGGAGTGGATATTAGAAAACGAACAAATTAGCAATTCTGAATTTTCGAATGTTTTGATGATTTGCCATGTCTAGAGCAGCAGAAAGACTGTGATACTGGTGAACTAATAATGTTAAAAAACTCCGTAATAGAGCTTCAAAGCAAAGGCAATCGAAACTGCGACAATCAAAACTTTTTTTTTAAACCCTTGTGACATATATAAAAGGTACTTAATTTCAAAATTAAAATTCAGGTAATTTATTCTTGTTTCTATTTTGCTATTTCTTTATTTTTATTAATAAGCACTTGTTACCATAATATGAAATTTGCATTTATTTCTCCTTAATCTTAAAGCATTCTCGATTATCCAAAAATTTCGATTTTCCGAAAGAGGGTCAGTCCCAATTTCTTCAGATAATCGAGGCTCTACTGTATATAATTGTTGCAAAATTTTGTCGAGTCATTTCAAATTATATGAAAATCGGATGTATAGTTTAATTACAGAGACAGACAAAAGTTTTCGTTACATGACGGCCAATGGGAAAAAATTTTGCAAGTGCATTTTAATGATGTTACAGACTATGCACTCATGAAGTGCAAAAAAATATACATTCAGTACAATATGGGGTGCAAATATATTTATAAAACTAGTTATAGAACGAACGCACCTCATTTGCCACGTTTGACGAGCAATCTCCAACTTGTTGTTTGTTTGTTCGTTTATTTATAAGGCAAAATACCTACATAAACTTTCCAAATTTGTTCATCTTAGATGTTAATACATTTTTATTTCATTTTAAACATTTAGGAAATTTATGATTTTAATCAATGATTTTTTTTTAAAATCACTTGATTAAAATTACGTTTTAATAACTGATTTGAGTCATTTGATTAAAATAGTTGATACCCTAACACAAACGAATTCGTATAATGTATGGTAAATTCCATTTTCAATTGTGTAATGCTGATACAGTTAACCAATTGTATTTTCCAGTTGAATTAAATTATAGAAAATTGTATTTTGTGGAAAATCAGCAAATTATACACAGAGATGATCAAAAGAATTCGAATAGATTACCGATTGAGAGTTTTTATTGTTTTTTTAAAGCGTTTTCTAGTTGAACTTACAGTATGGTATGTGTTATGATATTGACAGTGTATAGTAACTGTACAAGGTCATCGACAACAGTTGAAGTACAGTAACATCTATGAGTAGTTGCTTGTTATGAACACTTCAGCTATTTTATACGTTTATAAACATAAAAAAAAATATTTAATAGTTTAATAAAATAATTCAATATAATAATAATTTTATATACTAATAAAACATAAAAAATTCTAAAAATGGCTTTCTTATACATTATTGCAGGCCAGCGCTCCTATATTTCCTATAAATTTGAAAAAGTTCCTATTTTTCCTATTTTTCCTATATTTTTCAGCCCTCCACCCTCGCGATTATTTTTTTAAGCCGAGTTTAGCAATGCGGATGGGATTTTTCCGCGAATATATATTTTTAATTTTGCTGAATTTTTCTTTTTTTTTTTTATCGCAAATTTTGACACTTCTATTCAAAAGAAGAAAAAAAATCATAATTTTTTTAGGTTTGTCAAGGTACTAAAAATTTCGTCATTCGATTGCGAAAATAATCTCTAATTTCGTCAATCAGCTGGAAAAAAAAAATCAAGATCTTCGTCAATGGATTCCAGAAGAAAGATTTTGAATTTTGCCAAACTGTTGTTAAAAAAAAAAAAAAAAAAAAAAATGTGGATTTTATCAATCGATCATTGAAAAAATTGATCACGAACTTATTCTATCAAGTGTGGAAAAAAATATGAATTTCTTCAGTCAGTCTCGCGGCAAAAAATGGCACATTTCTTCAGTAAGTCACGTTAAAAATTCACTTATTTAGTAAGCCACGTTAAAAATTCGCTGATTTCGTCAATTTGTTGCTGTAATATATCGTGAAATTTGACCAGCGAATTTCTGCAATCAGTTGCAGCAAAAAATTGCTGATTTTGTCAGTTGGTCGTTGAAATATATTGCGAAATGTGTGGATCATTTGTTGAAAGAAACCATAATTTTCGTTAGTCACTCGCGGTAAAAAAAAAAAAAAAAAATGTGGATTTCCCCAATCAGTAGCGTATATCCTGATCCATATCCTGTACTGGATTTTTTGATGATAAATGTTTCAATGTGGTGGTGGTGATCTTCAGCATTTGGGGTTGCCTTTTTCTTTGAATACTACTGGTGGATAAGAAATAATTTTGCGTACATATTTTTAACCATTTGGAAATGGTTGTTGTTTTCGGTCGAGGATGGGGTCAAATGATGCTTGCATTTTATTTTTTTTAACGAAATTCAACGATGTTCTTTACTTTTAGAAGAATTTTTATTTGAATAGGCAATAGAAAGGCATAAAATCGTTAAAAATCGAAAAAGTTACAAAACGGGTAGACGCAAATTATCAGATATGGAAAAATCCAAAGTCAAAGAGCGACGCCGAAATGAAAATAGTCTTGCAAAGCAAAAATCGAGGTCTTCAACTCATTATGTAGGCCATGAAAATCGAGGTCTTCAACTGATTATGTAGCCCATGAAAATCGATTACAGAATAAAAGAGGAACGCAAAAAAGGAAACAATCTAATATTTAATCGATTGATAGTAAAAGGCCATGTCTCGAGGGGCTCCAATCCACTAGCTACAGCGTTTTACAATCGTTTTATATAAAAAGAAAATTCCAAATGGACGTTGTAATCTATTAAATTACAATTTTTTTTTTTTTTTTTTATACAGTCAATCAGGGTAACTTTGCACCACCTCCTATTTTTCAATATTTTTTACTCTAAAAGACTAAATAAACTCCAGAACTCTGCTCTGTTGGCAAGGTTCTAAACTGGGATTTCTACTCTTTATTTTAGAAAATAAATTAGCAACATTATGCGCAATTAATTGCATCATCTAACTGTTTTTGTGAAGTACTGTTTTCAAGTTAATTTTGAATGCTGTTTTGAAGTTGTTGTAATCCAATTAAATTTTCATAGTAAGTAACAATATACTCATTTATCAGACATATTATTATCTAAATATTGTAAATGTGTTAATATTTTGTGATTATTTATTTATTAATAGTTAATAAAATGTAAAATAAGAAGGCACTAGCATTTTACCGCATTTTCAGGGTAACTTTGAGCCGGCTCAAAGTTACACTGACGCTTATAATTTACTGATTATAGGTGCTACTGTCGAAAATTTCCTATATTTGCACGTATATTTTATATAAATGCCGAAAGTGTGCATTAGATATGACATGTAAATATTTTTGTACATATGCGTAAAATACATAAAATTCATTTAGAGACGTGATTAGGGGCGGAAGTATTCAAATTTGACATTTCATACGTTCGACGTTTTTTATTCTTGTTTGAATAATACTAGTACTTGTATGTATTACTGTAACTATGGATATATTATAGAGTGAAAACATTGAAAATTGTTTTTCACTGCATTTTTATGTTTTATATGAACAATAAACAGGGTTTTTTTTATTTCTAAATGTTCATGGATCTCTTCTTCCACTTTTCTTTTGCCTGATATTTGTTGTAATATCATAAATTATACAAATCTTGTGATGTTGGGAATTGTAAATTCGCCGTCTTTACATATCTGAAAACATTTTTTGGTGTTTAAAGTTGTCCTGACTACAATACTTTTTTATAATTAATTATTTTATGTAAAAATTTATCATATGGTGCAAAGTTACCCTAAATGGCTGGGTAACTTTGAACCAGGCTAAAAATCCATTTTTTATTGCTTTTATCCTTATTATTCCTTAATTTTTTATAGTCAAACAATAATTTAGTATCATTTCTTCTCTTTTATGCCCCTAGTTGCGACAATATTCTTCAAATAAGAGTGTGGCATATGAAAATAGAGAAAAGGCGGATCAAAGTTACCCTGATTGACTGTAATTACTTTTTTGAAATTTATAATTTTCCGGGTTTTTTTGGTTAAGCAATATTTTTCTGTAAATGTAAAAAATTCTTTATATAAATATATTTTCGTGGGGTACTACTTGATTATCCCGTCGACCAATTTCGCCAAACTATTCGCCAACGCCAAATTATACAAATTAACATAATTTTGTATTTTAAATAGCGAAAAAACAAATAAATTAGTAAAACCTTAATAAAAATGAAAGTAAAAAGTTGAATTAAAAATCATTTTATGACGTAACAAATATGTGGAAGGTGTTTAATGTCAAGTGAATGTGACATTTACGATCGTCCATTATTGGCATTTAATCTTATAGTTTGACTATAGTTTTTTGGTCGACGGGATAATCAAGTAGTACCTTTTAATTTTATTCAAACAATTCAGCTTTAAAAATCCACTTTTTTTTTTTTTTTTTTTTTTTTTGCTTCACTCTTCTAATAAATATATAAGTTAAACACTCATCATTGTCTGCAAATAATTCTTTACATTTTTTATTCTATTTACTCAGCTGGGACAGACAGATGGAAAACAGTAGTAGAATTGCCAGAAGAGGACGTTTATTTAAAAAATGTAATGTAACATATAATAAGATTGAATTAAAGCTACCAAAACCACATATAGCGCAAGTTGAGGAGCCGGGAGTTCAAGAGAAAATAAATGAAAATGAACGATCCTAATCCTGTTGAAGTTCAATAATCAATCTCTGCGCAATCATTGCAATGCTCTCTAATTTAATAATGTGATGATTAGATAACATTTTAATTCCTGTTGTCACATTTCCATACCAAACTCTACTTTAAATTATTAACTAAAAGAGTTGTTTCTCAATTGCCCAAATTTTGTTCAAGGCATAAGATAGTATACCATCGCAATGGCGTTCGCATCGTTTCAGCAATGCGGAAGGACATTCCTGGTGATCGTCTTTAATGCTTTAAAATAGAAGTTTAAGTTCACCATTTCGTTTGATTCAAGGTTCGTTTGGAAAAATGGACCAGCGCAGCGGGCATAGCCTGCTAGTAAAAGGTAAATCGAGGTATGTATACTTAAAACATTTTTTTTAATTAGTTGAAATTCGTATAATTAGGAAATCGTTCTGAGTCGTAGATGAATTAATTACATTTTATTTTATATGAAAATAAAATGTTTTGGTCAGAGGCACAGAGAGTCAACTTGGGCCACACGTGTAAGTGCTCTTATAATTAATTATAATTCTGTATATTTATGTATGTATTATTTATTTTAAAAAAATGTTTTGGACATTTTCGTTTTCGACTGAAAATAGGAAGATTACCGAAATTCGGTTTTGTTTTGATTTCGGTCGAACCTTATTTATTATTATTATTACTGACCCCTCAAAAATTTCAGATATTGTTGATAAACGACAAAATATTATTTCTATGACGACCTTTTATGATCTTTTATTATGTAAGTGAACTGTTGTTTTCAAGTTGAAAAGTGTTTACGAATTGGATTTGTTTGTCCGTTTGTATATCTGTTCGTCTGTCTGTCCGCCTGTGCGGGCTCTAACTCGCGTAAATATAGTCTGATTACCGTGAAATTGATATATGTTATTGGGGTTTACTGTGGTATGTTCAGTATTGAAAATAAAGTGTGTAGCACTTACGGTTTATTTACAAGGACACTCAAAAGAATTCTATTACTTTACGGCCTATGGGTGAAAATCATTTGCGGTGTATTTTAAAGATATATTGAAAATTATATATATATATACCTTATGTGTACTACAAGCGCTTACTGTAGAATCTGGTGTGCATGTAATTTATTGTTCCTTTACAGGGACACACAAAAGTATTTTTCTACAGAGCTACCTATGAAGAATAATTGCTGGCAGTTCTTTTCAATTGTGGTACGCGATTTAAAATTTAACCTTTTTTTCTTGCATATTACTTGGGGTGTACAAATTTTATAGATCATAGACAGGGATACACAAAAGATATTGTGTACATTTCCGTTTATTGACGGAAATTGCTGAATGGGATTTTTAAACTGTGATATGCGTTTAATTAAACTAACTTTTAGCATACGATGTAGTATAAATAACTATCTTTAGATCATATACAGAGATGAACAAAAAAATTCTGACGTTTTTCGGACTATTGAATGTGTTGGAAAGAATTTCATAATCTATGCTGAACGCATGAATTTTCGTTCTTGCTTATATCATGAGATTTAATTGATTCAATATAATCCTAGGAAAAAAGATGTAGACGATTCGCTGCAAAAAAAGTGTGCAGTGCTCGTAGCGTTCCTGAAACTTTCTACTTATGCTATCGCTATTTAAAAACAAAATTTTTTGTGGAGTATTTTTATTGTAGATGTTAAATGAATATAACACAAATATTTCTATTTTAAAATAGTGGTGATAAAGGCAGAAAAACTTGGAAACTATGCGAGTCTTGAAAGTCTTTCTGAAAAAAATTCTCCAAAAATTACAAAAAAAAAAAAAAAAGAAAAATTATTTAAAAAATAAATAAAATTCAGATGCAGTTTATCTTTGCTAACTGTTTTGAATACTTTTTCTTTTTCAATCTGTCGACTGTTATGTATTCCATATAGAAATTCATTTAATATTATCCTGAGAAAATGTAAAACTTGCTAAAGCCTTAAGGCGGATGTAGATTTCGAGTTAAGTACTAATTTACCAACAAAAACTAAATCAAGATTAGAGATAAACCCAGTTTAACAATTTTTTCTGACTGCTTTTGACGAGTTTTTAATTCCATTTTTCTGTAAGAGCTGGTTTTATCAGAATCAAGTTAATACGATATTTTTTTCTTCAACTCCTATTTTTGTTTAATTTGTTTTTGCTGTAAGAGATCAAGAACTGTCCTATCAAGAACTTGTCAATATAAAAGTTGTACATAACATTAAGAAAATTTATAATAAATCCAAGCAGATTTGATATCTTGTAAATTGACGAAGTTATGAGCTTTTTTCTTCTTCAACCCCCTCCCCCCTTTTTTGTCATTTTCAATTAATTATTTTTTTTTTTTTTTTTAGTAAGGGTTGCTCCTATCAAAAACTTGTCAATATAAAAGTTATAGATAGTATTAAGAGGATTTATAATAAGCTTAAGTGAATTTGATATCTTGAGAATTGACGAAGTTATGAATTTTTTCTCCCTAAAACCCTATATTTTCGCCCCCTGAGCACATTTTTAATTTGATTAAAAATCTGCGAAGCATAAATTTTTGGCCCTTTTTCTAGAAGTAATAATAATTTTAAATTGATTTGATATGTATTATAATTAAGAAGCTATGAGGTTTTTTCGGTTTTCACAAATCCCCTCCCTTTTGCCACCCCTTAGTCCGATTTTTCACATTAACGAACTTCTTTTACTCCTTGATTTTATGTATCAGTTTGGAAGAGATTTGTGCAGAATTGTGGAAGTTATCGTGTCCATAAAAAAGTGATATATATCCTTCTATATATATAAAAAAAGTAACGCTTTGGAAATGGACCAATGAAAATCTGCGTAGACGCATCTGATTGGTCAAAGCTTTCTGGCGCTATAAGGGGTTACCAAAGGAGGGGGACATGGCTCTGTCGCCAAGTTTGTAGCCAACTTGGCGATATATCGCCAAATTTGGCGACCAAAATAAATCGCCAAAAGTGACGCCAACTTGGCGCTATTTCCAGTATTTCGGCAAATTTCCATAGACTCTCATTGAAATTCAATAGAGTTTACTTGCTTGCAGAAAATCAGCAAATTTAGATATTTCAATGCAACAAAACCTATTATTAGCTTATGAATAGAGCTTAATTGAACTACTTACATTATTTTTAAGCACAAAACACTAACTATTTACAATATTCGTAATATTATATGTACAATTTTATATTTATTAATTCTTATAATTATGGAACTCTGTAAGCTGTAATGATTACGTGCTTGGAGATAAGGAAATAAAATTGTCAGGAGTTGAGGAGTAGTGCGTTTTTACCACGTGGAATCTAAAAATTGAATGCATAGAAAATAAGGGATCACGAAGCGATCCAGAATGGAAACGCCAAACAATTACGTATGTGATTGGCTAGAAAACAGGGATTGCTTCGCGATACCGAATGGAATCGCGAAGCGATTACGCGGGGGTTTGGTGAGCGTAGCGAGCAGGTGGGCGGAGCCCCCCTAGTATATATATATAGATAGATAAAGTTTTGAACTGGAGGGTGGTTTTGGGTTCTAGGGGTCGTAGATCTGGAAAAAACTTTCAGAAATTGAAACATAGGGGAGAATGTAATAGGCAATATTTCTTACGAAATCTGCTTAAAAATGTTTCCTTTTGTTTGGTGTTCAAAATACTCCGGTATTATTTCAATTGTTTTCGTACCTTTCGTTTGGTTCTCGAAATGCCTCAATATTATTTCAATAACGATCATTTATGCGGAAGCAAAGTTTTTTTTTTTTTTTTTTAAGTTGGGGCAAATATTTCTTTTAATTTTGTTGAACACACCTGATAAGCTATTTTATTCCCACACATATTTGAAAAATAGTCAGGCGAAAACACCCGTTCGCTAATGTTAATCCAAAGGGAGAATTTTTTTAAGATATCTCGCTTGCATTTTACTTTTTCGATTTTGTTTTCAGGTATTTCTAAATTGGACACATTCACTTTCGGAATCGGTTTCGAAAGCTTAAAGTATTTATTGAAAATAATGTTTCGATTTCGTAAATGCTGACAATTTATTTTGGCTTTTGTGCAATTTCTGGAAAAAAAAAAGTCTGACGTCTCATGACAGCAATTGCTTTCTCCCTAGGCTTAGCTGCTTTGATGAACCTTATTTAAAGACCTTCAGCTATGTTGTGTTTTTTCTTTTCTTTTGTACTCCATGATGGAATTCACTCAATATCTTCCTGTGGAAATGTAAGAGTCTAAGTAAAGGTAAAACTTTGGCTTTAAAATAAAAACTAGTCTTTCTTACAGAAATTCACTAATAATTACAAAATCAAATTATGTTGATATATGTAATTTAATTGTTGTTGAGCAACTAGATTCCATTTCAATGATGATGTTAGTAGGGGAAAAAGGAGAGTTCAGCCCCAGCAGGCGGATTGCGGATTGGGAGGATTGAGGAGGAGGGAGGAATCCACCTTGTGGATACAGGAGGAGGGTGGAATCCACCTGTGGGAGATTTCTTAGAGTAGGAGAGGCTAAATTTTTGAGGGGGGCTTAATTTTTGAGGGGGCTTAATTTTTGAGAGAGGCTTATTTTTTTTTTTTTTCGAATCGACTTAGAGTAGAGATGGAAATATCATACTATAACATAGGTCTTTTCGAGAGGAAGTATGAAGACACTAAATTTTTCGATGGGCTTAATTTTTGAGGGGGGCTTAATTTTTGAGGGGGCTTAATATTTTTTTTTTCGAATTGATTTAGTATTAGAATGGAAATATCATACTATAACATAGTGAGTTAGGTGTTTTCGAAAGGGAGTTTGAGGGGTCTAAATATTTTAGTGGGGCTTATTTTTAGGGGGGCTTAATTTTTTTTTTCTTCAAATTGACATAGAGTAGAAATGGAAATGTCATACTATAACATAGAGATGTAGGTATTTTCGAAAGAGAGTTTGAGGAGCCAAAATTTTTTAGAGGGGCTTTTTTTTTTTTAGGGGGGGCTTAATTTTTAAGGGTGATTTTTTTTTTTTTTTTTTTTTTTTTTTTTTTTCCTGAATTGTCTTAGAATTTGAATGAAGATAAAAATGTCATATGTTTTCAGAAAAAAATTTTTGATGCTGCCATCTGTATGCGGTAGTGCGAATTTATTATTGAAAATAGTATTTTATTTTTGAAAAGTTTTGAGGAAGATTTGAACCTGCAAAATAGTCTCTTGGCTCGATGATATGTTGAAGACTTAACTAATCGAGCCAAGAAACTATGTCTATATGTTTAGATTTTAGATGTTTCAAAACAAAAAATTGTATTCCCCCTTCTGTATGCGCAAAGAGAGGTTGGTTTCTTAAGATAACTCATTAATACCTATTTTAACTGCTCACTCTGCGAATTTTTTTTAATGTGTATGATTTTTAGTTTAACTGATTTTATCGATTTTGTGAATGAGAGTTTGATTATTTTACGCACAAATGTATGATCATTTTAGAAAACCGTGGTTTCGAACCCGTGAACTCCGATTCAAATCTAATTTTTTGTAACCGATAAGCTATCCACTATCCAGACCGCGTCCCGACAATTACTGAATTACTTTTGAACACTATATATTTTTAAAAATACCTACCTCTTCCTCTTTCTTATACTAGGGAAGTTAATACAATTTATGTTTTAAATTGAAGAAATAATTAAATTTTTATATTTCTTTAATAAGCAACTCATTTTTTAGATCGATTAGAAGGCTACCAAACGTTTTGAATTAAACATTGTTTTCACCAGTATTAATCCACCTAAGTTTAGAATTATACTTTTTCTTGTGAACCATATCATATTCATTTAATCGTCTGAAATACACTTCCTAAACCCTCTTATCAACGTTACTCGCTATCTATCACAAACATCCGATAAGTCTAATCAGCTTTTTTCAACAGAAAATAGCTAATATGTAAATATTGATAACTATTGAAGAGATTATTCCACTTGTTTACAGATTTTAAATGAAAGTTTGAAATATTTGTCAGATTTTCTATTTATCAATTATTATAAATTGAATCAACTCATAGTTTGTTATTGCAATAGATAATTATTTGATGATTCTACACTAGTTCTAATGAATTTTAAAACTACTGCTCATTCTTTTATACAGTTTAATAAATTTAGTTTGAATTAATCCATTGGTTTGTCATATATTTCACTGAAATAATAAAATTAATGTGTAAAACCTTAGAATGACGAATTCAAAAACGTAACGTGATGAATCATATACTTTTTAAACATTACATAAAAACCTTTGGATTGATTCACTTCCTATGAACTTCGTACACATACTTTTTTATGCCACGTGTTTTTCTGAAATTTTTGCACCAATCATATTACATGATTTGCACTATCGTAATAATTTTTTAACATGCGCCCCCTATGATTATATATAAAATTGAATGAAACGAGACTTTTTCATTAGTGTTTGCTATTTTTTGAGTGTGTGAAGACGCTTTTTTCACTTAAGATAATATGGCTAGTTTTCAAGATGGACATTCTACTATGTTAAGCGATAATGTATCAAGTTTGAATAATCAATATTTTTCATCAAGATTAAATGATCAAGACATAGGATTAATAGTACAACCTAAAGTAGAACCCGTTTTAGATGATGAAGCGGAATCCTCCTCATCAGAACTAAAGAAACAGAAGTCACCTTTTTTGTGTACTGTTTGCAGCAAATCTTTTTCACGAAAAGGCAATTTAAAACAACATTTGATGATTCATTCAGAAGAAAGACCATTTATATGTGACATCTGCCAAAAAGCATTCTCTAGAAAGGCTATTTTGAATCGTCATAAACTATCCCATTTAAAGATTCCTTCCCAACATAAATGTGAATCGTGCGGTGAAGCGTACTCAAGAAAGTATGACTTATTAAAACACATGAAGATCCACAAGTCCTCCAAAAAGGATAAATGTATTCAGCGTAGCGAAATATTCAATCCCAACTCCGATTTTTTATATCATTTGAAAACTTCACAGAGAGTTAGATGCAAAATTGATAATTCATCCTCTTTAAAAGATATGCTTTTTGAGAAGGTTAAGCATTTTAAAAGGCAAAATGCGTTAAACATATTTACTAAAACTGTAATCAACTCTAACGAGGAGAATGTTACAGACTTTAACACATTTTTTAATAGTATTCATTCGGACGTTTTAAACGAATTAAACTACCAGATTCAAGTTAAACGATCGATGAAATGGTATGCAAGTGTACAAGTTGTTGTATATCGTGTAACACAGGAGGGTGTATTAGAGATTGCCACACCCTATTTCCATTCAAAAACTATACTTGAATTAACGAAACAAAACTTATCTGAACATGTTGAGGATACCTTTGCAAAAATTATTAAGTCCTATGAGAAGTCCACCAGACGTGGTTTTAATTGGACATTAGATAAAATATTGAATTTAGAACTATCTACCTTTAAAATATAACATGATTTGAAATGTTTATACCTTTTTGAAATATGTGTACTCATGTTTTCACTATTGTAACTATTGAAAACGACGAATAAATAATGTGTAAATGAAAAAGCTGTTGTCTGTTTATTTTTGTTAGAACAACTTGTGATTTTTAATAACTCATGAAGTCGTAACGACTTTACTTACTATTTTTTTTTTCAATTTCTTATCAAATGAATAATGAGTTAACTATCTTTTACTAATTTCATATTGAAAGTCTGAAATTATCCCTTGAAATAGTTATTTTTCAATATTTCTAATTTATTATAATTATTTTTAAAGTTTAATATATCACTCGTTGTTTGTATAAACAATTGTTATTGTTTATTAATAATAATATTATCATTTATTACCATACAATTCTTTAAAAAAGCATAGAACCATTAACATAATATATCATTAACCACTTTTTTAAAAACTGTTACCTTGTGTTGCCATTGAATTCTTCAAAACAAAAAAGAATAAAACTAAAATCATTATCATTAAATATCATTAACCACTTTTTTAAAAACTGTTACCTTGTGTTGCCATTGAATTCTTCAAAACAAAAAAGAATAAAACTAGAATCCTTATCATTAAATATCATACACCACTTATATAAAAATTGTTACTTTGTGTTGCCATACAATTCTTCAAAAAAGAATAAAACTAAAACTATTAACATTAAATATCATATACTGTAAATATAAAAATTGTTACCTTGTGTTGCCATACTATTCTTCAAAAAAGGATAAAACCATTGACATAATATATTATTCACCACTTAAATAAACTGTTTATATATATATTTTTTTTAGACTTAAACTAAAATTAATAACATTACTAATTCTTTTAAGTGTTTATCTGTAACCGACACTGATTTTTAACGTATATTAAGGGATGTGCTGTTTCTAAACATTCAGTTTCCAACTGATTTTTGTTCTAACTTCATCTAATGTTACCTTTATTTTTTGAAAATGGGTTCTGTAGTAAATATGTTAAAAAGATCTTCCGACAAAGTGGCTTCTTCTTCAAAGTATCAACGTTTAGAAGAACCTAATGACCCCACTTCTGCGAGTGAATTAAATATACCAAGATTGGAAATTCCTAATTTATTAAACACTGACTGTGGAACAATACCACGTGATTTATCCACTACTGATTACTCACCGAATGTGAAATCTGAAATCGATATGAATTTTTTTATCCCTAACTTTGGTGATGATACTACATCTTCCGAGAATTCATGCCAAGTGTCAATTTCTGTTGAGGACTATTTGAATATATTTTTCAAAGACATGAATTTTGAATCCGCTTTAACCTCGACCCCAGCTAGTAACATAATTTCCCAACACGAATCCTTTCAAGAACGTACTATTGACCAAGAGGTTTCTGATTCCCAACCAAGCAACCTTTTTAAAGCAAGTGATGAATTACAAAGCACAACCCCACCTACGAATGTCATTCCACAGTCTAAAACTAGCAAATCCAATCATCCTATTGTATTTCGAGAAGAACTCAGTGACTGTATCTTTTTAATTTTAAAGTTGCATAATAGACAATTTCATATTCATATTCGAGAATTTAAACGCAGTGGGCTTACTAGTGAAGAAATTCTAACGAAAAATGGTATTATTATGGATGTTAACAGCTGGTTCGAATTTTGCAAGAAAATTTTTTCATTTAATTTGAGATATAAAAGTTCCTCATTTGTTTCTAATAACATGATATTAGTGTTAAATTTTAATAATTCTATCATGCGAATTAAAAATTTAAAGAATTATTCTCATATTGACTTAAACGAGTATCAGTTGCTGAAATTAAAAGAAAAAATACATGATTTGAATAAGGAACTTCTTCAGCATATATATGTAAACCATATACCAAGCTTAATTAGGCAGAAATGTATCATTGGTCATATATCTACAGAAAATGAACTCATGTTGCAGTCTAAACTTATAACATGTATTGAGAATAATGTATTAACTATACTAAACCGCATTTTTGAATGTGATGGATGTATTTTTAATCAGAAATCTCAAAGCCCTCATTCCTGTTGTATACTAAATAACCGACAAAAATTTGAAAAACTAGGAGAGATGTTATTAACACTTATAGATTTAGATTTTGTTATTTCCTCATTTTTAAACGGAGTGGATTGTGTTAGTGAAAACTTTTTATCAAACATTCATGTAGAAACAATTCAAAACGAATTGTTTAAAATAATAAAATAAAATGTATTGCTATCCTTTTTAATACGTGTGTGTTTATTTTTCTTAAGTGTATGTTTATTTTGTTATGTCTTTTAGAACTTTTAATAGAGTGTTAGACTTAAATTTGCATATGTATATAACTAAAGAAATCAACAATTCTTTAGCAATTAAAAAATTAACACAAGTTTAAAATATTAAACTAATAATCTTAATACTATAATTTCTACTTTCTAATATATATATATATATATATATGAAACTTATTATATAAAAAAGTTTTCAATAATAATAATAATAAGTTTAGAAAATTAAAAAGTTTAAAAAACAAAATTAAGAAACTCATTTAAAAAAATATCTGAAAAGTTAAAAAAAAAAAATAAAGTTTTCAAAATTAAAAAATCTTTATAAAAAAATAATAATAATTTTAAAAAAAAAATTAAAAAGTTTACAAAAGTTTAAAAAAAAATATTAAAAAGTTTACAAAAGTTAAAAAAAAAAACTTGGGAAAAAAAAAACTCAAAAAAAATTAAGTTATCAAAATTAAAAAAAAAAAAAAAAAAAAAAAAAAAATATATAAAAACTTAATACATTAAGTTTTCAAAAGTGAGTTTACCTATTCGTATATGTATACATGCATGTGACTTTCATTATGTTTCAGTTTAATACTTCTGTTTATCCTATAAAAGTGTTAGATTAATATATACTTATAAAAATATTTGTAAGTTAAATTAAAAAAAAAGTAACTTATAAAAAAAAAAAAAAATGTTTACAAAATTAAAAAAAACAAAATCTTTCTAAATAAAAAGTTTTCAAAATTAAAAAAAAAAACTTTTTAAATAAAAAATGTTTTCAAAATTTAAAAAAAAAATTGTAAATAAAAAAAAAGTTTTCAAAATTAAAAAAAAATACTTTGTAAATAAAAAAAAAATATTAAAAAGTTTACAAAAAAAAAACTTTTTTTATAAAAAATATTTTCAAAATTAAAAAAAAAAATTGTAAGTAAAAAAAAAAGTTTTCAAAATTAAAAAAAAAATAATTTGTAAATAAAAAAAAATATATTAAAAAGTTTATAAAATTTAAAAGTTAAAAAAAAAACTTTGTAAGAAGTTTTCAAAATTAAGTTATCAAAATTTAAAAAAAAAAAAAAAAAAAAAAAAAAACTTAATAAATTATATTATCAAAAGTCAGTTCACCTAACTGTGTATGTATCTGACTTTCATAATTAAAAAAGTTATCAAAAAGTTGAATTAGATTGCAAATACAAGTATACAATCAATCAGTCATAGCAATTAACCAATCAATGATATCAATCAATAAATCAAACCAATCAATCAATCATATTAATCAACCAAACAATAATATCAATCAATCATATCGATCAATAAATCAAACCAATCAATCATATTAATCAACCAAACAATAATATCAATCAATCATATCGATCAATAAATCAAACCAATCAATCATATTAATCAACCAAACAATAATATCAATCAGTCATATCGATCAATAAATCAAACCAATCAATCATATTAATCAACCAAACAATAATATCAATTAATCATATCAATCAATAAATCATATTAATCATATCAAGCTATCATATCAATCATATCAATCAATCAACCAATCATTCATATCAGTCAACCAATCATTCATATTAATCAATGATTCATATTAATCATATCAATCGATTAATCAAGATACTGAATACAAGTATTCATACAAATAAATCACATCAATTGCAGTTCAAGTATTACAAGTTAGTATAATAACATTATAAGAATGTTTTGAATTAATACAATGATTAACTATCAACATTTTGTAACAGCACTTTTACAAAAGCAATGTATGAATAAATATTTTAGTTACAAAAAATATTTAAAATGCTTTTGAAAGTTAATAAAATTATTTTCCAAAAATGTTAAAAACATTACAAGCTGCTAAAACCTACAATTTAACAAGAATGAGTTGTCCTATATTTCCTTTGTATTTGCATGTCCTATATTTCCTTTCTATTTGTATTTGAGTATATGTATACGGATTCCTCCTTTTAATTATGTTTTGTAGTATACACTTAAAATATATATAGTATATATAAAACATTAAATTAAAATATTCTTTAGTTATTAAAAAGTTTAAAAAATCAGCAATTTTTTTAATATTATAAGATAACAAAAATTATTTTGTGATTTATTAAAAGTGAATTTACCTATCGCTATATATGTGTTTCATAAGATAAATCTTCTTTATGTTAACATCCTACCCACATTTTATTTTATAGTTATACACATCGAAACGAAAAAAAAAATAAAATAAAAATAAACAATCTATTATTAAATTCTTCAATTTAAAATTTTAATACATACATACTTAAACATTTATATAAAAATAATGAACTCACCATGTTTGAACTCAGAAAAGAGATGATGAGCTTATCACGTGGTAGATTGGGACGTAATCAATTAGATATCACGTGCCTTCCTCGTGCCTTTTGATTGTCTTATCTACAATCAGATTGTATTATCAATCACGTGATCTAACTGATATGAGTCTATACCAAGACACTAGCCATTTTCACTTCAGTCATCGAATATGTAGGTCGTATATTTTTTTGAAAGTCTTTTATTTTATGGAATCTTCAGCAAGATGACATCAGATATTTGCAAATAAAATCTTATTAAAATCTTTCTCGCAATTGTGAACAAAGATTAATTTTCATATTGTTTAAGTATAATCATTGATTATTTAACTGGATAATAATATTTTTTAGAAGTAACTTAAATTTCTTATAAAAACGGAAGTATTTATTGCATCATTCATAGAATTCAAGTTTGAATATTAACCAAGTTTTTTAAACTTTTATAATTTATACTAGTATTTAGTATATACTAGTACTTAGTAAAAACTAGTATATATTCTAGTATAAAGAGTTTATAAAAGTTTAAAAAACTTGGTTAATATTCAAACTTGAATTCTATGAATGATGCAATAAATACTTCCGTTTTTATAAGAAATTTAAGTTACTTCTAAAAAATATTATTATCCAGTTAAATAATCAATGATTATACTTAAACAATATGAAAATTAATCTTTGTTCACAATTGCGAGAAAGATTTTAATAGGATTTTATTTGCAAATATCTGATGTCATCTTGCTGAAGATTCCATAAAATAAAAGACTTTCAAAAAAATATACGACCTACATATTCGATGACTGAAGTGAAAATGGCTAGTGTCTTGGTATAGACTCATATCAGTTAGATCACGTGATTGATAATACAATCTGATTGTAGATAAGACAATCAAAAGGCACGAGGAAGGCACGTGATATCTAATTGATTACGTCCCAATCTACCACGTGATAAGCTCATCATCTCTTTTCTGAGTTCAAACATGGTGAGTTCATTATTTTTATATAAATGTTTAAGTATGTATGTATTAAAATTTTAAATTGAAGAATTTAATAATAGATTGTTTATTTTTATTTTTTTTTTTTTCGTTTCGATGTGTATAACTATAAAATAAAATGTGGGTAGGATGTTAACATAAAGAAGATTTATCTTATGAAACACATATATAGCGATAGGTAAATTCACTTTTAATAAATCACAAAATAATTTTTGTTATCTTATAATATTAAAAAAATTGCTGATTTTTTAAACTTTTTAATAACTAAAGAATATTTTAATTTAATGTTTTATATATACTATATATATTTTAAGTGTATACTACAAAACATAATTAAAAGGAGGAATCCGTATACATATACTCAAATACAAATAGAAAGGAAATATAGGACATGCAAATACAAAGGAAATATAGGACAACTCATTCTTGTTAAATTGTAGGTTTTAGCAGCTTGTAATGTTTTTAACATTTTTGGAAAATAATTTTATTAACTTTCAAAAGCATTTTAAATATTTTTTGTAACTAAAATATTTATTCATACATTGCTTTTGTAAAAGTGCTGTTACAAAATGTTGATAGTTAATCATTGTATTAATTCAAAACATTCTTATAATGTTATTATACTAACTTGTAATACTTGAACTGCAATTGATGTGATTTATTTGTATGAATACTTGTATTCAGTATCTTGATTAATCGATTGATATGATTAATATGAATCATTGATTAATATGAATGATTGGTTGACTGATATGAATGATTGGTTGATTGATTGATATGATTGATATGATAGCTTGATATGATTAATATGATTTATTGATTGATATGATTAATTGATATTATTGTTTGGTTGATTAATATGATTGATTGGTTTGATTTATTGATCGATATGACTGATTGATATTATTGTTTGGTTGATTAATATGATTGATTGGTTTGATTTATTGATCGATATGATTGATTGATATTATTGTTTGGTTGATTAATATGATTGATTGGTTTGATTTATTGATCGATATGATTGATTGATATTATTGTTTGGTTGATTAATATGATTGATTGATTGGTTTGATTTATTGATTGATATCATTGATTGGTTAATTGCTATGACTGATTGATTGTATACTTGTATTTGCAATCTAATTCAACTTTTTGATAACTTTTTTAATTATGAAAGTCAGATACATACACAGTTAGGTGAACTGACTTTTGATAATATAATTTATTAAGTTTTTTTTTTTTTTTTTTTTTTTTTTTTAAATTTTGATAACTTAATTTTGAAAACTTTTTACAAAGTTTTTTTTTTAACTTTTAAATTTTATAAACTTTTTAATATATATTTTTTTTTTTTACAAATTATTTTTTTTTTAATTTTGAAAACTTTTTTTTTTACTTACAATTTTTTTTTTTAATTTTGAAAATATTTTTTATAAAAAAAGTTTTTTTTTGTAAACTTTTTAATATATTTTTTTTATTTACAAAGTATTTTTTTTTTAATTTTGAAAACTTTTTTTTTATTTACAATTTTTTTTTAAAATTTTGAAAACATTTTTTATTTAAAAAGTTTTTTTTTTTAATTTTGAAAACTTTTTATTTAGAAAGATTTTGTTTTTTTTTAATTTTGTAAACATTTTTTTTTTTTTTTATAAGTTACTTTTTTTTAAATTTAACTTACAAATATTTTTATAAGTATATATTAATCTAACACTTTTATAGGATAAACAGAAGTATTAAACTGAAACATAATGAAAGTCACATGCATGTATACATATACGAATAGGTAAACTCACTTTTGAAAACTTAATGTATTAAGTTTTTATAATTTTTTTTTTTTTTTTTTTTAATTTTGATAACTTAATTTTTTTTTTGAGTTTTTTTTTCCCAAGTTTTTTTTTTAACTTTTGTAAACTTTTTAATATTTTTTTTTTAACTTTTGTAAACTTTTTAATTTTTTTTTTTAATTATTATTATTTTTTTATAAAGATTTTTTAATTTTGAAAACTTTAATTTTTTTTTTTAACTTTTCAGATATTTTTTTAAATGAGTTTCTTAATTTTGTTTTTTAAACTTTTTAATTTTCTAAACTTATTATTATTATTATTGAAAACTTTTTTATATAATAAGTTTTATATATATATATATATATATATATATATTAGAAAGTAGAAATTATAGTATTAAGATTATTAGTTTAATATTTTAAACTTGTGTTAATTTTTTAATTGCTAAAGAATTGTTGATTTCTTTAGTTATATACATATGCAAATTTAAGTCTAACACTCTATTAAAAGTTCTAAAAGACATAACAAAATAAACATACACTTAAGAAAAATAAACACACACGTATTAAAAAGGATAGCAATACATTTTATTTTATTATTTTAAACAATTCGTTTTGAATTGTTTCTACATGAATGTTTGATAAAAAGTTTTCACTAACACAATCCACTCCGTTTAAAAATGAGGAAATAACAAAATCTAAATCTATAAGTGTTAATAACATCTCTCCTAGTTTTTCAAATTTTTGTCGGTTATTTAGTATACAACAGGAATGAGGGCTTTGAGATTTCTGATTAAAAATACATCCATCACATTCAAAAATGCGGTTCAGTATAGTTAATACATTATTCTCAATACATGTTATAAGTTTAGACTGCAACATGAGTTCATTTTCTGTAGATATATGACCAATGATACATTTCTGCCTAATTAAGCTTGGTATATGGTTTACATATATATGCTGAAGAAGTTCCTTATTCAAATCATGTATTTTTTCTTTTAATTTCAGCAACTGATACTCGTTTAAGTCAATATGAGAATAATTCTTTAAATTTTTAATTCGCATGATAGAATTATTAAAATTTAACACTAATATCATGTTATTAGAAACAAATGAGGAACTTTTATATCTCAAATTAAATGAAAAAATTTTCTTGCAAAATTCGAACCAGCTGTTAACATCCATAATAATACCATTTTTCGTTAGAATTTCTTCACTAGTAAGCCCACTGCGTTTAAATTCTCGAATATGAATATGAAATTGTCTATTATGCAACTTTAAAATTAAAAAGATACAGTCACTGAGTTCTTCTCGAAATACAATAGGATGATTGGATTTGCTAGTTTTAGACTGTGGAATGACATTCGTAGGTGGGGTTGTGCTTTGTAATTCATCACTTGCTTTAAAAAGGTTGCTTGGTTGGGAATCAGAAACCTCTTGGTCAATAGTACGTTCTTGAAAGGATTCGTGTTGGGAAATTATGTTACTAGCTGGGGTCGAGGTTAAAGCGGATTCAAAATTCATGTCTTTGAAAAATATATTCAAATAGTCCTCAACAGAAATTGACACTTGGCATGAATTCTCGGAAGATGTAGTATCATCACCAAAGTTAGGGATAAAAAAATTCATATCGATTTCAGATTTCACATTCGGTGAGTAATCAGTAGTGGATAAATCACGTGGTATTGTTCCACAGTCAGTGTTTAATAAATTAGGAATTTCCAATCTTGGTATATTTAATTCACTCGCAGAAGTGGGGTCATTAGGTTCTTCTAAACGTTGATACTTTGAAGAAGAAGCCACTTTGTCGGAAGATCTTTTTAACATATTTACTACAGAACCCATTTTCAAAAAATAAAGGTAACATTAGATGAAGTTAGAACAAAAATCAGTTGGAAACTGAATGTTTAGAAACAGCACATCCCTTAATATACGTTAAAAATCAGTGTCGATTACAGATAAACACTTAAAAGAATTAGTAATGTTATTAATTTTAGTTTAAGTCTAAAAAAATATATATATAAACAGTTTATTTAAGTGGTGAATAATATATTATGTCAATGGTTTTATCCTTTTTTGAAGAATAGTATGGCAACACAAGGTAACAATTTTTATATTTACAGTATATGATATTTAATGTTAATAGTTTTAGTTTTATTCTTTTTTGAAGAATTGTATGGCAACACAAAGTAACAATTTTTATATAAGTGGTGTATGATATTTAATGATAAGGATTCTAGTTTTATTCTTTTTTGTTTTGAAGAATTCAATGGCAACACAAGGTAACAGTTTTTAAAAAAGTGGTTAATGATATTTAATGATAATGATTTTAGTTTTATTCTTTTTTGTTTTGAAGAATTCAATGGCAACACAAGGTAACAGTTTTTAAAAAAGTGGTTAATGATATATTATGTTAATGGTTCTATGCTTTTTTAAAGAATTGTATGGTAATAAATGATAATATTATTATTAATAAACAATAACAATTGTTTATACAAACAACGAGTGATATATTAAACTTTAAAAATAATTATAATAAATTAGAAATATTGAAAAATAACTATTTCAAGGGATAATTTCAGACTTTCAATATGAAATTAGTAAAAGATAGTTAACTCATTATTCATTTGATAAGAAATTGAAAAAAAAAATAGTAAGTAAAGTCGTTACGACTTCATGAGTTATTAGAAATCACAAGTTGTTCTAACAAAAATAAACAGACAACAGCTTTTTCATTTACACATTATTTATTCGTCGTTTTCAATAGTTACAATAGTGAAAACATGAGTACACATATTTCAAAAAGGTATAAACATTTCAAATCATGTTATATTTTAAAGGTAGATAGTTCTAAATTCAATATTTTATCTAATGTCCAATTAAAACCACGTCTGGTGGACTTCTCATAGGACTTAATAATTTTTGCAAAGGTATCCTCAACATGTTCAGATAAGTTTTGTTTCGTTAATTCAAGTATAGTTTTTGAATGGAAATAGGGTGTGGCAATCTCTAATACACCCTCCTGTGTTACACGATATACAACAACTTGTACACTTGCATACCATTTCATCGATCGTTTAACTTGAATCTGGTAGTTTAATTCGTTTAAAACGTCCGAATGAATACTATTAAAAAATGTGTTAAAGTCTGTAACATTCTCCTCGTTAGAGTTGATTACAGTTTTAGTAAATATGTTTAACGCATTTTGCCTTTTAAAATGCTTAACTTTCTCAAAAAGCATATCTTTTAAAGAGGATGAATTATCAATTTTGCATCTAACTCTCTGTGAAGTTTTCAAATGATATAAAAAATCGGAGTTGGGATTGAATATTTCGCTACGCTGAATATATTTATCCTTTTTGGAGGACTTGTGGATCTTCATGTGTTTTAATAAGTCATACTTTCTTGAGTACGCTTCACCGCACGATTCACATTTATGTTGGGAAGGAATCTTTAAATGGGATAGTTTATGACGATTCAAAATAGCCTTTCTAGAGAATGCTTTTTGGCAGATGTCACATATAAATGGTCTTTCTTCTGAATGAATCATCAAATGTTGTTTTAAATTGCCTTTTCGTGAAAAAGATTTGCTGCAAACAGTACACAAAAAAGGTGACTTCTGTTTCTTTAGTTCTGATGAGGAGGATTCCGCTTCATCATCTAAAACGGGTTCTACTTTAGGTTGTACTATTAATCCTATGTCTTGATCATTTAATCTTGATGAAAAATATTGATTATTCAAACTTGATACATTATCGCTTAACATAGTAGAATGTCCATCTTGAAAACTAGCCATATTATCTTAAGTGAAAAAAGCGTCTTCACACACTCAAAAAATAGCAAACACTAATGAAAAAGTCTCGTTTCATTCAATTTTATATATAATCATAGCGGGCGCATGTTAAAAAATTATTACGATAGTGCAAATCATGTAATATGATTGGTGCAAAAATTTCAGAAAAACACGTGGCATAAAAAAGTATGTGTACGAAGTTCATAGGAAGTGAATCAATCCAAAGGTTTTTATGTAATGTTTAAAAAGTATATGATTCATCACGTTACGTTTTTGAATTCGTCATTCTAAGGTTTTACACATTAATTTTATTATTTCAGTGAAATATATGACAAACCAATGGATTAATTCAAACTAAATTTATTAAACTGTATAAAAGAATGAGCAGTAGTTTTAAAATTCATTAGAACTAGTGTAGAATCATCAAATAATTATCTATTGCAATAACAAACTATGAGTTGATTCAATTTATAATAATTGATAAATAGAAAATCTGACAAATATTTCAAACTTTCATTTAAAATCTGTAAACAAGTGGAATAATCTCTTCAATAGTTATCAATATTTACATATTAGCTATTTTCTGTTGAAAAAAGCTGATTAGACTTATCGGATGTTTGTGATAGATAGTGAGTAACATTGATAAGAGGGTTTAGGAAGTGTATTTCAGACGATTCAATGAATAGGATATGGTTCACAAGAAAAAGTATAATTTTAAAATTAGGTAAGAGGATTAATACTGGTAAAAACAATGTTTAATTCAAATCGTTTGGTAGCCTTCTAATCGATCTAAAAAAATGACTTGCTTATTAAAGAAATATAAAAAATTAATTATTTCTTCAATTTAAACATAAATTGTATTAACATCCCTAGTATAAGAAAGAGGAAGAGGTAGGTGTTTTTTTAAAATATATAGTGTTCAAAAGTAATTCAGTAATTGTCGGGACGCGGTCTGGATAGTGGATAGCTTATCGGTTACAAAAAATTAAATTTGAATCGAAGTTCGCAGGTTCGAAACCTTAGCTTGGAAAAATAATCAAACTCTCATTCACAAAATCGATAAAATCAGTTAAACTAAAAATAAAAATCATACACATTAAAAGAATTCGCAGAGTGAGCAGTTAAAATAGGTATTAATGAGTTTGAGTTATCTTAAGAAACCAACCTCTCTTTGCGCATACAGAAGGGGGAATACAATTTTTTATTTTGAAATATCTAAATTCTAAACATATAGACATAGTTTCTTGGCTCGATTAGTTAAGTCTTCAACATATCATCGAGCCAAGAGACTATTTTGCAGGTTCAAACCTTCCTCAAAACTTTTCAAAAATAAAATACTATTTTCAATAATAAATTCACACTACCGCATACAGATGGCAGCATCAAAAATTTTTTTCAGAAAACATAAGACATTTTTATCTTCATTCAAATTCTAAGACAATTCAGAAAAAAAATTCACCCTTAAAAATTAAGCCCCTCTAAAAAATTTAGGTTCCTCAAAGTCCCTTTCGAAAACACCTAACTCACTATGTTATAGTATGATATTTCCATTCTAATACTAAATCAATTCGAAAAAAAAATAATAAGCCCCCTCAAAAATTAAGCCCATCGAAAAATTTAGTGTCTTCATACTTCCTCTCGAAAAGACCTATGTTATAGTATGATATTTCCATCTCTACTCTAAGTCGATTCGAAAAAAAAAATTAAGCCCCCTCAAAAATTAAGCCCCCTCCAACATTTAACCCCTCCTACTCTAAGAAACCTCCCACAGGTGGATTCCACCCTCCTCCTCCATCCACAAGGTGGATTCCACCCACAAGGTGGATTCCACCCACATCCACACAATCCGCAATCCGCCAGCCCCTCTAAAAAATTTAGGCTCCTCAAACTCCCTTTCGAAAATACCTACATCTTTATGTTATAGTATGATATTTCCATTTCTACTCTATGTCGATTCGAAGAAAAAAAAAATTAAGCCCCCCTAAAAATAAGCCCCACTAAAATATTTAGACCCCTTCATACTTCCTCTCAAAATGATCTGACTCACTATGCTATAGTATGATATTTCCATTCTAATACTAAATCAATTCGAAAAAAAAAATATTAAGCCCCCTCAAAAATTAAGCCCATCGAAAAATTTAGTGTCTTCATACTTCCTCTCGAAAAGACCTATGTTATAGTATGATATTTCCATCTCTACTCTAAGTCGATTCGAAAAAAAAAATAAGCCCCTCTCAAAAATTAAGCCCCCTCAAAAATTAAGCCCCCTCCAACAATAAACCCCTCCTACTATAGGATAAGACTCCCAACAGGTGGATTCCACCCTCCTCCTCCATCCACAAGGTGGATTCCACCCACAAGGTGGATTCCACCCACATCCATCCACCGCCACCGCCTGCTGACGCTGAACTCTCCTTTTTCCCCTACTGATGTTTAATGATATTAAAAAAATGCTTAAAAAAAAAACATTGTGTTTTTATACCGTCCATGTTTAAATTCACTTATTAATGAACAGAGAAAATGCAAAAATTTCCCTTTAAATTCAAGATAAAAGTTGCACTGAAAGGAAAAAAAAGAACATAATAATCCCACACACAAACCTTATTTTATGTTTTTATATAAAAATAAAAATCCAGATGCTGTTGCTGTTGCTGTACTTGCATTGAAGCAACATTTTGTTAAATGATGCTTCAATGACGATATTTGAGGCTCTTTATGAACTATATGTAGGTTTCAATCCTGGTGTTTGTTATATCCTACGTTGAAATTTATTTACTGCATTCTACGAAAAAATTCACAAGAAATTCAAAACTTTCCTAGTAAAATCAAAAGAAATATGCTTTCATTCACTAAAAATTTCAAAAATGAGTTTTATTACTATTTTTTAATTAAGGCTGTTCTTAACTGATCTGCTCAACAAACGCAAAACGTTTTGACACATTTACAAAGTCATTTTTTAACGGAAAGATATAAAATTGGAAAGCCTGTGACCAATGGAAGCGATTTGGAATCGAACTGTTCTTTTCATTTTTTGATCCATCAATTACCTATTGAGTTATAAGCAATTTTCATCACGTGACAAACATGTTTTTCACCCTTTCTTGAGTGGATTTTCTCCTTTCGCGAGGAAATTCGGTTCAAAACGCCCACTTTGACACTATTTTCTGACAGATCTATTGAGTTTTCAAAGAAACTGAAAAAACAGCTCGATTACACAGTTTCTGAACAACAACACCTGCTAGTTTCATGCATTTCCGAACAAAAATAAATTAAAACTTATGTCAGAAAGTTGCCCTTTAGGATTTAAGAACAGCCTTAAATTTAGATTATATTGCTGAACAACTAAATATCTTAATGACTGGGTTTTATAATATTCGATTACCTTTATGATTTTTTTTTTTTTAATAGCCGTGATGTGGCATTTGCAG
The DNA here is from genome assembly GCA_963932465.1 of Maratus speciosus. NCBI lineage: Eukaryota > Metazoa > Arthropoda > Arachnida > Araneae > Salticidae > Maratus > Maratus speciosus. Next base: position 319,714,216 of record OZ010798.1, on the reverse strand, counting down.
GATCCATTTTTGAATACCAAGATCTCTGGGGGGGGGGGGGGGGGATTGTTACAAATTTATAAGATTTGCAACAAAAAGTATCGTCTGAGTAGGTTTCTGCAAAATTTATAAGAAAAATCTAAAAAGACTTTTCTTTTGCGAAAAGAGGTATTTGGAAAATGGACCGAGTGGAAGGCCTGCGTTTTTTATACCCTCCGTGCAGAAATTCTTTTTCTAAACATAATCCAACTAAAAGAGTATATGTACTGAGAAAATGTCACACTTTGCACTCTGTAAAATAGAAACAAATTTTTTTTCAAGAGTATTCAAGAAAACTTTAACTTTAAAATAAAAACAAAAGTGATTCAGACAACCAGTTACAAAAATTTACAAGCAGAACTAATTATATATTTTTTATAAAAATAAAAATTCAGATGATGTAAATGAACGGCAAGATATTATTTCTATGGTGATTTTTTTTTTTTTTTTTTTTTTTTAATGGTATTTATGGACAGATAGTTTTCAACCATGATGTTTCTATAGCTCTTCCTGTTTGAATTCATTTATATTATTTTATGAACAAATTACGCACTGAAATAAGAAAAAAAAATAATGTAAAACTTTAAAATAAAATTAAAGTAATACTGAAAAATAGTTACCAAAATTTACAAAACAAAACTATTTACATATTAAAAAAAATATATAAATTCAGATGTTGTCGCTGAACAGCAGAATAATATTTCCATGACGATCTTTTATTATTTTTTATAACCTTTATTAACCTTGATATTTATAATGCTCTTCGTGTTGGAATTCGTTTTTATTATTCTATGAACAAATTGCGCTTTGATTAAAGGAAATAATGAATGTAAAATAATGTTAAAAAGAGCTTCTTAAGGGTGTTCGCAAACCCAAAAGGGCAACTTTCTGACATAAGTTTTAATTTATTTTTGTTCGAAAATGCATGAAACTAGCTGGTGTTGTTGTCCAGAAACTATGTCATTCAGCTGTGTTCTCCATTTTTTTGCAAACGCAATAGATCTTTCAGAAAATAATGTCAAAGTGGACGTTTTAAACCGAATTTCGGCGCGAAGGAAGAAAGAGACTCAAGAGCGGGCGAAAAACGTGTTTGTCACGTGGTCAAAATTCCTTATAACTCAATAGGTAATTGATGGATCAAAGAATGGAAAAAAATAGTTAATTCCAAATCGCTTCCATGGCCAGGCTTTCCAATTTTACACCTTTCCGCTAAAAAAAGAATTTGTAAATGTGTCAAAACGTTTTGCGCTTGTTGAGCAGAGCAGTTAAGAAGAGCCTTAAAACACCATTTAGAAATGTGCAACGCCTTTCAGAAGAACTTAGTCTTCCTTCATCAGGCGTATAAAAAAAAAGTGTTTCTATACTTTGAAAGCAGTAGCAAGACTAAGCTTGTCTTACTATTGCTTTCAAAGTAGAAGCGCCTTTTTGCACCTGATGAAGGAAGACTGCCTTGTATTCCATCTAAGCAGCTTTGTTTACACAGCACGTTTTCCCTAATATTTTTTATATTAATTAAAACTTGTATCATAGTTATTCTGCCGTTTTTTAAGCTGATTTTATTTCCCTTAACAAATGTTTCTATATAAAATAATGTGGGTCAAGCCTCCCATATGTGGGGAGCCTTGACCCAATATTTTTTCATATTTAAAATCAATCATTTTTCAAGTTTCTTATATAGTACACTTATGACGCAATTTTATTTTCAAAACTGATTGTATAACGAATAACTATATATGAAACTTTATTGTTAAAAATAACTTTTTAAAATACCATAAAATTTAGAAATGTGAAAGGCCTTTCGGAAGAACTTAGTCTTTCTTCATCAGGCGCAAAAGACATGCTTAGTCTACTGCTTTCAAAGGAGAAGCACTTATTTTATACGCCTGATGAAGCAAGACTAAGTCCTTCCGAAAGGCCTTTCGCATTTCTAAATTTTATGGTGTTTTAAGAAGTTCTTTTTAACACTATTGTATCCCACCAGTTTTTTCATTAATTATATTGAATTTCAAATGTAAAATAAAAATAAAAAAGTATTTAAAAAAAAAAAAGTGGTCTCTGAAAAGAGTCCTTTTTTTCGCCTGTCCTTTCTTTTTTGGAACTAATGGAATTTTCTTTTTATATTTAAATTTTCTTTTTTTGTTTTCTTTTTTCTCTCACTTATTATGTTATACTTAAGTATACTAATGTACTTTTTATTATTTTGTTACTCTTCTTTAATTTTTAAGTCATTTATTTTTGTGGCTACCAGCCACGTCTATACATTATTTTATTAAGGCTCCCTATTGCCCTTGCAACACGATCACCTCTCCACTGGATGTAAAGTTACCACGCAACTAGGTGGCCCATAAAGCAGATTACATTGTTCCATTGTTTAAAAATAAAAGTTATTCTAAAAAAATAATTGCCAACAATTTTTATTTTTATTATATACATATATAAATATTCAGACTTTGTAGTTGAATAGAAAAATATTATTTCCATGGGGATCTTTGATTATATTTTATAGTGTTTATGACCTATTTGTTCCAACCATGTTGTTTGTTATATCCCACACATTAGAATTTGTTTACTGTCATCCTGTTAAAAAAAATTATACGACGTGAAGTACTTGTGAAGTACCTGTAAAATAAAAATAAATGTGCTTCTCAAAAATATTAAATAATAATTACATACCAAAAATGTTATTTTGTTTTTATTTTTTATTAAATTTAAATGTTGTAGCTGAAAATATAAATATTCAATGGCGGTCTCTGATTGTTTTTATGGTTTTTAACACTTTCCAACAAAGTAGAAAAGTAATAATAAACACACATACTACAATATATATTAAAACACACAGTCACACATAGATAACGCCTACATTCAGGTATATATAAATATTTTACAGACGTACATACAATAAATCCAACTGGAGTAAAAAATTAGCCAGAGCCAGGAATCGAACCCGGGACCACAGTATATAAGACTGCTGCTCTAACCACTTAGCCACTCAGGCCTATATCTGGATCTGCAATTTCTCGCTAATAAACCATGTTGGGGAAGTCACCAGCCATCGCTGGCTGTCGTATAGATGGCTGGTGACTTCCCCAACATGGTTTATTAGCGAGAAATTGCAGACCCAGATATCGGCCTGAGTAGCTCAGTGGTTAGAGCAGCAGTCTTGTATACTGTGGTCCCGGGTTCGATTCCTGGCTCTGGCTAATTTTTCACTCCAGTTTGGTTTATTGTATTTATTGTATGTATGTCTGTAAAATATTTATATATACCTTTAAAGTAGAAAAGTGTTTATGCATTCGGTTTGTCTGTCCACGCTCTAACTATCGTAAATATACTCCAATTTTCCTGCAATTGATAAAAGTTACTATGGATCACCAAAACATGTTTGGTATTGTATATGAAGTATATAGGATTAATAGTTCATTTACAGGGACACTCAAAAGAATTCCATTACATTATGGCATATGGGGGGAAATCGTTTGTAGACTATCCTAATGACATTACGCTATTTCAAATGTATTGAAACTGATATAAATCACTGAATTTCACTACGATCACGTTAGAACGGGGAATTCATAGCATTTTTTAGTCATTTACAGGGACGCGCAAAAGAAATTGATTAAAGTACTATCTTTGGCGTTTTAAAATTCGGTAAGAGCTTTTAAATTTAACTAACTTTTTGCATGTTACTCGTTATATATAAATTCTATACCTCATATACAGGGCTGCACAAAAAGTATTCACCTACCATTCTCCTTATTAGAGGAAATTACTGAAGGGGAATTTTCAACTGAAGTATATGTATTTCTTAAATGAACTAAATTTTGGAATGCCTATAAATCAGACTTTAATTTATATATAGTTAATAGATGGATGTGGTTGATAGATACAAACCTATATATCAGATACAGGGCTTCTCAAAGAATTCGGATCATTTTCTGATTGTAGAGGGGAACAGTTGAAATTGGGTTTTCAAGTGTCTTATGCGTTTTCATATGGTTGTATTAGACATAATATTTTAACTTATTAAACGGTGCACTTTTATTACATTATTCGGAATGTGTTTGAAAGTGTTTAATAATCTATGCTTGACGCATGGGTTTTTTTGTTTTTTTTTTTTAACCATGGCGTTTGTTACATTGCTATGATGTTATTCACTTCTCAACATCAATCTATTTTTTTTTTTTTTTTTTTTTTTTTTTTTTTTTTTTTTTTTTTTTTTAATGTTCAAATTTCTTTGTAAAATAAAAACAAAAGTTATTATAAAAATATTTCACTAAAAATTACAAAAAAATAAAATAAATAAAGATGCTGTTGCTGATCAATACGCATAATTCCAGTGCTTCTGGTAATTTTTAAAAGTGCTTATGACCTGTTGAGTTTCAACTATACAGTGTTTGTTATGTTTTCCAAGTCGGTATTTATTTAATATAATCCTATGCAAAAATCACAGACTTACAAAATATAAAATGTTGCCTTTAAAGTAAAATCAAAAGTTTTTCGAAAAGAAACTCATTAAAAATTACAAACAAAACTTGTTTTATTTTATATAAAAATAAAAATCCAGATGGTGTTGCTAAACAGCAAAATGTTATTTGAATGATAATCTTTGATTATATCTGATGGTATTTAGGAACTGCACGTTTCAACCGTGGTGTTTATATCCTCCTCCACGATGATAACCTCCTCCTCCACCTCCACGGTGATATCCTCCTCCGCCACCTCCGTGCTTTTTGTATCCTCCACCACCTCTATATCCACCATGTCTGTCTGGGGCAGCAAAGGCTGCGGCGATGATGGCAAATATCAGAAAAAGAACACCCTAAAAAACAAAAAATAAATTAGCATTCATCTGAATATATTTTGTTATTTTTTACACTTTTTTCTTTAAGGCTCAGTGATGTCGCTGTACTTGAAAAATCCTGGGTCCCCAGGATCCAGGATTTCCAAAAATCCGTGTCCCTTTTTTACAAAAGTGGGTCCCCATCAATAATAATTCATAGTTTAAAGGAATAAATGAAACTTGTTTATTTGGAAAAGACAAAACAAATGCATTAATTATTGTTTTAATAATAATTAAATAATGAATTAAAACCAGTATTATTTGCACTCAAATCTGATATTAAAAAAAAATATATTAAGAGAAATTTTCTTTGCCTTTTTTTAAAAGTAAAAATGAAAGATACAATTTTAATTGTAACATAATGCTTATTTGAGAGTAGAAGATATCAAGTTCCACTAACAAGTATCACTAATGTTCGCATTTCTTTTAAAAAGGGGCAAGACGGGTTTATTGAAAAAGATATTTTTGCTGAAAAAAAGAATACTTAAGTAATGGGGTACTTTTTGTTGAATAATAGGTGCTTTCATTGCACTTCTCATTGAATTATTTGTCAGCATCAAATCATAAATCTTCAAAAGGTGGGAGACATTTCAATGCAGTAAGAAGGGGGAGGGGTGTTCACTGGTCCACCCCCTGAAAACATTATCAAAGTACACTGAAATCATGCTGTATTTTTAAGAATCTCATAAAAAAAAGGAATTAAATCTCATTTTATGAATGTTCTACCTATATAGTTTGCACATCTTTTTTGGTGCTTTGGATGGTTTGACTAAATTCGCGTTTTTTCCGCGATCCTTTGACGAAATTCGCTATTTTTCGCGAACCTGTTACGAAAATCGTGTTTTTTTGATGAAATGTGATCTTTTTTCGAGCTCCTTTGACGAAATTCGGCTTTATTCTGCGATTTTTTGACGAAATTCGCTATTTTTTTCGCAATCTTTTGACGAAATACGCTATTTTTTCGCGGCCCTTTTACACAAATGACGTTTTCCCGCGATATTTTGATGAAATTTGCACTTTTTGTCGCGATCCTTTGAGAAAAATATTCTTTTTTCCGCGAATTTTGACGAAATTCGCTATTTTTTCGCGATTTTTTGACGAAATTCGCTATATTTTGCGATCATTTGACGAGGTACGCTATTTTTCGCGGCCATTTTACGGAAATCGCGTTTTTCCCGCGATATTTTGATGAAATTTGCACTTTTTGTCGCGATCCTTTGACGAAAATCTTTTTTCCGCGATTTTTTGATGAAATGTGATTTTTTTTCGAGCTCCTTTGACGAAATTCGGCTTTATTCTGCGATTTTTTGACGAAATTCACTATTTTTTTCGCGATCTTTTGACGAAATACGCTATTTTTTCGCGGCCCTTTTACACAAATCACGTTTTCCCGTGATATTTTGATGAAATTTGCACTTTTTGTCGCAATCCTTTGACAAAAATATTCTTTTTTCCGCGATTTTTGACGAAATTCGCTATTTATTTGCGATTTTTTGACGAAATTCGCTATTTTTTCTCGATCCTTTGACAAAATACGCTATTTTTTCGTGGCCCTTTTACGAAAATTGCGTTTTTTCGCGATATTTTGATGATATTTGCGCTTTTTTCGCGATCCTTTGACAAAAATCGGCTTTTTTCGCGTTTTTTTTTTGGACGAAATACGCTATTTTTTCGCGGCCGTTTTACGAAAATCGCGTTTTTTCAGCGATATTTTGATGAAATTTGCGCTATTTTTTGCAATCCTTTGACGAAAATCGGCATTTTTCTGCGATTTTTTGACGAAATTACGCGTAAATAAAAAGCTATTTTTTGGCGTCCCGTCTCCGATTTTTTGCATAATTTACGTGCTATAGCGCGTCCGCGGCATCGCTGCGAGGCTGTTCTCAACTGCTCTACTCAAAAAGTGCAAAACGTTTTGACACAGTGACAAATTCATTTTTTAACGGAAAGATAAGAAATTTGAAAGCCTGACTATGGAAGCGATTTTGAATCGAACTGTGTTTTCCATTTTTTGATCAATAAATTACCTATTGAGTTATAAGCGATTTTAATCACGTGACAAAGATGTTTTTCCGCCTTTCCTTGAGTGGTTATTCTTCTTTCACGCGGAAATTCGGTTCAAAACGCCCACTTTGACACTATTTTCTGAAAGATCTATTGCGTTTGCAAAATAAAAAAAGGCGTAAAAAACAGTTCGAATTCTGAGTTTCTGAAAAACAACATCTGCTAGTTTCATGCATTTCCGAACAAAAATAAATTAAAACGTATGTCATAAAATTGTCCTTTTGGATTTGAGAACAGCCTTAAATCAACCTGGTTTTTTAATGTAAATATTGAAGTTTGCAATCGTTTTTTAACCTACTTCCTGCAATGCTAGGATTCTAAAAAAAAATATGTACAAAGGTGTGTTTTCGGTGATAATGCAATATTTTAGTATTTTTCGAACTTAATTATAAATTAATACATTAATTTTAAGGCATTTTTCAATTACCCCGCCACAGGTGATAAATCGTCAAATATTCGCTGCAACTTGTATAATTGTATGGAAATTGAAAAAATAATAGATTTAATTATGTGCCAATAAATGCTCGCCAAAATATGCCAAATCGCTAGGAAACTGCAACAATGAAACATTTTAAAGATAAAAAAATAGAAAATAAATTATGAATAAAAAATGAAGAGTGTGATATAAAAAAAAAAAGAATAATAAAAAAATACGCTTTCATCAATTAAAAGTTTAATATTAATTGATATACGATTATACGTTAAATCCTGAAAAGATAGTTTAAATACTGTTTCATTTTTTTTCTTTTCTGTTGAAAAGAAACTGGGTAAGATTTATCTATTTTTTAATAAATTTACTTGCTTGCGCTTTCTACCAAACAAACAAACAAAAAAAACAGGGAAATTTTCATATCGAGTTCGATGCTTATGAGATGGGTGGTGGTGGGGGGGGATTAATGTATTGTAATGGAAAGTTAAAAAAAAAAAAAAAAAAAAAAAAAAAAAAAAAAAAAAACATGAAATGCAGCCATAATATTAGACGTAATTTTCAATATGAACATTGAATACTGATAAAAGCGTGTTTTCAGAAAAACTTTTTATACTTTTATACTGTTTGTGTTTTTATAAATTTAACTCGCGGTACAGCATTTTTACACCATTTTATTAAACTTAACTTATGTTATTATTTTAATTCCTTTTTTATGCCTATTTTTGTGCATAAATGTTGAATTTGAAATAACTAAATTAACATTTCAAAAGTATGAAATTTCAAACTTTTACAATTTTAACATGGTAACTTTGAACATGCATTATAATAAATATAGCAAAACAAATTGATAAATTAAAGATTGGGTGACTAAAAAATTTTTTTTTCTCTTTGGATAACTAAAGTATACTGATCAAGAACTTGCTATTTGGATTTTTTTTAAAGGAAAAATCAAGCATTTAGCATTGATAACATAATTGATAGACATAAACGTGTCTTTCATATTTATGCACGATTTATATTAAATGAAAAAGTTTTAACTTGTTTTAACCATGTATAATAATAAATATTGCAAAACAAATTGATAATTAAAGATTGGGTGACTAAACTTTTTTTTTCTCATTGGATAACTAAAGTATACTGATCAAGAAACTTGCTATTTAGATTTATTTTTTTTTTATTTTTTTTTTTTTTTTTTAAGTAAAAGTCAAGCATTTAGCATTGATTGTGCATAAACGTGTCTTTCATATTTATGCACGATTTATATTAAATGAAAAAGTTTTAACTTGTTTTAAACATGCATAATAACAATAAACATTGCAAAACAAATTGATAATTAAAGATTGGGTGACTAAACTTTTTTTTTTCTCATTGGATAACTAAAGTATACTGATCAAGGAACTTGCTATTTAGATTTTTTTTTTTTTTTTTTTTTTTTTTTTTTTTTTTTTTTTTTAAGGAAAAGTCAAGCATTTAGCATTGATTATGCATAAACGTGTCTTTCATATTTATGCACGATTTATATTAAATGAAAAAGTTTTAACCTGTTTTAAACATGTATAATAATAATAAATATTGCAAAACAAATTGACAATTAAAGATTGGGTAATAAAAACTTTTTTTTTTTTTTTCTGTTTGTGTGTAGCTAATGTATACTAATCAAGGAACGTGCTATTTAGATTTTTTTTAAAGGAAAAATCAAACATTTAGCACTGATTATACATCAACGTGTCTTTCACATTTATGCACGATTTATATTAAATGAAAAAGTTTTAACTTGTTTTAAACATGTATAATAATAAATATTGCAAAACAAATTGATAATTAAAGATTGGGTGACTAAACTTTTTTTTTTCTCTTTGGATAACTAAAATATACTGATCAAGGAACTTGCTATTTAGAATTTTTTTTTTTTTTTTTTTTTTAAGGAAAAATCAAGCATTTAGCATTATGCCTAAACGTGTCTTTCAAATTCGATTTATATTAACCCTTTCAGGGTCAGGCTACTTTTGTTCGTAATATGCTGAAATGAGTGACTGACACCAGGATTTACAAACAAATTTATTTCAAAATAAGTACAAGCTTTTATTCACATACTTAATGAAAGGAAATTTTTCATTTAAATATTCTGGTGCCAATGTGCCATTTAGGAATTAAAATTAAGTGGTCCAAAAATGAACCACCGCCCCTGAAGAGGTTAAATGAAATTTTTTTTAACTTGTTTTAAACATGCATAATAATATATATTGAAAATCAAATTGATAATTAAAGATTGGGTTATTTTACATTTTTTTTTCTCTCTTTTTTATAGCTAAAGTCTACTGATCAAGAAACTTGCTATTTAGTTTTTTTTTTTTTTTTTTTTTTTTTTTTTTAAGGAAAAATCATTCAAGCATTTAGTATTGATTATGCATGAACGTGTCTTTCAAATGTATGCGCGATTCATGTTAAATGAAAAAGTTTTAACTTCTTTTAAACATGTATAATAATAAATATTCAAAACAAATTGATAATTAAAGATTGGTTAATTAAACATTTTTTTTCTCGTTGTTTAGCTAAAATAAACTAATCAAGGAGCTTGCTATTTAGATTTTTTTAAAGAAAAAATCAAGCATTTAGCATTGCATATGCAGTGTCTTTCAAATTTATGCACGATTTACATTAAATGAAAAAGTTTAAATTTGTTTCAACTATATATCATAATAAATATTGCAAAACAAATTGATAATTAAAGATTGCATAATTAAAAAAAAAATTATCTTTGTATAGCTAAAGTATACTGATCAAGGAACTTGCTATTTAGATTTGTCTTTTTTCTAAATGAAAAATCAAGCATTTAGCATTGATTATGCATAAACGTGTCTTTCAAATTTATGCATGATTTGTATTAAATGAAAACGTTTTAGCTTGTTTTAAGTATGTATAATAATAGGATATGGCAAAACAAATTGATAATTAAATATTGAGTAATTAAACATTTGTGTTTCTCTTTGTATAGCTAAAGTATGCTGATCAAAGAACTAGATATCTAGATTTTTTTAAAGGAAAAATCAAACATTTAGCATTAATTATGCATAAACGTGTTTTTCAAATGTATGTCTGATTGATATTAAATGAAAAAATGATTTGAGAAAATTTCATGCTTGAAAATTAATTTAAAAACAATACTAAAAATTGAGTAAATATGCGATAGTTTTCAAATAAATTGCGATATAGTTTTCAAACAAATTGCATTTGAAAATACATTTTTTTCCCTATTGGATGGTGTAAAATTTGAAAACGCATAGTATTTAGAAATTTAAATATTGCAATAAAATTTAAATTTAATCTTCTGTTGTTACCACCGTCACAATGACGTCAGAGTTACGCACCCGGACATGCATGTCCTTTATAATATTGATAACTTGCAACCAAGGAGAAATTGTAATGATATGATGTATGTATGCTTCTACATGCATATAATTAATTTTTATTCGCTCGAATTTTGTATATGTTTAAATGCAGTGTTAATGTCAGTATTAAATACATTAATTTAAAGCATTGTTACAATATTATCATTTTATAGCACTGGCACAGAAATGATGCATTCAACACAAAAATTTTAATTAAAGTAAAATTTAACAAAAATTTGCAGGTTGTTAGAAAAAATATATATTCCGCAAGTATAAGTTTCACGAAAATCTTCAAAGTATAGCTAAACTAGACTTACCACCTTTAAAATTGCTTGTATACCATTACTTAAAATAACCTCTGGTTTGACATTATTTTTATAGCGTTAAATCATTTTTTTTATAATTAATAAAATTTCTAATTATGATAATAACTTATAAAAAACTTCAGGTTGTCATGATTCTTTGAATTAAGTTAGTTCTCAAAAAAATATTCTTCTCCGCTCAACAACGCGAAATTTTCTGACACATTTTCTGTTTCATTTTTAAACCGTTTCACCATTTAAAACTAATACATGCGGATACGATTAATGAAGTGATTTGTAATCGAACAGTTTTTTTCATTTTCTGATAAGTACATTACATCTTGTGTTATAAGCGATTGTTGTCACTGGATGGCAGTTTTTTTTCCTTACTTGCGCTGTAGCGTCCGAGCGCCAAATTTGACATGCTTTCTGAAAAATTATTTGGTTTTAATAAAAACAGAAAGCAGTTCCATTACATAGATTCTTAATAAGAGTACCTGCCAATTTGACTTTTTTGCGAACGAAAAAAAAAAAAACAAATTAAAATGTGCCAGAAAGTAGCCAGTTTGGACGGCAGCCTTAAAGTAATTTTTTTCCAAGAAAGGACAAGTAGTTATTTAATAAAATTCGATAATATAAAAAACTTTAAGAAACGATGAGCAGTTATCTAATAAAATTTGATAATATAAAATTTTTCAAGAAAGGATGGGTAGTTATCTAACAAAATTTGATAGTATACTTTTTTTCAAGTAAGGGTGAGTAGTTATCTAATAAAATTGGATATTTTAAAAATTTTCAAGAAAGGATGAATAGTTATCTAATAAAATTTGATAAAATAAAATTTTTCAATAAAGGATGAGTAGTCATCTAATAAAATTTGATAATACATATTTTTTCACGAAAAGGTGACTAGTTATCTAATAAAAATTTGAAAATATAAAAATTTCCAAGAACGGATGAGTAGTCATATAATAAAATTTTATAATATCGAATTTTCTAAGAAAGAATGGGCAGTTAAATTTGATAAAATTTGATAACAATCTAATAAAATTTGATAACATAATCAAACAATGATCTAATAAAATTTGATAACATAAAATTTTCCAAGAAAGGGTGAGTAGATATCTAATAAAATTTGCATATTTGTTACGAAAAATAAATTCTAGATTTTTTTTTCTTAGCTAAATTATATTTTAAAAATGTTAGTAATAAATACTTTGATTAAAAGCCTTCCAAACTATTAATAGTTTAGAAAAAAAAAATAGCAGTAATTCTATAAAATTAATTCTTATTAAAACCGTGATTTACTTAAATGAAAAAAAAAATACTCCATGTTATAAACTATATATAAAAATAATTTCACAACATTAATTGCTCATTAATTGCGATAAGCGGCAGCATTATCAAGAAAATAAAATGATAAAATATTTTCGCAAAAATTCAAATTGAAAAATTAGCAAACGGGTCCGTCTGATGCAATGAAACATGTCGAAATGTAAGTAAATAAAGTTATTTTGCCGTTTTAAAATTTATGTTTATCACTTATAGCAATTAATGAGTACTCTAAACTCCGTGTTGTAAGATTTTTTTTTTTAATTTGATGAAAATTATTCAAGTAGGGTTGCAAGTTACTGAATATTTTTATTTAAATCTATTAATTAAAAAAAAATTGCTCCAATTTATTAATTTATTTTTGTTAACTTTCATATCTTAAGAAGGCTACTTCAGTCAACTGAAAAGACCCTACAAAGGACGTTTTCACTTTTTCGATTTTGTTTACATATATTTTTAATTGGGACACTTCCATTTTCGAAACCGGTTTTGAAACTGAAAGCATCCTCTTAAACAAACTCTGTAAACAAAATCGGTAAATGGCAGATGTAGGGATCAATCTTAACTATCAGATGAAAAAAAAAACATTTAAAAATATTAAAATGCACCCGAGATATCTTTAAAAATTTCTTCCATAGGATTAGCATTAGCGAGCGAGTGTTTCCATGTGACTGAAGTAACCCCTTAATTGTATTTTGAAAATGTTATTAGTAAATATCTTGATCTAAAGAAAGCACATTAAGCTATTAGCAATTCCAAACAGTAAAAAGAAAAAAAAAAAAACAGTCATTGAATATAAAATTTCCAATTAAAGCAATGATACAAAAAAATTCATAACTTTCTATAAAATGAAAATATTTTAAGATCAAGTAATCCTTTAATAAACTTTTTGTAGATTTAAAAAAGAAAAAAAAAAAAAAAAAGAAAGAAAAAAAATCTGATTCCAATTTTTATATTTAAAAATATTTTCTTATAATTAAATGATATTTTGAAAATTTTCGTAATAAACACTTTGATCTAAATTCTCTCGAACTATTTTACAACAACATTTTACAACAACAACAAAAAGAAAAAGACACATATACATGCAATATAAAATTTTCTAATTTAAATAATAGCTTACAAAAAAACTTTATATTAGAATCCTTTGAATTAGATAAAAATCTTACAAAAAAGTGTGAATGTTTTACAATTTTCATAATAATAATAATAATAATAAATCCATAAATATTAATTTCCCCCCCCCCTCCCCCCCCAAAAAAAAACGAAAGAAAAAGAACTGATAGAATTTTTTGATAATTATTTCCCTGCTATAAATTTAATGAAAACCTTTCACAAACGATTGTTGAACAATGGAACAAGAACAATTTAATATATTTTATGCTTTATGTTCCTTATTATTTTATTTTTTTTTTACAATGCCTGTTAATCTATAATGATAGTAAATTAAAAAATATTTCTGATTTAACGTTTTACTTTATTATTAATATTATTATTATTATATTTATATATGTATAGTAAATTTTAGTCTAAAATCCGCTACTTTACAAGATTAATTATTGTATCTTTAAAATATTACTAATAAATATTACAATTTTAAACATTTTCAAAGTACTATAATAAATGCTACAAGAAAAACGCAGAAATGCATTCAAAATAAAATTTCTAATTAAAGTAATAACTTTACGATAAACTTTACAAGTAATAAAATTACATTCTTTGAAGTAGATCAAAATGGAAGCTCGGATGTTTTTAAAAGTCTCACATAAAAATTACACTTAAGTATTAATTTTTGTTTTAAGGGAAAGAAAAGAAAAAACAAAAGAAAAAAAAATAATAATAAGGAAAAAGCAAAACAGAAAGAGAGAGAAAAAAAAAATCTTCATGACCTTAGAATTCTTTGAATTAGATTGAAAATCTTCAAAAGAAAGCCGGATGATTTTACAAGTGTCACACAAAAATCCAAAAAAAAAAAGGAAAAAAACAAAGACCGAAAGGAAAGAAAGGGTAAAGCAGAGAGACACATGGGGGAAGGGGGATCCTTATAATGCTAGAATTATTTCAATTAGATTGAAAATCTTTCTAAAAAAATCAAATGTTTTTACAAGTTTCACAAAAAAATTCCTCTTAAAGTATTAATTTTTAAACAAAGGAAAGAAAAGAAAACTAAGAAAAGGCCAAACAGAAAGAGAGAGAAGAAAATCTTCATGATCTTAGAATTCTTTAAATTAGATTAAAAATCTTCAAAAAAATGCCAGATAATTTTACAAGTTTCACACAAAAATTCAAAAAAAAAAGAAAAGAAAAGAAAAGAAAAGAAAAGAAAGAAAGGAGGAAGGAAAGACCAAAAGAAAAAGAAAGAAATGTGTTCAAAAGAAAAAAAATGAGGAAATTGAAAGAAAAATTAAAACAGAAAGACAGAAGGGAAAGGGGGGGGGGGTGGGGGTCATAATGCTAGAATTATTTTAGTTAGATTGAAAATCTTCCAAACAAAATTCAATGTTTTTAAAAGTTCCACAAAAAAAATTCTACTTAAAGTATCAATTTTAAATTAAACGGAAAAAAAGAGAGAGCGACAGAGAGAGAAAGAGAAACTTCATTATGTTAGAATTCTTTGAAAAATATCTTTTGACTATACATCTTATGAAGGTTTTTCACAGATGGTTTGTTAATTAATTATTGGAATTTTATAGTTACGAATATAAAATATTTCTGACTTTAGTTTGCTTTATTTATTTACTTTTCTTCAATTTAATAACTATCATCTTACATATTTCAGTATTATATATTAAAAATATTAGTTATAAATACTTCTATTAAAACCTTGTCAAACTGTTATCAATTTGTAGTAAAATTATGAAATGCATTTAACATAAAATTTCCGAATAAAGTATTAACTTATGATAAACTTTATGATGTTATAATTGATTTGAATTGAATGAAAATCTTTCAAGATAGGTCGACTGATCACAAAGCTCGAAAATTTTTGGAACTGTTAATTAATAATAATAAAAAAAAAAAAAAAAAAAAAAATCTGGGTGATTTTTTTTAGTTTAAAATTAATTTTTATGTGTCAAAAATTCATTTTCTTCATGATAAATACCTTATTTTAAATAACCTAGCCAAATTTTTAGCAATGTATAACAGAAACACAGAAATGCATTCAGAACAAATGACTTATAAAATGCTTCATCTTAGAAATCTTTAAAAATTATTTCTCAGCTACGAATTTCATAAAAATGCATTAAAGGAGGTTAGATGCTTTTTAAAGTTTTAAAAAGTATTATTTAAAAATATTTTGGGAAATGTTTTTTCTCTTTTTAAAATTTTAAGCTAAATTTTCTTAGCCAAAAATTTCCTTCTTTACACGATAAAGTCCGTTAAGTCTGGTATTTTGAAAATCCCAGTATTAAATGCTAAAACTGGCAAACTATTATCAATTTATAACAAAACATAACAGTATAAAATTCACAACCGTAAAAAAAAAAAAAAAAAAAATAGTTAAAGTAACAACTTACAAAAAACTTCATGATGTTAGAATTTTTTGAACTAGATGAAAATCTTTCAAGGAATGTCGCAGGATAACCAAGCTAAAATCTTACTAGTATATATAGTCAACGTATTTTTTCCTACAAGCCTAGCCACCTGTGTGATGACGTCAATGAAGGGCAGAGTCCATTGGCTAAGCTTGAAATATTTGACCGGGGGTGTAAGAAGAGATTATCGGCCCCCGAAATTCTAGTTTGGGAGTTTCGTTTTGACGTCACAGATTGAGGCAGTTAGGTGAAACTTTTGTCTGATGCCTCAGAGGGGTGTTCGTGAGATGTATAAGAAAATCGAAAGAGAAACTAATGGACATTAGATAAGGCGAATGTATTGCCAGACCTAATAATACTCGTTACATCTTGATTTTTTTTTTTTTTTTTTTAACCTTTGACATTTCCTGTTATGCAAGTTACGCAATGGCTTTTAAACTGCAATTTATTATGCGCTGTGTAATTTTAGACTGATATTTGCATCACGATTAATCTTTAATGACAAATAACGCACATAACATTACGTATGGAATTCAGGGCATGATTAACTACAGTAAACTCCCGACTATCCGGCCTAATGTGGCGGAAGGGTAAGCCGGATAATGGAAAAGCCCGATAGGCCGGAGTTCTACAAATATTTACTAACTTCGTGCCCCCCCCCCCCCCCCCCGTCATGATATTAAAAACAAATGTTACGTATATTAAGATAAATTTTATATATACAGTACATACAGTTTCAAAATAAGCAAAACATTAACATAAAAGTAATCCTTATTTTACTGTTTATTAATAAATGATTGCACGAATATGAAAAGTTATGCTTAAGATAAGAGACAAAACTTACAGTTTTTAGTTTTTGAAAAAGTCCTAGAGGACTACTTCTCCTTGTTAGCCCTCTTCCGAGGCGCAATGTCCCTCCATTTATGCAAGTAGGTGATATCAAGTGGCGTCGATTCCAACTGACTAATGTACAGTCGTGGAAAAAAAAAGAAAACACCCCCTGCTACTTCCTCAACAAACTATCGTACAAGAAAGTACTGGTACCGAACGATTGGAAATAAAGTCTACTTTTAAATGATGTATATAAAATTTGCTTAGGGCGCCATCTACATATTAAAACGAATCCAAACTTCATTTTTTTCAATGACAATACCCAATTTTAAAAAGATATTTCAAACCTTCGGTTCAAATTATGCCTAGACACCGAATTTCAAGTCATTAGAATGATAAGTTTTTGAATTATAAACATTCAAAATTTAGTGCTTCTAATGTTAAATTACATTTTCGTATTTTTATTAATATCTCCAGAAATTATGCTCCTAATGTGCTATTTTTTTTCTGTAGCAATAATACTCATATATCCAAACATAAATACGCTGAATTTTCAATTTTTGTAATTTTGTGATATGAACTATGAAATTAATATTCGAAAAAATTATGAATTGCAACCTAAAATTTTTTTGATGGATTTAGATTTATTAAGTCCTGCTTTATGTAAATCCAAAATTTCACATTTTTTTTCCAAGTAGTTTTCAAATTATGCTTAAAAAACGGCAAAATGATGGTTTAAGGGGCCGTCTATAATAGAAGTGACTAGATATTTTGAAATTTCTTCTGCTGCATTATAATCTAGCAGGCTTCATTGACTTCTTAAGGTGCCTTGATCAAGATGGGGGCTCTCTCGGTTAATAATCGATTTCCGAACTTCAATTTGGGCACAGCCCTTAAAATACGCTCGTTTTAAAATAATTAATTTCTCGGAAACTTATGGTACGAATTGCATAAAAATTTGTTTTTAGGCTAATTGGAGGATGTAGAGTTTATTTATGATGTCAGAATTGTGTACTGCTATTGAAAAAAACAAAGTTATGGTTCGTTTTAATATGTAGATGACCCCCTAAGCAAATTTTATCTATATCATTTAAAAGTAGACTTTATTTCCAATCGTTCGGTACCAGTAACTTTCTTCTACGATATTTTTGTTGAGGAGTTAGTGGGGGGGTGTTTACTTTTTTTTTCCTCGACTGTACTGCAGTACTGCCTTACGTAGACAGTTAAGGTGCCTTAACCGTCTTGAACCCTTGCGTATGTGGGATGAGATTTTTCCTGCAATCCTTTTAATCTTTTTCTTCTGATATTTCCAACACTTCTACAATATCGTTTTCAATTAATTCATTAACTTCGTCATTTGCCATCGATTCTGTAATGTCTTCTGCAGTGACATCGTCAGAGCCCAGTATATTTTTCAACAACGGAAGAAGCTTATAGTTCTCATCTCCCATTGCAGTTTCCCTCATGGTTTTATGTCTACTTTTTTTGGTCCAAAAGAGTGTTCCAAGACCTTGCAATTACTATGTTTGGAATTTCTTCCCATGCTTTTGGCACCCACCTGGACGGGAACCTGCCTGCCTTGGACGCTTGGAACATTCGTCATGTTTTTTAATAGACCATACGGAGGACTGGTTAGTCGCGAGCCGGATAGTCGGGAGTTTATTGTATTAGGGCCGGGCCTACGACCTTGACATTTTGAAGGATGCAATCGTCAATTTTGCCCAGTGATTCTCTTCATTTCACTTGCTCCACCCCCTCCCTCATTTACAATAATAAACACTTGTAATAAACACTTTTCTAAGCCTGAAGAGTGTAAGTATTTTAAAACCTAAAAAGCATTAATACAAAAGAGTGATAAAATAAATTTACCAACACAGAAACTACACAACGATATCGTAATGGTCGTTTCTCTGAGCTAAGCATTTCGGCAATTATCTGCTACAGAGCTGCTGAAACTGAAACCGTCTAAACTGAGATAGGCAGTATCACTCATTTTCTTCCAAATATAAAAAGCTATTTTTGGTTATGGTTGAACTGATTACTGTATGGATGAAATTCCATTCTGTGATAAAGTCTTCATTAGAAGAATATATAGCAATTTTTATTTTAGTTTGAGCCTTTTCATTCACTAACACGGCTTACCATAACCACTGGCTATCTTCAGTTTTCTACGCGAATTATATTTACTAGCAATAATGACCGAGCTAAGCTCGGTCAAAATTAGCTTTGTGTTTATCTCGATATATTATTCCCACTAAATCATTCTTGCTGTTTTAAATACAATTAGCTTGACCGTGAGACATAGTGACCCAAAATGACGCACTAATCGATTTTTTTCGAACATGCGACCTAATACAATGCTCTTCTCGAACCTGAAAACGATGGAATACAAAATTTAGTGAAAATCGTTAGTCATATTCTAGATAAAATAAGTTTGACCCACGTTGATTCAACAAACCACTAACCGAAATTTATGGAACGTGTGAGCTATTTCAATGGTATTTTTGTTCTGTGGAACGGTATAACAAAAAAAAAAAATTGTCAAAATTGTTTGAACATTTTTGAGATGGATGCCGTTAGCTTGACCCCGACCCATTATCATCAAAATGACCCACTAATAGAATTCTCTTGAGCATGCGACCCATCCCACTGGTTTTATATTGTCCAGAAACGGTGTAGTACAAAGTTTTGTCAAAATCTTTTGAGCCGTTTTTTAGATAAAGTTAGCTTGATCCTGATCCATTAGGACCCAAAATGACCCATTGATTGAATTCTCTTGAACATGAGACCCTGCCCAATGGTCTTATCATGCTCGGAAACGGTATTATACAAAATGTTTTCAAAATGTTTTGAAGCGCTTTATAAATTCAATTAGCTTGACCCTGACCCATTGTGAGCCAAAATGACCCACTAATCGAATTTTTTTTGAACACGTTACCCATCCCAATGGTCTTTTCGTGCCCGAAAAGTGTTAGATACAAAATTTAGTCAAAATCGATTGAGCCGTTCTCTAGATATAATTAGCTCGACCCTGACCCATTATGACCCAAAATGACCCACCAATCTAATTTTCTCGAACACGAGACCCATCCCAATGGTCTTTTCGTGCCCGAAAACAGTAGGGTGCAAAATTTCGTCAAAATCGTTAGAGCCATTATCTGTATAGATTGACCCACGGTGACCCAAAAATGACCCACTAATCGAATTTTTTCGAACATGTGACTTAGCCCAATGGTCTTCTCGTAATCCAAAACTGTAGAATATAGAGTTTAGTGAAAATAGTTAGAGCCGTTTTTTAGATAACAATAATTAACCCACAGTGACCCAAAATGACCCACTAATCGAATTTTCTCGAACACGTGACCCATCCCAATGGTCTTTGCGTGCCCGAAAATGGTTAGATACAAAATTTAGTCAAAATCGATTGAGCCGTTCTTTAGATATAATTAGCTTGACCCTGACTCATTATGACCCAAAATGACCCACTAATCGAATTTTCTTGAACACGAGACTCATCCCAATGGTCTTTTCGTGCCCGAAAACACCAGGGTGCAAAATTTCGTCAAAATCGTTAGAGCCGTTATCTGGATAGATTGACCCACGGTGACCCAAAAATGACCCACTAATCGAATTTTCTTGAACATGTGGCTTAGCCTAATGGTCTTCTCGTAATCCAAAATTGTAGAATATAGAGTTTAGTAAAAATCGTTGTAGTCATTTTTTAGATAAAAATAGCTTGACCCACAGTGACCCAAAAATGACCCACTAATCGAATTTTCTCGAACACGTGACCCATCCCAATGGTCTTTTCGTGCCCGAAAATGGTTAGATACAAAATTTAGTCAAAATCGATTGAGCCGTTCTTTAGATATAATTAGCTTGACCGTGACCCATTATGACCTAAAATGTCCCACTAATCGAATTTTCTCGTACACGAGAGCCATCCCAATCGTCTTTTCGTGCCCGAAAACAGTAGAGTGCAAAATTTCGTCAAAATCGTTAGAGCCGTTATCTAGATAAACTTAGATTGACCCACGGTGACCCAAAAATGACCCCCTAATCGAATTTTCTCGAACATGTGACTTAGCCCAATGGTCTTCTCGTAATCCAAAACTGTAGAATAATGAGTTTAGTGAAAATTGTTAGAGCCGTTTTTTAGATAAAAATAGCTAGACGCACAGTGACCCAAAAATGACCACAAATCGAAATTTCTCGAACACGTGACCTAGCCTAATAGTCTTCTCGTGCCCGAAAATGCCCCACCAGTGGCCGAGAGGTTCTGCTCTCGAAGCTGGTAGACGGGAGGTGCTGGGTTCGATCCCAATCGCGCCCGTCGGCCTAATCGTTCGGAGTTTTCGTGATTTTCTTCGAGCCGTGGATCTTCCATGCGTTAATACGGATTAGGTTCCCTTAGAAAGACCCCCACGGAGGGCACTCCCCCCGGGCCTATATCCCTCGTGTAGATAATTGGCCGTCAAAATCAACCCAACCCACTCAACCCGTGCCCGAAAATGGTTGGATACAAAATTTGGTCAAAATCAATTGAGCCGTTCTTTAGATATAATTAGCTTGACCCTGACCCATTATGACCCAAAATCACCCACTAATCGAACTTTCTCGAACACGAGACCCATCCCAATGGTTTTTTCGTGCCCAAAAACGGTAGGGTACAAAATTTAATCAAAATTGTTAGAGCCGTTCTCAAGATAAAATTTACATACACACACACACACAATTTTTGCTCGCATTATAGTATAAGATACAGTAGAACACCAGTAATCCGAACTAATGGGGACCTGTGCCTGTTCGGATTACAAAAAATTCGCATTACCCGAAATTCCGATAAAAATAGAAAAGGAAACTACATCATTGAGTATAACTGCTCATTTGTACAGTAAGCATCCTCTAATTCGGCATCCTAAGGTCCGGCATGCTGGATAATCCGGCACGACTTTCGGAAAAAATAGCATTGCTTATTTAACCACTCCTGATGTTCATAATAA
Source organism: Maratus speciosus (assembly GCA_963932465.1). Classification (NCBI taxonomy): domain Eukaryota; kingdom Metazoa; phylum Arthropoda; class Arachnida; order Araneae; family Salticidae; genus Maratus; species Maratus speciosus. Next base: position 319,692,471 of record OZ010798.1, on the reverse strand, counting down.
TCCAATGGAACATCAGAATTAGATATTACGTAACAACCCGTTCAAAATGGCGAATCTATAAATAGCTCAGTCACCACGTCGACGAGGGGTAGGGGGAGGGGGAAGAAAAAAACATTTTTGTAGATAATTTTCGAAATCAAACTGTTGAAAGGAAAAATAATTTTTTATTATCTGAATTAAATATTTTTTGCATTATAGAAAAGAATTTTATGGTGACGGACAAGCAAATTGATATTCGTGATTTTTTAAACAGGGCTTCTACGAGTAGCCCTACAGTGCATGTTTTCATTTTATATTCGTGTACATATGTTGTACTTTTACATTATTGAGTATTTTTTTTTATCATATTCAAGCTTTTAAAGAATAAAAAATAACATGCTTTACTGCCACTTTTCGTATAATTCTAACTTCTACACGTTTCCCCGATATCCGTCCTGTAATCCGTAAAATTCCGTAATCCAGCTACAAATTTCGAATTACAATAATTTTCGAAAATAAAATCGGTTCGGATTAGCGGGGTTCTATTGTACTAATAAAAGAATGTTTCTGTCTGTCTGCGTGCGAAGGCTAGGAAAATCTACGACACATACGAGGCTGAAAATTTTTGGGGGCTAGCATAAAGCGTTTCCCGATGCACCCGGGATTCAAGAATTTTCATTTTATAATAATTAGTTGAGTTATTAATTAACAACCCCAATTAAAAGAATGCAAAAAATTTAATTCAACTAAAGATTAGATTTTTATCAAACCTCTGAATTCATTCTCTATCAGAGACCAGAGATCTAAGCATTTTCGCAGCCAATGAGATGCGTTCTTCCAGCGGACCCCAAAATTATTTCGAAACAGCGCATGACTAAAAAGAGTACAGTAGCACCTCGGTTTACGTCACCCCGCATTTACGTCGTCTCTGGAAAAAAAATCTTTAATTAAGACGCACTTTCAACTTTTTTGAAGATTTTTGTTTTTACGAAGAGAAAATTTTCTGCGACAATCACGTGATAGTAACAAACAAATTGAAAAAGGTCATTAGAAAAAGTTTAGAAAACTCACTTTGCAGTTACAAAGTGCTTCTAAAGGAAAAAAATTAAAAAATGTCTGTTCAAACTTCATTGCAAGATCTTGTGACATACTCAAAAACTCGTACGGGGCAGCTAGAAGAACAATAAATTGTAAATTAATGAACTTATTGATTTATTTCAAATTCTTGCATTGCAAATGCTTTTTTTTTTTTTTTTTTTTTTTTTTTTTTTTTTTTTTTTTGCTTCTTTAAATGTATGTAACATAATCCCTAAATACAATACAATATGTTTATTAGATTTTGGAGAAATTTTATAACTTATCTAAATGTACCTCGACTTACGTCCCTAGTCTTGGAACGAATTGCTGATGTAAGTCAAGGTATTACTGTATAGGCAATTTTCCAGTTGTATAGAATTTTTGGTACTTTTCGGTCAGCTGGGCGCCAGTGTTATATTTGCATATTTATATACATGCATATATGTAAATATACATATATATATGTGTGTGTATATATACAATATGTGTATATGTCTATATATGTATATTTACATATATGTATGTATATAAATATGTAAATATAACACTGGCGCCCGGCTAACCGAAAAGTACCGAATTTTTTTTTAATATTGCATGTATCGATTTGATATTAACACATCTATGAGTATTTTTTAACGACGAATCCAAATATCTAATTTTCTTTGAAATCTGGCCGCAATTAACGAATATATATTAATTAACAATTTTAATTTTTCCAGCGATATTTTCTGGCAGCTGTTTTGTAAATTATTTCAACAAAGACAGCTGTCTGTGGTTTATCTTCATACTGGGATAGTTTTTTCATCTATAACAAAATTAAAAAATATTGCACGTATAGATTTAAAATTTGTCCATCTATGCGTATTTTCTAATGCTGAATCCAAATATGTACTTTTCAAAAAAACCGATGAAGAACTTTTTAATTTATCAAAAAATCGCTTTTTTAAAGGAAAAGTAAAGAAATGATTTTTTCAAGGGAGACGTATTTTGTTTTTGTTTAGATATTTGCGGGGACGCGTAGGAGCAGAAAAGTACTTCTGATTAAATATGGTAATTAGTCCACATGACGGATAAATGATGGATAAATGATGGATAAAAAATTAAAAGAGGGGGCGTGTATTCGGGGGGCGCGATAGTTACACGGGTAATTTTCTAACTTTTACAGAATCCCTCATGTGATATATCATTGGGAAGGTCTTTGACCACTCTTTTATATTATGAACCTCCCTTCCTACACCTAATTTGATCCCAGATATCATTTTCTTAACTTTTTCAAAATCGGCTTTTTAAAGGAAAAAGAAATGTTTTCGTACGGCACATTATTTAAATCTTTGCTTTTCTTCACTAATTATCACTACTTTAAGTCCGATTTTTTAAAAAATAGTCTACATAAAGTTATTACGATTTTAAAGTATTTAAGACAAAACCGAGTTAAAAATTTAAAATCATTCAAATTTAAGATTCATTTAAGAATATTTTCGCGTGCCCTTACAAATCTGAGTGGAAGCAGCTAGTTAAACAATAAAAGAGCAAAAGAGTTTTAAGAAATTCAAGTATGTAGTCTAGTTTTGTTTTTCTTTTTCTTTTTCTTGCTGGGGGCGGGGGGCGCGACGCATGGCTTAGACATGTGCTGGTAAACTTATCCAGATGTAGCTAAACACAGTGAAAATTGTTTGGGTAAACTGATGGAATTTCTTTTTTGAAAACGGTGTTAAAACATATTTGTGATAGCAATCCAAGTTATTTTTTACTTTTCCTTACTTTAAGAATTCCTTTATAAGAGAATCTAGCAATAACCATAAAACCTTTAGCAAAGCTTTTTTTTTTTTTTTTTTTCCTGAAGCAACATTATACATGGTTTTCTCATCTTTTTTGGTAGTAAATCGATCTTTTTCTATTTCAATCAGATAAGTATATCCAAGTCTCATCAATTTAATTACATAGTTCCATTTTTCACCTGACAAATCATTTTCATACAAAAATCTGCACATAGTCTTACGCTGAGAAACATGTTTTTGCATAAGAGTGCAACAGCTAATACACCAAGATCTGAATATTTATAAAACTAGCAGTTATAGTACGAACATACCTCATTTGTGACATTTAATGTAAAATTTCCGATCTGATGCAGATAGAACTGTATTTCTATCTTCAGCGTTTTAAGTGATAATCGTGATAACCTTTATTTTGAATCATGCATATTGTTACATTCATTTGGGGTAATTAAATAATTTATTATCTTGACAAGGAAATTATAAAACTCGGAAAGATTGTTTTTATTTGCGTCTTTTTTCATTAAACGATTGGATTTCACTTTTGCTTTTTTTTTAATTTAATAATTAATTAAGTACGAACATTGTAAAAACATGCATGTTTTCTTGTCAGAGTAACTTTAGAAAGTTGTAAATTTAACTTCTCTTTATTATGCCTATCTTTACGCATAAATGATGAATTTTAAATAACTAAATTAATATTTCAAAAGTGTGAAATTTCAGACTTTGAAAATCAATCTTTTACAATTTCAATGCTTTAAACACGTATAATAATAAATGTTGAAAAACATGTTGATAATTATAGATTGGGTAACAAAACATTCTTTTTTTTTCTCTTTCTACAACTTCAATATACTGATGAAGGAAGCTGCAGTTTAGAATTTTATATATAGAAGAAGTTCGGTGATTACGGAATACTATTTACATTTTTATTTGTAAGTCAATAGAAAGAAATTGGGATACATTAAAAGTTAGTAAAGAACAAACTTTGACTATTTCTTAACACATTTTTCATGTGTTGTAAGTGGGAGAAAAAAAATACATATCAATATTTAGCTTTTTAAAAAAAATTACACTTTACGGGTCATGGCAGTAAGTCGGGTAATATGAATAAAGTTATAAGGAATATTAAATTTGCAAGAAAAACTGCGATTTAAAAGAATAACCAAAATTATTTAATGAGTAAACCTTATTGCATCATCTATAAATCATCAGATTCTTTGGAAAAAAAAAATACACTGGCCTCCAAAAGTTAAGGTACAGGGACTAGATGCTTTCGATTGCACACATTTTGTCGAATACCTACCAACATTATTGGCGAATTCTTCTTGAACTTCTAGGATGTAAAGAACATGTTTGATTTTATATTTCTCGGTAAAGATTTATCGAGGGGGGTGACAATTAGGGGGCTAATAATAAATTTAATAATAAAATAATATTTGCGATCACCTATGTAACAGAAAAGGCTGGAAATGGTTTGTCACTGTGGTAAATGACTATTTGGGTCCTGTTCAATGTTTGTATGCATTTGTGTAAGCATAGCACTCATAATCGTGAAGATGTTAACGTTTTTGTGAAAAATTCAAAAGCTTTTTGTTCATAGCATACAGAGTTTTCAACCAAATTTAACACAACTTTCCAAAAACCTAACAAAGAACAGTAGCAACAGTATACTGCAATTAAAACATGAATATATTGAATATTTGATGAGACATGGGCATTTGTAAGAAATAATTTTTAACTGCGCATGCGTGGAAGATCTTTAAATTTTTATTATATAATTTGGTAGTCAGCTATTTAGGGCAACTTATATAAAAAGTCCAGTCAAATATCGCGAAAATTCACAACGATGGGGTCGATATAGTGGGTTGCTTCCTAAAAGTAGCTTTATTATAATGGATTTTCCAAAACTTTTCAATCAGCTCACTATATCTTTCTAAGTTTTCATAGCATTTGACTGGACTTTTTATAGAAGTTGCCCCAAAAGACTGACTACCAAATTATAAAATAAAAATTTTGAAATCTTCCGCGCAGTTAAAAATTACCTCATAAAAATGCCCATATCTCATCAAATATTCAATACATTTATGTTTTAATTGCAGTATACTGTTGCTGCTATTCTTTGGTAAGTTTTCGGAAAGTTGTGTTAAATTTGGTTGAAAACTCTGTATGCTATAAACAAAAAACATGAATTTTTAACAAAAACGTTAACATCTTCACGAATATGAGTGCTATGCTTACACAAATGCATACAAATGTTGAACAGGACCCAAATAGTCATTTACCACAGTGACAAACTATTTCCAGCCTTTTCTGTTACATAGGTGATCGCATATATTAGTTTATTATTAAATTTATTATTAGCCTCCTAACTGTACCCCTCGATAAATCTTCACCGAGAAATATAAAATCAAACATGTTCTTTACATCCTAGAAGTTCAAGAACAATTCGCCAATAATGTTGGTAGATATTCGACAAAACATGTGCAATCTAAAGCATCCAGTCCCTGTACCTTAACTTTTGGAGGCCGGTATATCAATTTTTTGACCCGTATTGAAGCAGTTGTCTATCTGATATCTTCATGGATGATTTGAAGAAGTTTCCTGTGATATTGTTTTAAGAAATACTACCTAACTGATAACTGATCTGCCGACACAGATATTTAGATAGAGACCCTAGACATTTAGACATTATCATTAAATTATATAATTTTAATTTTGATGAATTATTTGAAGAAGTTTTCTGTGATACTGTTTTAAGAAAGTGTATATATACCTAACTGATCTGCCGACACAAACATTTAGACAGAGACCCTGGACTGAACATTTAGCCATTATCGTTAAATTATAGAGTGTAATTTTAATCTTCATGAATGATTTGAAGAAGTTTTCTGTGATATTGTTTTAAGAAAGAGTACTTAATTGATAACTGATCAGACGACACAGACTTTTAGACAGAGACCCTTGGACATTTAGACATTATCATTAAATTATATAATTTTAACCATCATGAATGATTTGAAGAAGTTTCCTGTGATACGGTTTTAGGAGAGTGTACTTAACTGATAACTGATCTGCCGACACAGACATTTAAACAGAGACCCTGGACATTTAGACATTATCATTAAGGGTGTTCTCAAATCCAAAAAAGCAACTTTCTGGCATAAGTTTTAATTTATTTTTGTTCGATAATGCATGAAACTAGCTGGTGTTGTCGTTCAGAAACTATGTAATTCAGCTGTTTTTTTTCCTTTTTTTTTTTTTTTTTTTTTTTTTTTTCCAAATGCAATAGATCTTTCAGAAAATAGCGTCAAAGTGGGCGTTTTGAATTGAATTTCCGCGGGAAGGAAGAAAGAGCACTCAAGAGCGGGCGAAAACGTGTTTGTGACGTGATCAAAAACGCTTATAACTCAATAGGTAATTGATTGATCAAAAAATGGAAAAAACAGATCAATTTCAAATCGCTTCCATGGTAAGGCTTTCCAATTTTATACCTTTCCGTTAAAAAATGAATTTGTAAATGTATCAAAACGTTTTGTGCTTGTTAAGCAGAGCAGTTAAGAACAGCTTTAATTTGTATAATTTTAATCATCATGAATGATTTGAAGAAGTTTCCTGTGATACTGTTTTAAGAAAGTGTACCTAACTGATAACTGATCTGCCGACACAGACATTTAGACAGAGGTAAATAAAATTTAAACAGTCAACTGATTTAAATAAAGTATACGGTAAGTATTTTTGTGTTACATGGTAAAGAGGACCAGAGAGATTGAAAATGCAAAAATTCACGGAAGTTTGGTCGTAGATTACAAAGCCTTCAATTAATTTAGAATATTACTTTTTTTGCATTTATTTATTTATTTATATTTTATAGAAATCGAAACTATTTGTTAAATTGGAGAGAACAATAACAAAATTTTTAATAATGTACGACAAACTTATTCTTGCAAAACTAATTTTAAATTAATTTACATACATTAGACAGACTTGACTACAATTAAATTAAAAATATAAAAATATATAAAAACATTTAATTAAAAACTAAAAATATATACAAAAGACGTTTCGCTGTGCAAACGCACAGCCTCATAAGTACACATATCAACTACAGCAGAATATCGAAACATGTCCTGGACTCAGTCAAAATCAAAGTTAAAGTTAATCATTTAAAAACAAAATAGCACCGGATTCGTTGAGTATATAAGGGTATAATTTTGTAAACCAGCTCTCCATGAACAATCTATAATGATAAGTGTTGCAATTCCTCTTCAAAATTAAAGAATTTTCTAAGACTGAGGTGTGGGCAGACTTGGGCAGTATCGAAAATACATGTATTTGAAATACATTTTCAAAATACATTTGTAATTTGTATTTTGTATTTTAAACTCAATAAAGGAATGTATTTTGGTAATGTATTTTGAAATGATTTTTCCAAGTATTTTGTATTTTAAAAATACTCAAAATACATTTCTGCAGATTTCAAGGTGGTTCCTTTAAACCGCAGGTCCAAGATTCACAAAAACAAAAAAAAAGGCGCCTGTCTGTTTTGTCCTGTCTTAGGATTATAATGAATGCTTCTTCTCTGCTGGAGCATATTTTTGCTGAATGGTTACAATTCTAACGTTCTATTTTTTATAGTTCTAACGTTTCTACAATAATCACAAAAACTACTGTGTGATAAACAGGAAGAATCATTTAAAATTTTGCTGTGTATTGTGCTTTTTAAATATGTTAGAAATATAATGCAGTTAGTTATTTAGAAGACTCGTGAAAGAATGTCTCATCTGCGGATGATAATGCATCAAGTGAATTAATTAATTGGGGCAATACAGTTGCGCTATATTAGATGGGAAACTTTTTAAAATAATTTCTGTTAATAATGATGTTAAAGGTAAGGCAACATGCCAAACGTGTAAAACAAGTTCTACCATTATAAGTGGAACTTTTGAAGCTACAACTCTAACTTTAAAACGCATTTAAAGGTAAGATTTTTGGTTTTACACCGTTATATATTGATTGAAACAGAACTTTTTCTTATTCATTTGTATTCATTATGTTAACGTTCGGGTATAATTTGCCCCACTTGTGATATTCATTTCATTGAGCGTGAATTTTATTATATAAATTGTTCTATTTAATGATATATTTATTATTACAAATATGTATATGTTTAAATACAGTTTTACAATATAAATGACGGAGATATTCAATACGTTATGAATATTTACAGTCATTTTAATATAATCACTTATTCGAGATTAAAGGAACTTTAAAACAGACCACGACAAACAGAGATGCATTGATGTGGAAGGCACTTTAAATTTATTAAACATGATATTCCTAGGATTTAAACAAAAACATTTAGCATGTTGTTTATTTTATATTTCTCCTTAAATTATTTCTTATTTTTTATTCATGTGAAGCGCTCATATTTGCGTTGCATTGATTTAGGCATTAACGAATTGTGTATATTTTTTAACCGACTTCCAAAGAAGGAGGTTGTGCAACTCTTTTATATCCACGCATAACTGTTGAACAACTGATGCATCAATTTTCATTCTCGCTCTCGCTCTTTTTAAAATTTTTTTAGAAAGGTTTCACTTTGCAGGTGATAAGCTTTCGATTTAACTAGGACAATAATATAGACCTTTTTTGATTTTATAAGCGTTAGCTTTTGTAAAAATTAAGCTATCGTCACGAAATTTTAATATATCATCGTGTACTGCACGTCAAAATGAGCGATATAAAATAACTCAGGGAATTAAAATGAATGTAAATTACAGTTCTGCTACAGATAAGTAACTAGATTTTACCCGAACGCAAATTAACTCGCGGTGCCGTTTGGGTCAAGTAGAAGCTGGCCAAATTCGAGTTGACTTGGCCCTATTTCGGGTTCAGGTTGGTAATGGTTGACTCTTGCGTGGCGGGTTTGATGCAGAGCTGAAATCATAAGAAAAGTCGCTGTTATCGGCGGATTCAGTTTCAGCTGAAAATTGTACTTATAAAAAATCTTAATAAAATGTAAGAGGGAGGAGGGGTCATCTATGCTCTACAGACTTAGGCGCATCCCACACTGAGACGACAAGCGATATGAAGCCGAAACATGTAGCGCATAAGCCGGTCGAAACAAAGAACGAAGTTGTTTCAAACCTGTTTTAAACCAGTTTTTCCAGCGAATTCAAGCGACATGTCTTATGTGTCGCCTTAGTGTGGGATGCGCCTTAGTCTCCTCGTCTGAGCAGTCCCTGTTAGGCTGTGAAACCAGAGGTATACGTTGTAGCTTTATTGATGAAACAGAGGGTAGAGCTTATTAAAAATAATCCAGATGGTATAGGACGTATACCTCCGTATATCCTCCACTACATCCCTGGTTTTGTAACCTATTTTAGAAAGAAAGTTAACTACATTATTGCAACTGAAAAAAATATTTTTTTCTAACTATTACTATGCAATCATACGCGGACCCAGTTCGACGCGTAGAAAACTCTTTTTAGCCCGCACCGTACAAAAAATTTATTGGCCCAGCCCGGTGTAAAAGCTAAGGGTTTGGTCCGAGCCCGGTCGCCCTAGTAAAAAGCTAAAAACTCGCCACAAGCTCTACCCAATATAAAAACTAAAAGTTCGGCCCGGTCCCAGTCCGTAAAAAACCTTGATTACCCCGCCAACTGAATTTCTATAAAATACAGATTTTAACTCCGATATAGTTAAAAATCATCTTGTACGAGAAATTCTGACAAAAATACTTATTTTAGCTTTTTTTCTTGTTTATTGTCTTCATTTTTAAAAAAGCACGCTGGACAGCAATGTTTATTTTTTTAAATGAATCTGTATTTGTATGTAAATATGCCTTTATATCACAAATCCACATTCCATGGCTTGGAACTTTAAATATTTGAAAAATGCTATACAGTAAAATCTTCTAAGACGGAATCAACAAGAGAGTAGATAAATCCGTTATAGACAGGTTTCTTTCTATATTCTTTTCGGCGTGCTAATATATTCCTTTTGCATGGATAAACACTGATTTTTCCGTTTAAGGCAGGATTTGTCATACGTTTTTTAGGCAGGTAGGCGGCATAGGTTAGGCAGGTTCTTTTTCACAGTTTCTTTTTCTGTATTTTTGTTTTATTGCCTAGAAATATACGTACTATTCATTCAAAATAATAAATTTTAAATTTTAATTATCAAATAATGACGATTAAAAAAAAATATGTTTTTTTCAAAAATTGTTTGGCCGGACCAGATTTTACAGATTTTTGCATAGGCCAGATCAGGCCGAGACGGGCTAAAGATTTTCATACGGCCAGTGTCGGGACCGGGCTTGAGAATTTTGGACAGTGCAGACCTCTATGAAGAATTAAGTGAAGCCTGGATTCGACCCGGAAAAAAGAAGTCAGGTCCGACCCGGAAAGAGTGAGGACAAGGTTCTGCCCGGCCCGAGCCTTCAGAAAAAAATAAAAACTATGCCCGACCCGGAAAGAGTGAAGACCAGGTCCGATCCGGTCAGAGTGTCGTGAATAAAAATTGGACCCGCAGTCACGGCCTGTGCAGACATCTAATCTTATGCACAAACTTTTAAAATTTTAAATGTAATTTGTATTTTAAAAGTATTTTAAAAATACATGTATTTTGTATTTGGAATTTTTTAAATTCGAAAAGTATTTTGTATTTTGTATTTTAGGTACTAAAAGCAATGTATTTTGTATTTTGCATCGAAAATGATTTTTCGATGTATTTTGCCCAACTCTGGGTGTGGGTCCGTTTCAAATGCATGAAGTACCAATTTAGAGTTCAATCTTCCATTTTTAAAGGCACCGACATGTTCTTTAAGTCTGATATCAAACGATCTGCTAGTTTCACCTATATAAACGTTATCACAGTTACTGCATGGAATCATGTAAACCACACCAGTCGATTTTTTTACGTCATAATTATGTTTACGGCTATTTAAAAAGAACTTAATTTATTTACTGGTTTAAAAGAAACCCCAATGTCTAAAGATTTAAATACAGATTAAACTTTTCTGACACAGTATTATAATGTGGTAAAGAAACAAAAAAATGATGTTTAAACCGCTAGAAAGAAGAACTAATTTTGTCACGATTGTGAGGTCTAGAAAATTGAATGTAAAAAACTAAAAATGGGGGTCCTTTTAAATTTTAGAGAGGAAGCTCGTGCATCATGTGCCATATGGGTAATCAGACTCCGGACTTTTTTCTCCAAAAACATTAAAAATTCAATGTAAAATACTAAAAATGAGAATTAGAAGACACATTTTTCAGTAATATAGGGGCCACTTTAATATTTAAGAGAGGAAGCTCGTGCTTCCTGTACCTTTTGGGCAATCAGACTCTAGACTTTCTTTTCCAAAAAATTAAAAATTCAATGTAAAATACTAAAAATGAGAATTTTCATGAATGATTTGAAGAAGTTTTCTGTGATACTGTTTTAAGAAAGTGTACCTAACTGATAACTGATCTGCCGACACAAACATTTAGACAGAGACTCTGGACATTTAGACATTATCATTAAATTATATAATTTTAGTCTTCATGAATTATTTGAAGAAGTTTTCCGTAGACTGTTTTAGGAGGGTGTACCTAACTGATAGCTGATCTCATTTAGGCATTGTCATTAAATTATAGAGTATAATTTTAATCTTCATGAACGATTTGAATAAGTTTTCTGTGATGCTGTTTTAAGAAAGTGTACTTAACTGTTAACTGATCTGACGACACGGACTTTTAGACAGAGACCCTGGACATTTAAACATTATCATTAAATTGCATAATTTTAATCTTCATGTATGATTTGAAGAAGTTTTCTGTGATACTGTTTTAAGAAAGTGTACTTAACTGATAACTGTTCTGACGACACGGACTTTTAGACAGAGACCCTGAACATTTAGACATTATCATTAAATTGTACAATTTTAATCTTCATGAATGATTTGAAGACGTTTTCTGTGATACTGTTTTAGGAGAGTGTACCTAAGTGATAACTGATCTGCCGTCACAGACATTTAGACAGAGGTAAATGAAATTTAACCAGTCAACTGATTTAAATTAAGTATACAGTAAGTATTTTTGTATTACATGGTAAAGAGGACCAGAAAGGTTGAAAATGCAAAAATTCATGGAAGTTTGATCGTAGATTACGAAGCTTTCAATTAATTTAGAATATTACTTTTTTTTTTTTGCATTTATTTATTTATATTTTATAGAAATCGAAAATATTTGTTAAATTGTAGAAAACAATAACAAAATTTTTAATAATGTACGACAAACTTATTCTTGCAAAACTAAGTTTGTCACGATTGTGAGGACTGGAAAACTGAATGTAAAAAACTAAAAATGGGCGGTCCTTTTAAATTTTAGAGAGGAAGCTCGTGCATCATGTGCCATATGGGTAATCAGACTCGGGACTTTTTTCTCCAAAAACATTAAAAATTCGATGTAAAATACTAAAAATGAGAATTAGAAGACCTATTTTTCAGTCAGATAGGGGCCCCTCTAATATTTAAGAGGGGGAAGCTCGTGTTTCTTGTGCCTTTTGGGTAATCAGACGGTCTTTCTCCTTCAAATAAAATTTAAAATTCAATGTAAATACTAAAAATGAGAATTAGAGACCCTATTGTACAGTCATATTGGAGACTCTTTTAAAATTTAGAGATAAAGCTCGTGCTTCATATGCTTTTTGGGTAATCAGACCCTGTAACTTGACCTCCAAAAAATTAAAAATCCAATGTACAAAACTAAGAAAGAGGATTAGAGGTCCTATTTTACAGTCATATTGTGGTACCTCTTAAATTTTAGAGAGGAAGCTCGTACTTCGTGTGCCATATGGGTGATCAGACCCTGGACTTGCCCTTCGAAAAGAAATAAGAAATTAAATGTACAAAATTTAAAAAGAGAATTAGAGGCCCTATTTTATAGTCATATTGGGGCCCTCTTAAATTTTAGAGAGGAAGTTCGTGCTTTAAGTGTCATATGTGTAATCAGACTCTGTACTTGTCCCTCCAAAAAAAAAAAAAAAAAAAAAAATTCAATGTACAAAACTAAAAAAGAGAATTATAGGTCCTAGTTTACAGTCATATTGGGGCGACTCTTAAATTTTAGAGAGGATACTCGTGCTTCATGTTCCTTTTGAATAATCAGACCCCGGTCTTGCCCTTCCAAAAAAAAAAATAAAAATTCAGTACTAAAAATTAGAATTAGAGGACTTATTTTACAATCATATTAGGGTCTTCTTAAATTTTAGAGAGGATACTCGTGCTTCATAAGTGCCTTTTGGGTAACAGACCCTGGACTTGGCCCTCCCCCCCCCCCCCCCCCCAAGAAAAAAAAAAATTCCAATGTAATATACTAAAAGGGAGAATTAGAGGCTTTATTTAAAGTAATATTGGAACTGCTCTAAAACTTTTGAAGGGAACCTCTTGCTTCGTGTGCCTTTTGGGCAATCAGGCACTGGATCTACACAGTAAAATAGCAATAATAATGATGATAATAATAACCGAAAATTTCTTTGTGGTGTGCAATGAAACAACAAAAAAAAGTTAATCGATAGAAGTAATCGTCTTTTTTTTTTTTTTTTTTTTTTTTTTTTTTTTTAAGAAAACGTGTCCAGCAGATAAATCACTTTATTGATAACAAGAAATCCAATCCTTTTCTAATAAAGAATTTTTCCTAAAGGTATGTCCTTCAGTAGCAATATAACCTCAATTGAACTTTGATTTAAAGAGAAAAGGAAATGCCATTGCCAAGTTCAATAATATTTTCCTCTCTCGCTCTCTTTTTCTCTTGTTCTTTTTTTTTCTTTTCTTTTCTTTAATGAATCACTTTCTTTAAATATTTATGGATTGACTTTTTAGAATTTATGAGGCACGAATCAAAACAATGTTTCCCAATTTTATTTCCCAACATCAAATTAATATTTGGAATAGAAAAACTTTAAGGCTGTTCTCAACTGCTCTGCTCAATAAGTGCAAAACGTTTCGACACATTTACAAATTCATTTTTTAACGGAAAGATATAAAATTGGAAGGTGACTATGGAAGCGATTTGGAATCGAACTGTGTTTTCTACTTTTTACCCGACTGCCAAGAAAGGTTATGTGTTTCACGCGTATCTGGGTATGTGGATTTCTTTATACCCTCTAAACATCCCAACGACTGGATGGATTTTAATGAATGAGGTCTCTATCGATTCGTCTTAACTGTCCGATGGTTATAGGCTAGATTTTGTTTTTATAAATTCAAAATGGAGGCCTTAAAATACAAAAGAGCGGTATAGACGGGAAAAAATTACGCACTATATTGAGTGGCATATCATTGGATAGGTTTTTCAAAATAAAGGCGATGTTTCATTGACTATTTTATAGTCAGAAGCTCCATTTAAATATTACACAACCTGGAAGTTGTGTAGGTAGGATCGCTAGCTTTACTGCTATTCTAACCATCATAGACATCTATAGGCCTTAACAAAACAGTGTTTATAGATAGCAACTCACAGTTAAATACAACTTAAAAGTCATCAATACAAGTAAATAAAAAAGTAGGTAAGTAATATAAAAAAATATTGTATCGTTGGTAATGTAGTGTCCTTTTGGGAAAATCAGTTCGTACAGGAAAATGCTATCATTTAATTATTAGACATTGATTGCGATATCTAATGTCCAATAATTACCGGGCAGAATTTTCCGGTATAAATTGATTTTCTTAAACGGACACGACTTTCTGAACAACCAATAGTTTCACATTGATGAGAAATAATTAATTAGTTCGCTTTTTACGCAGTCGGGTGTTTTGATTTTTTTAAATTAATTTTTACTTGTTGATAAATAAGTTACCTATTGAGTTATAAGCTACTAGCAAACCCCGCGGCTTTGCTCGCGAAATATTTGTAATATGCCAAGTGATATTTATATGTCTAATTTTTATTAAAAGGTACTAACTAAATTTTTATTTTATTAAGAGGTAATATTTTATTTTATTAAAAGGTTTTTTATTAAAAGGTAGTACTTATTACTTTTAGGAATAATTCAACAATTACTATTTAAAACACAGTTTGATTAAACATTATTATTACACTGCATTAGGCAGAAATGAGACTTAAATTAATAAAACGAAATAAAACTAAATAAATGATAATTTAGAAAGTATTTTGAAACTTTTATGCTCAATTAATATACGCTCATTTCAGTATTCATTTGAAGTTTTGAATTTTTTAGTATCCATCTTCTTACATCTTAAAATTAACTATCATGTCAAATTCCAAGTCCTACCACCTCTCTCAACATAAAGGGCTATGTTGAAATAGGAACTGTCACCATTAATTTGCCAACATTAATTTTGAAATCGGTTTGTTATTTCCTAATATTCCACACAAACGCAATTTAGAAAGCTTTTAAAGGCCATTTTTAGAACGTTTGTTGTTCCTGTGCCCCAGGTGGTAGAATCATTGGCATAAAATATAGCCTGTGTAGGATCAGAGACTGTTACCATTGATTGGCAACTATTGCTTTTATAATCGGTTTATATTCCTGAAATTGCATAGAAATCGTAATTTAGGACTTTTTTAGAATGCTTTTCGCACCTCTCCTTCGCTTCACCCCTTTTTAATTCGAATTTATTTTTGACAGTCCTTCGAGGGCATTTATATTTCATAAGTAACTATCATGCCATATTTAAAGTTTCTAGTTTTTTCAGTATCACAGAATTCGCAATTTACAAAGTTTTAGCTCCTGCAACCCTCTGGTGGTAGTGGCACAGGCATAAAATATAGCTTATGTTTGAGCAGGTTCTATCACCAACAATTTGTCATCATTATTTTTTTAATCGGTTTGGTATTTGATAAGATTGCATAAAAATCGTAATTTATAACGCTTTTCGCTCACTTCATCTTTTAAATTTGGAATTTTCTTTCGACTGCTCTTAGAAAGCAGTTGCATCTTGTAAGTAAATACCATGCCATACTTCAAAGTGTTAGACCCCTCAGTTGTGCAAAAAACGCAAATTAGAACATGTTTTGCTTTTGCAACCCTCAGATGGTAGTGACAGCAACATAAACTATAACCTATGTTATAGCAGGGTCTGTCACCGTTGATTTGCAACCATTACTTTTGAAATAGCTTTGGTATTTCCTGAGATTGAGTAGAAATCGTAATTTAGAACGTTTTTAGAATGCTTTTCGCGCATTTCCACCCCTTTTTAATTGTTTCGATACTGTTCTTAAAGATCATTTATATCTAATAAATATGTGCCTTGCCTAATTTTAAGTTTCTAGCCCCTACCGATCACAAAAATCGAAATTTAGAACGCTTTTTTGCTCCTGCAACGTCTAGGTGATAGTGATACCGACATAAAATAGCGTCTATGTTAGAACAGAGGCTGTCAGCATCAATTTTCTACCATTACTTTTGAAATCAGTTTGATTCTTCCTGAGATATTGCTGACAAATCGGCATAGAACGTTTTTAGAAAGCTTTTCGCGCATTTTGCTCCTGCATCTCCTCTGGGGTAGTGGAAACAGATATAAAACATAGCCTATGTTGCAGCAAGGGTTGTCACTATCATTTTGACGCCATTATTTTTTTAATCGGTTTGGTATTTCCTGAGATGGTGTGGAAACCACCATGTAGAACGTTTTTTAGAACGCTTTTCGCGCATTTTCACCCCTTTTAAATTTCGAATTGTTTAAGAACTGTTCTTAGAAATCCTTTACATCTAATAAGTAGCTAGTATTTCAAATTTTATATTTCTAGGCCCTTCCGTAACGCAAAAATCTCAATTTAGAACGTTTTTTGCTCCTGCACCCCTTTCGGGTAGTGGCACCGACATAAAACATAGCCTATGCTGGAGGAAGGGTTGTCACCATGATTTTGACGTCTTTATTTTTTAAATCGGTTTGGTATTTCCTAAGATTGTGTGGAAACCACCATGTAGAACGTTTTTTAGAACGCTTTTCGCGCATTTTCACTCCTTTTAAATTTTGAATTGTTTAAGAACTGTTCTTAGAAATCCTTTATATCTAATAAGTAGCTAATATTTCAAATTTCATATTTCTAGGCCTTTCAGTAACGCAAAAATCGCATTTTTAGAACGTTTTTTGCTCCTGCACCCCCTTTCGGTAGTGGCACCGACATAAAACATAGCCTATGTTGGAGCAAAGGTTGTCACCGTCATTTTGACACCATTATTTTTTTTAAATCGGTTTGGTATTTCCTAAGATTGTGTGGAAACCACCATGTAGAACGTTTTTTAGAACGCTTTTCGCGCATTTTCATCCCTTTTAAATTTCGAATTGTTTAAGATCTGTTCTTAGAAATCCTTTATATCTAATAAGTAGCTAATATTTCAAATTTCATATTTCTAGGTCTTTAGTAACAGATAAATCGTATTTTTAGAACGTTTTTCGCTCCTGCACACCCTTTGGGGTAGTGGCCCCGACATAAAATATAGCCTATCTTCGAGCAAGCGTTGTCACCATCATTTTGACACCAATATTTTTTTTAATCTGTCTGGTATTTCCTGAGATTATATATAGAAATTACCATTTAGAACATTTTTTAGAACGCTTTTTGTGCATTTTCACCCCTTTTAAATTTCGAGTTGTTTAAGAACTGTTCTTAGACATCATTTATATCTTATAAGTAACTAATATTCCAAATTTCATATTTCTAGGCCCTTCAGTAACGCAAAAATCACATTTTTAGAACGTTTTTTGCTCCTGCACCCTCTTAGGGGTAGTGGCCCAGACATAAAATATAGCCTATGTTCTAAGTTGGACTAACACTATCATCTTGATACCATTACTTTTGAAATCGGTTCGGTAGCTCTAGAAACTACCTCTAACAAACAAACAATTTTTACTTCTTTATAATATTAGTATAGATCTTGATCCACGTGACAAAGATATTTTTCCACCTTTCCTTGAGTGGTTATTCTTCTTTCGCGCGGAAATTCGGTTCAAAACGCCCACTTTAACACTATTTTCTGAAAGATCTATTACGTTTGAAAAAAAAAACCGGAAAACACAGTTTGATTACATAGTTTCTGAACAACAACATTTGCTAGTTTCATGCATTTCCGAACAAAAATAAATAAAAACTTATATCATAAAGGTGCCCTTTTGCATTTGAGAACAGCCTTAACAATTTATGGATTGATTGATTGAGTCTTTAGCATGCACGAAGCACGATTCAAAACAATCTTTCCCAATTTTATTTCCTAATATCAAAATGCTGTTTGGAATAGACAAACTGTAAGGTAGTCATTCATCGTGCAGTCTTGAATTTAGTTCATACTTTCAGGCTAATTTACGAATTAAATAATCATCGAGACGCATCTCACGTGTTAAAAATACATGCACTGAAAAGGGATTTTTTTTAATGGGCACGTATATACTTCATTATTGTCTACCACGCTACATGTTCAGAGTTCAACTCCGGGCTGGACAAGTTTCTCTCAACCCTTGATCTCTTCGGGGTCGATAAGAATGAGTACTAAGATTGCTTGAGAACAAAAATCTGAGAGTCCCGCGTTAGGCTGACAACCTGGCTTGGACATATGTTGAGTGTATATCACCTTAGAGCCATTATCAAGAGATCGACAAATATTTCGTTACTTACCCCGTTATACCCCCGCCTAATATTTCGTTACTTGTCCTTTTTAATTCTGACCATTTCAGTTCTGTAAGCGTGTAGTTCGATTACACGACAGTTAAATTTCTGTTTTACTTATATTATTTTATTCTTTTATTTTATTGATGAAGTTTAAACTTCGTTATGGAATGTTGGCAGGAAATAATTGCTAAACTGTTTATATAGTCGGTGCTCGTTATGACAACCGGACATTATAGCGACCGTTCCATTTTAACAACCAATGTAAAATGTCTCAAAATATATCCCCTTTACGATATGTTATTTTTACATCCAATATAACGCCCTGCCAGCAGCTTATTTCCCAATAGATCGACCGAAATCAACTTTCCTCTAGATTTTTTTTTTCTATTAAAAAAAAGATTACCATTTTCTTTTCCCAAGAAGTCATTGCTCATTGCGCGTTGATGCCTAATGTAAAATGTCTTAAAATGACACTTTAAAACATTTTTTTAATCCAAGAAAACACATAAAATTACTTATCTGTAGCTGAGATGGAAAATTTTCTTGAAAGAAAATATCAAATGTACAAAAAATAAACAACTATTTCGAATTATTTTTGTAGAAAAATTTGATAATACGTAAGTAACTTTTTTTTTCTTTTGTGCATGACTAAACATTTACTTTAAATTTTATTTTAGAAATACTTAATCATTCTCTTAAGGCTGTTCTCAAACCAAAGGTCAACTTTCCGACATAAGTTTTAATTCATTTTTGTTCGGAAACGCATGAAACTAGAAGGTGTTGTTATTCAGAAACTATGTCATCAAGCTGTTTTTTCCGTTTTCTTGTAAACGCAATAGATCTTTCAGAAATTACTGTCAAAGTTGGCATTTTGAACCGAACTTCCGAACGAAAGAAGAAAATCCGGTCAATAGCAGGAGAAAAATGCCGTGTCACGTGATCAAAATCGCTTATAACTCAATAGGTAATTGATTGATCAAAAAATGGAAAAAACAGTTCGATTCCAAATCGCTTCCCTGACCAGGCTTTCCAATTTCATATCTTTCCATTAAAAAAATGAATTTGTAAATGTGTCAAAACGTTTTGCGCTTGTTGAGCAGAGCATTTGAGAGCCATAGATTAAGGACCAAGATGGGACATTTACGGCAAAATCTGTAATGGCAACAGTACTAGCGTCACTATCGGCAAGGGGGAAGAACTAACAAACCTCCGAAATTTACCTATGTTGAAGAAATATGTTTAACCTCTATGGTTTGAATATCTATTCTTTCCTAAAACGAAGCATGTGTCAGACGATATTCTATTCATGCTTGCTTTATTTATTTAGCTGCTTTTTTTTTTACCGTACTTGTATTGTTCGCTTTTAACTTACAAAATGATAATTAAACTAATAATATAAAAGAAAGCCGCCAGAAAATTCTGTTAAGAATGCAAATATGTAAGTTTATAAGATTAAATTGTAAAAAATCAAATTCAGGTATTGTGTCAATTTATTCATATCGAATAAAATTTTATTGAGTGTAATGTCAGTACCTCTATTTATTTTTAACTTTTAGATTTATACAATTCTAAAAATTTGTCGAAAGGAATTTTTCCCTATCTGTAATATTATTATTACTATTTCTTATATGTTAATATTATAAACGTTATTGGATTGTACGTTATTTACATTAAAAAACAATATTTTTATTTTATCTGTAAGGAAGTGAAAATGCATAAATTTTAAAAGATTATTGTAACGATTGTTTAATACATTAAACTTCCTAAATTTATAAAACACGGGCTATAAAAATTTTCCTGCCAAAGGGGAATAATTATAAAATTTTCTGGGACTTGTAGAGTTCAACATTTCGTATAGTTTTATGTTACACCATTACTTTTGATATATAGCATTCAATACGAAATTTTTACCTAGTATTCGTTGCACTTAAAACCGTTCACTAATCATGTATTAAAATATATATATATATATATATATATATATATATATCCGTGCATGAACATAGAATAGATATTAGATATATAAAATAGAATGTCTATTCTATCTTCATGTATCGGTGTAATATTCTATCGAAAACGTAAACATGCGACATTAAAAAAAGAAAGATCACAATAAGGTAGATACTCAATAATAAGCATACTACAAGAATCGGGAGTTTCTTCCCCATTGTCACTAAGGGCGCTACGGTCGCAATCGCATTACTATTACGCCCTATGGGAATGTCCGATCTTGGATCTTAATCTATGTTGAGAACGTCGACTGTATTAACTTTCGCAGTCGTCTGCACGCGATAGAGATAGATTTTAAAAAAAAATCATGCTTGAAAATTAATTTACAGTTTTCAAACAAATAGCTGTATAGTTTTCAAACAAGATGCATTTGAAAATATATTTTTTCCCCCTAGTCAACGGTGTAAAAATTGCGATGTTTAGAAGTTTAAGAAATTAAAAAATTGCAGTAAAAGCGAAATTTAATCGTCTGCTGTTGCCATTCACAAAATGGCGTCAGCGTTTCGCACAGACACGTTTATCATTTATAATATAGATAGGTAGAGTCAATGCGCATGCATTGAAACGGTATTTTTTCCCAGTGCTGTGGAGTCGGTGAAAAAAAATGGACGACTCCGACTCCGGGAATTTTAACAGATCTGACTCAGACTCCGGCTCTTTCGCTCAAAAATGGACCTGACTCCGACTCCGACTCCGCAGCCCTGTTTTTTCCCCTCTTTTGTCTTACTTTCCAGAAGAATTAAAAGAAAAGGCGTGTTTCCTATAGGAGTATGGATATTATTTATTGAAAAATTAGGAATAATTTAGTATATAAAGACGAGTTTTTCTGACAGTATGATCTTTATCATTATTAATCATACATTTAATATTCATAATGTACGATATTCCATTTATTTCCTTTTCAGCCAACATCAAAATCCTGTTAGACTTACATAAAGGTTTTAAAAGTGCATATAAAAAGAGGATATTTTTACTTTTCTTCTTTAGCAGTGGATCCTACTTATTTCAATAACATGCAAAAAAAAAAAAATATCGCAGATTATTTCATTTTCAAAGGAAATAAAGTATACCTGATGAGATACACTAAGACAGGCTCAAATCATTGCATAATATTGTGACTATGCTAGAATATAAATCACACTAGTTTGCATCAATTGTTATTCATATCACAAAGTTCATTAGATTTCATCGTTATTTATTTCATCGCTAACAGGCGCTATAGGTCTGTAGGAAAAACACTGGAGAAAGATCCTGTGAATTGAAAGAACGAATTCTCTACGAATATTTGAACTAGCAGTGATAACTGTAAAATAAAGAACAGACTTATTGTTTTTCATTACACAAGGTTTGAAAAGTACATTTAATGATCACTGTCAGGCCTCTGACTTTAATGAGACGTAGGTCTAATGAATATTTCTATTAATTAATTTTATTTCTTTTAGTGCATTTATCTATATATCATTATCTACATACTTGGGTTATGGATACATTTTCTTATCTATTGCATTAAAATAAATACCATTGTATAATACTTGTATTCTATGAAAAGTCTATTGTAGGGATGCACAACCGGTGGCCCGCGATGGGTTAACTTGTGGCCAGCGAACATCATCAATTTATAACTGGAAAAAATCGCCATTTTCCTCCATAGATCAAAGAAAAAATGGGGAATTTCATAATTTTTTCGAGGTAAAAAATCGCAAATTTTGTCAGTTAGTTAAAAATCGCGAATTTCATTTATCCACCGACCAATACCATAAAACCACCGGCCAATACACCGGCCAATCCCCACGTTCCGAATCTCGTCAGTCACTAATCGAAAAATAATTGGGCGCGGAAAAATCGCAAATTTCGTCGATCATGCTAGGAAAAATCGCGAGTTTGGTCGTTCCGGTACGAAAAAATCGCGAGTTCTGTCGATCGGGCTCGGAAAAATCGCGAATTTTCTTAACCGTGTACGGAATAATCACGAATTTTGTCGATTAGGCGCAGGAAAATCTCAAATTTCGTTAATCGGGCAGAAACAATCGCGAAAATTGTCGATGAAGCAAGGAAATTCGCAAGTTGCGTCGATCGGCACGGAAAGACCGCGAGTTTCGTCAGTCGGACACGGAAAAATCTCAAATTTCGTTGATCAGGCGTTGAAATATCGTGAAATTCGTCGATCAGGCTCGGAAAAATCGCAAATTTTGTTGATCGGGCACGGAAATAATCACAAATTTCGTAGGTCAGGCACGGAAAAATCACAAATTTTGGGCCCCACCAGTGGCCGAGAGGTTCTGCTCTCGAAGCTGGTAGACGGGACGTGCTGGGTTCGATCCCAATCGCGCCCGTCGGCCTAATCGTTCGGAGTTTTCGTGGTTTTCTTCGAACCTTGGTTCTCCAAGCGTTAATACGGGTTAGGTTCCCTTAGAAAGACCTCCACGGAAGGCACTCCCCCCTTAGGGCCTATATCCCACGTGCAGATAATTGGCCGACATAAATACAACCAACCAACCAACCACAAATTTTGTTGTTCGGGTGATGATATCGCAAATTTTGTTGATAAGGTGCGAATAAATCGCGAATTTCGTTGGTCGGGCATGGAAAAACCGCAAATTTTATCGATGAGCCGCGAAAAAATCACAAATTTTGTCCATGAGATTCGGAAAAATTGC
This sequence comes from Maratus speciosus, assembly GCA_963932465.1. Lineage (NCBI taxonomy): Eukaryota > Metazoa > Arthropoda > Arachnida > Araneae > Salticidae > Maratus > Maratus speciosus. The sequence goes on along the minus strand of OZ010798.1, from coordinate 319,669,356 downwards.
AAATTTCGTTGATCGAGCCCAGAAAAATCGTGAATTTTGTCGATGATGCGCTAAAAAATTACAAATTATGTTGATCGGCTGCGGAAAAATCGTGATTTTCGTCAGTTTATCTAGAGGGAAAACAGCGAATTTCGTCAATTTGCCGCAGGAAAAAAATTTAAAAAATCGCCAGTCAGTTAAGAATCTCGAATTACGTTGATCGGGCGCGGAAGAATTGCGAATTTCGTTCATCGGATGCACAGAAAAATCGCGAATTTTGTCAATCAGGCGCAGAAAATTGTCAAATTTCGTTGATCGGCTGCGGGAAAATTGTAAATTTCGTCAGAGTCAGTAAAAAATCGCGAATTTTGTTGATAGGGTGCTGAAAAAACGTGAATTTTGTCAATCAGGCGCAGAAAAATAGTAAATTTCGTCTATGGACACGGAAAAATTGCGTGTTTTGTCCATCGGGCCCGGAAAAACCGTGAATTTCGTTGGTTAGGCAACTAAAAATCGCGTTTGTCGATCAGGCGCGGAAAAATCTAAAATTTCGTTGATCGGCCTCTCCTACCCTCTTCGTTCATATTCGCAATTTTTCTTCGGCACTAGCCATTTTTATTCCTATGTTTGTTTTTTAGCACTTTTATTAAAGCAAAACTTACTCCTCCGAATAAAGTCAAGGAATATTATCACTCTTTGAAAATAATCCTTGCTATATCTCTGTTATCTATACAACTGTTGATACAACCTTGCCAACTAAATTGGATATGTTGACTGGGTAGGGGAACCTAGGGAGGTAAAATCCCCCCCACCCTCTGAAACCACGTGTTTTATATGATTATAGGCCACAGATCACCTCCCTGAAATAGAATTATCTTTGTTTTACTGATGTGGCCCTCGTCCACGCAGATAAGTTTTGTAAGTGGCCCTGCTCTTAAAAAGGTTGTTCACCCCTGCTCTATTGTATAAAAGGAAATACCAGAAAGACGTTTTTATGTATCTGAATGTGGATAACAATAAAAAACTAGGTAATGAGAAGTAAAGATGATGAACAAAGGATAATTTCCTGTGATGCCGGGTTAATGAACAAACGGGAGAAAGGGAACTGGGTTGTCCTTCAATTTAGAAGTGGAGACACCGGATCCTGGGATTAGGCGCAGTGAGAATGAGCAAGGGAGCCAATCTTATGTTGAGGTGAAACATGTAGGTTAGAGAAACTAACTACTCCTGCTGTGGTGTGGCACGGAGTATTGCGTCTAATGAAGTATATGTATGTACGTGTATGTTCGAGAATCCTGTGTGGATATCTCGTTGGATAAGCCTAGCTGAGTACGATCGATAGAGACACAAAAAGTGTATTTGTAGTAAAAAAAAAGAAGAAGAAAAAACAGCCATAAAAAACGAATAAATTGCGATACAGATATCAAACAAATTACAATACAGTTTTGCAATAAATTGAACTTGTATATACATTTTTTCTCTTTTCGATAGTGTAAAAATTGAAAATGTGCGATGCTTGGAAGTTTAAAAAAATTAAATAAAAATTCCGTAAAAGCGAAATTTAATCGTCTGCTATTGCAAACATCAAAATGATGCCATCGTTACGCACAGACACGTTTGTCCGTTACAATATAGATATATAGACCCAATAAGCATGCCAGAAAGGAATAAACGGTATTTTTCCCCTTTTTTGTCATACTTTCGAGAAGAATTAAGAGAAAAAGCATGTTTTCTAAGAATACGAAAGTTATTTTTTGAAAAATAAGGAATAATTTAATGTATAAAGACGAGTTTTTCTGACAGTGTGATTTTTATCATTATTAATTATACATTTAATATTCACAATGTATGTCATTCCATTTCTTTCCTATTCAGCCAACATCAAAATCCGGTTAGACTTACATAAAGGTTTTAAGAATGCGTATAAAAAGAGGATATTTTTACTTTTCTTCTTTAACAGTGGATCCATATCTATTTCAATAACATGCAAAAATTCCGCAAATTATTTCATTTTCAAAGCCAATAAAGTACACCTGATGAGATATACTAACACAGACTCAAATCATTGCATAATATTGCAACTATGCTAGAATATAAATCACACTGGTTTGCATCAATTGTTATTCATAACACAAAGTTCGAAACGTAAATTTAATAATCACTCAAAAGATTTACTGTGCATGCAACCGCTTTTTTACGCCATCAGATTTTATCTCTACAGTAGAGTCTCGATTATTCGAGTTAATATGGACCCAGCTTACCTCGGATAAGCAAAAACTCGGTTAAACCGAATTCACACAAATAGGCACCAACTAAGGAGATGAAATATAAATTTTCACTTAATTCATTAGTTTCTTATGGTACTAGTAGCATTTCTTTGATGATTCATTTTCGTTACTTTCGTTAAAACGGGGAATGAAATTGCTTCTTTGAAAAAACCCTTGATAGTTTTTTGTTTGTTGAATGTCAATTTTGCTGCAGTAATACGCTACTGCATAGCTACCAATTTCTAAAATCTTTTTCTTACCACTAAAATTTACCAGTAATTTTCACCTAATTCAATCGCCGAAATCAAACAATTGTCAACGATTAAATATGGCAAAAATTTGTATTAAATTTTAGAGGAAACAAAACCGTACAAAATTGGCACTATGTGATTCTATTAGTGTCATGAAAATTGCAGGTATAGCCTCTTCTTTCTGCTCAAAGTATTAAATAATTTTTCAATTGAACTTATACCTTTGGAATGGATCATTTTCTTCTGTTGGACTGACGGCTTACATAATTAGGAAACAGCCACTATAAATGAAGTATTAGGTGAAGATGAAAGAGCAGCCGTAAAAGGTTAGAATTCTGATTTTCTGGTCAGAAAAAAAAAAAAAAAAAAAATTCCCTCCATTCTGACCATAAAATCAGAGTTCTAACTTTTTATGATTGCTCTTTCATCTTCACCTAACGCTTCATTTATAATGGCTGTTTAATAGTAATGGAAGCCATCAGTCCATCAGAAGAAAATAACTCGGTTAAAAATAAAAAATCCAAAATGAGATAATGATCAAATCAGGATCAAATCCCCGTACAAAATATTTTTCTGGCTACGGCCTTGTGCATGCAACCGCTTTTTTACGTCCTCAGATTTTATCGCTATTTATAACAGGCGCTATAGGTCCATGGGAAACAACTGGAGAAAGATCGTGTGAATATAATCACCAAGAACGAATTCTCTACGGACATTTAAACTAGCAATGATAATAGTAAAATTAGAATATAATATATGGGGGAAAATCCATGGAGGTGCATTTTAACCCTTTATGTACTGAATAATTCATGAAAATTTTATCTTCTAAAGCATTTTTCGTGAATTGTTTAAACTACATTAAAAGATTTACATAATCAGTTAATAAATTTTAAAAGGATTTAGAAGGATTAATTAAACTTGAATTGATAGGGATTTTGTGCAATATTTATAACCCCACTCAAATCTTTTATTTTAAATATTTTTCTTGGTATTTTGTAGAATTAGGAAATTTACAAATATGCTCTTATCTATTCTTATATATTTCAGAATTGAATCCCCCCACCCCTCTCCGACACAAAGAAAGCTGAAAAAATGCAAAGACAAAAGAAATCATCCTTTTAAAAATATTTTTGTTTTGTGTAACCAATAATGTTTTTGGAACAAGATAAAGTAATGCATTTATAACTCATTCTAAACTGTATTACAAAAGATATATTAAATGAATTTCATAACAAGTTATTTTAATGATACACCGTCAGTAGATAAAGGGTTAATGATTTTTCTATACATTATGCAATGTACAGTGTGCCTGGGAGGGGGGGGGGGGGAGAGAGTGGATTAATGCTTTTTGATATCACAATTCAAGTATAAACATAATCAGGTAGGTATTGTTAGCAAATAACACATTAAATTACATTTAAAAATATACGTATTTTTACTCAAGAAGAATTAACTATGCTCTTCTTTTGAATGGCAACTGCTTGAAGTAAAAGAACGTAAGGTTTGGTTGTTTTTATGCTATTTATTGCTATCAGTAATAGATAGTTTTAAATAAAATTTAAAATAATGTGTCTGATGCAATATGGAGGTGTTGTTTTGTGTTTGGACTTGGTGTTCTGCATAGGTCGGGTCATACACGACCCATACTCGAAAATTTTATTTAAAGTCAACCCGAAACCTGAAAAAAAATCTTCGTCAACACGAACCCGAAATAGAAGATAATTAATCCATATTTTCATAGTATAATTATGGAAACATAGTCTACAATTCTATCTCAAATATCCATTTTATTTTACATGTTAAAAACGCACATATGAAAGGAAGTTCGTTTAGTATATGGAATACCATTTTATTTCTCTTGGAAAGTCAACATATAAAAATTGAGGTACTTTAAATGTTAGTAAAGAACAAACTTTGACTATTTCTTAAGGCTGTTCTCAAATGCAAAAAGGCAACTTTAGGACATAAGTTTTAATTTATTTTTGTTCAGAAATGCATGAAACTAGCAGGTGTTGTTGTTCAGAAGCTATGTAATCGAACGTTTTTTCCGCTTTTTGCAAACGCAATAGATCTTTCAGAAAAGAGTATCAAAGTGTGCGTTCTGAACTGAATTTCCGCGCGAAAGAAGGATAACCACTCAAGAAACGGTGAAAAACGTCTTTGTCACGTGATCAGAATCATTTATAACTCAATAGGTAATTTATTTATCAAAAAAAAATGAAAAACACAGTTCGATTTCAAATCGCTTCCATAGTCAGGTCTTCCAATTTTATGTCTTTCCTTTAAAGCTGCTAGTCACTTAGCTTCCGAATTCCTCTCCGTAATGTTAAGTCTATGGTCGTTCGATTCATTCTTATATTTAATATATCTCCCCAGAGAATTAATATTTTTAGCTTCTTTTTTCAGTGTTTTATTCTTAAAGGATGTAACTTTTTTTCTTAGTTGTCAAAATATCTCTATAATCTACTCTTCATTTCATATTTGATGTTTTAAAAACTCACGAGCTGGGAGTAAAATTTTAACATTTCATGTAAAATTAAGCACAGATTATTATTAAATTAAGCATATGTTTTACAAATATTTTGAAAACTAAGGAAAAAAGAGACATTCTTTAAGAAGAAAACACAGAAAAAAGAAGTTAAAAATATTAATTTCCTAGGGAGATATTTTAAATATACGAACGCATTCAACGCCCATAGACTTAACATTCCGAGGGGAATTCGGAACCTGAGTGACTAGCAACCTTAAAAAATGAATTTGTAAATGTGTCAAAACGTTTTGCACTTGTTGAGCAGAGCAGTTAAGAACAGCCTTTCAACGGAACATTCAACGGAAAGATATAAAATTGGAAAGCCTGGCCATGGAAGCGATTTGGAATGGAACTGCGTTTTCCATTTTTTGATCCATCAATTACCTATTGAGTTATAAGCAATTTTGATCACGTGAAAAACACGTTTTTCGCCTTCTCTTGGGTGATTATTCTACTTTCGCGCGGAAATTCGATTCAAAACGCCCACTTTGACACTATTTTCTGAAAGATCTATTGCCTTTGCAAAAAAAAAAAAAAAAAAAATGGAAAAAACAGCTCGATTACATAGTTTCACACACCACAACACCAGCTAGTTTCATGCATTTTCGAACAAAAATATATTAAAAGTGATGTCAGAAAATTGCTCTTTTGGATTTGAGAACACCCTTAAGGCTCCTGTCCCTGCCTGCAAAGATGTTCACGAGCTAATGCTAATCCTGTGGGGAGAGATTTTTCTAATATCTCGTTTGCATTTCGACATTTTTAAATATTTTTTTTTTCATTGGATAGCCCAGATCCGTCTCTACATCGCATTTTTTTACTTTTTTGATTTTGGTTGCAGATATTTTTTAGAATGACACTTTCATTTTCAGAACCAGTTTTGAAAGTGAAAGTAATTTTATAAAAAATATCTGCCACCCAAATCGAAAAAGTAAAAAAGGTATGATGTAGAGACGAACCTCAGTTATCCAATGCAAAAAAAAATATTTAAAAATGTCAAAATGCAAACGAGATATTAGATAAATCCCAGCCCCCACACCCCCACCCATAGGATTAGCATTAGTTCGTGAGTGTCTTCGTCGGCAGGGACAGGAGCCTTAACACATTTTTAATGCGTTTAAAGTGGAAGGGGGGGGGGGAATATATCAATAATTACTTTTTAAAGAAAAGTTACACTTTTCAGGTAATGGCAATCAGTCGGGTAATATTGAATAGGGTTATAAAAAAATATTAAAATTGCAAGAAAAATCACTATTTACAAGAATAACCAAAACTATTTAATAAGTAAACATTAATACATCATCTATAAATCATAAGATTCTTTGGAAAATTGTTTTAATTTTTACAAAAACACAATTGTAGGCTATTGTTTCGGCTACACCGCAGTCCACATGAGCCCACAACAGGCTGGTAAAAACCCCGTCTCAAATGATACGTCGGACGGCGGAGTGGAATGATTGTCCGTCTTCACGTGATTGTCGTCTTGAAACAGTTTTGTAGCTGATATTCATATTGCCCGACAAAACATCTTGAAAAACATAACTTCTTCACTCGTCAACAAGTTAGCATAGAGAAAAACTGACTAACACAGCAATAAATATGAGAGTTCAACTTTATGCTGAAATTTGTCAGCATCATTGACAATGAGATTTACAATTAATACGAATTTCATAAAATTTGCCTGCGAAAAAAATAAAAAATTGAGAATAAGAATTTATTTCACCGTGTTGCACTAACAGGTATCCATACAGAACTGAACACAGTGCCTTATAGAAGTACTAGGAATTCGTATGGTAGATTTACGCTTGGCTGCAGCACCGTATGCACCAGATATTGAAGTATTCCATATTGTCCGACTATTCCATAATACTCGAACATCCCCCCCCCCCCCTCTTTCCTCTCTGTCAATACATATCAGTGTTGAATTTAGGGGGTGGCCGGAGAGGGACATCTCCCTCGGGAGAAATGTGATGTCCCCCCCCCCGGAAGATTTGAGATTTTGGTTTTCAGTGGTCAAAAAGTTCAATTCCCCGGCGGAGCTCTATAATGACCCACCCGGAGCCGCATAAATCGCTCCCGGAGAAAAGTGTCTGAATTCAACACTGATACATATATATATATATATATATATATATATATAACATTTGCACACACGTTATTTGTAGTACCTAGGTATTTAGGGCCTGGGGATTCTGCCTTGGTTCTACAAATTTTCATTTTATTCCTTTAACTCTTTTATTTACTATGTTTCTTTGTGGTAATTTGTAATTGTTTTTAATGGTTATATATATATATATATATATATATATTATAATAATAAATATTAATGTTCAAATATATAATTGCTTTAACTGCGAAAAAATATTCTAGACTATTTTTAAAAATCGGATCAACCCGGAACTGACTTGCAAGCGTCAAATCCCAAACCGAAACCGAAACAAACTGAATTCAGAAATGTGTGAAAGTAGCTGTTTTGGATTTGAGATCAGGCTTACAAATCTTACGATTCTACGAAATCAAATGAGAATGTCTGAAATGCTTATATCAATTTATCGATAAAAATGATTTTGTATTTCTGACCGAAGGCAGCCAATCCGGATTTGAAAACAGGCTTTAAAGGACAATCGATGTGTTGGAACTTTCACTTTCTCGGTGAACTTTTGCACTTTCACTGCAGTTTCTCTGAAATGCCTCGGGGAAAGAGAAGCTTTGATTGACAAACACTGATTTCACCTAAATAACAATTACGGTAGCAATTCGGAAGAAATGCATTTTTTAACGGATAAAGCATTTTCAAAAACCGCAAAAAAAAAAAAAAAAAAAAAAAGCTGTTATTAGATAAAACTATGGGATCGTACCCGGGCTTCCCGGATTTAGAATATAGGTGAAAACATTTTTTTTAATTGAAAACTAATAATTTTTTTTATATGCAACAATTTTTTTTAGATTGACCACTTACATTAAAAAAGCATTTTTCATATGGAAAATACGAATTATACAATCAAATAAATTTTTTAAATTTATCAAAAACAATATTTTCTTATTAGCCGCATGCTAAGAGTTATTTCCCAAGATTTTGCTTCTTATGGCATCCTTTTATATTCTGATAATTTCAAAGCTTTTACATGCCTGGTAAATTTGTGTTTTATTTATATTATTTTATTTATTTATTCATAGGGAAGTTTTTTTAATAGATATTAGCCGTAAGAAAATGATGAACTCTTTATTTTGTTTTAAGGGCAAACGGATTAATCTTTCGTAATCGAGCTCCGCGCGATATAAATTAAAAAATGTTTCATGCTTTAAAATTGTTTTTAAAACTATAGACAATCAGTAAGCTGAGATGAACTTTGCAAACAAATTCCACTTGGAAAAAAAAAAAAAAAAAAATCCTATATGATGATCTAAAAATTTAAATTGTACGATTACAAATATGTTAGATCTATGTTTTTTTCAATATTATTCTTTTATTTATTTAAAAAAGAAGTATTAATTTTGTTATTTTGTCTTTCACAAATGTGTTAGATTGATGTTTCTTTTAATATTATTCTTTTATTTGTTTATAAAGGAAGCATTAATTTCGTTATGCAAAAATAGTCAGAAACATGCTGAAAAATGTTTGTTGCTTTATGTGCAAAATGTTTATTATTATTATGTATTGAAAACGGCACGTGATAAGATAAACTTAACAAAAATCAAGCTTAAAAATTATTTTAGAAAATATAATACATCAGTCAATGAATACAGTTTTTAAACAAATTGCATTTGAAAGTAAATTTTTTTCCCTATGCGACGAAAATTGAAAATGTACAATGGTCAGAAGATTTAAAAATTGGAGTAGCGAAAATTTGAAGACCGAAATTTGATCGTGAAGTGTTGCCATTCGCAAAATGACGTCAGCGTTACGCACAGATACGTTTGTTCTTTATAATATAGATACTTAATCAGTAAAATATAATAAAGATCAGTTATTAGGATGTGGTTATCAATCGAGGCTCTTATGCTTGGATTTCCGGAATGAAAACAACAATTTTCACCTTCTCAAAATTTGCATACGCGCTTGTCACATCCATATTCATCGATTTTAAAAAAATTGTATTTTGTTTGATCATTTAAAAATCATTTTAACTCAAAACTTAAAGTCACGATTGCCAGCAACATCTTTTATGTGTACAGACGCACTCTTTACTTGAGATTCTAATCTCAATTCCGGAGAGTAAAAATTTCCGTAATTTATATTTTTTAGACGCATTTGTGTTAAAATGTTTAGTTTTATCTAAGGAAATGATCGTTTTCTTTTAAATATGACTTAATTTTCACTTAAATAAGCATTTCACCTACACTGTAAAAAATAGTGGGAACGTTTACTATTCTAAGAGGAACATTTCTGATAGTATCGGATATGTGAGAGCTATTTCTATTTTCCGAAACAACCGGGAAGGTTCCTGGGTGCTTCAGTTTACTTTTCGTGAAACAGCGAAAGCGTGTGTACGCATGCGCTCCAAGTATTTCACCACTATTTCTTCTTACGCTGAAACCGGACCGGAAGCAATCGCCTAAAGTGAAAGTCAACTCGAGTGTATGAGATGGCGGCATAGGGAACTCTACGCTTTACCACGTGTATTTGAATTTGAATTCGCTTTTATTTTGAAAAAAAAAAAAAAAAAAAAAAAAAAAAACAATATTATAACATTTTTGTTATATTTTGTGGGTATTTTTTATTGCGTTTTAAAATTATGCAAGAAATGTACCTTGGATATTATCTATGGACTTTTTCAGAGCTTTGGAAATTTAGTATTATTGAACACGGAACGATCGTAATTCTGGGTAAGTGTTTTTTTTAATCATCTACAGTATTACTTTTACTTACTATTATTTATTATTACTTACTTCTTTATTAGTTTTCTTTGTTGCAATACACGAAAAGAAATTAATAACCTATTTATTTTTTAATATATCAGACTTTGTCTGTCTGTTTTTTTTTTTATTATAATATATATACATGTGTGCATGCAAATAAGATAATATAGTTAAACTTGATGTTATACTGATTGCGGTATCGTATTCTCCTTTTCACAGCAGGTTCCTAACAAATTATTAAATGCGTTATAACTTAAAAGAAAATTTACGTATTATATTTTAATCAAACAAGTTGAAGGTTCATTGTCATTTTACTTCTTTTTTATTGATTGCTTTTATGTAAAAATACAGAATTGTGAGTAAAAATAAACAGTAAACTATTCTTACAATTATAGAATTTATTTTTATAAATCATTATAGTAAAAAAAAAAATGATTCATTTGTTTTGCTGTTTCCTAAAAAAGCTTTCAAATATTCATTTTTTATATTCATCCTTTTTCTTCTCAAATTTTGATAGAAAAATAAGAAGAATCGTTTTAAGATCATTAACTTGTTTAGTACTCAGGTTCAAATATGTAAATCCCCCCCCCACACACACACACACACTTTTTTTTTTGTTGTTGTTAATGCTTCGAAAAAATTAACCATTGCATTTTTTGTGATTTGAATTTTACTTTTTCATCTAAATGTTCTTGCTTGAAAAGAAAAATGCTTTCTTCTGATTTTGCAAGACTGAATTGTGGAAAAAAAAAAAAAAAAAAAAAAAAAAGATACTATTGTTGTTATTTAACTTATGCACCTTACAGTAAACAAAATTGAAGCTTTCTAAATTATTAACCATCAGCTTATTTTATGAAATATAGTACACAAAATTTCTTGCTTTAAGTTATAAGGCATTTTAATTTATTAATGTTATGCTGTGAAAAGCAGAATACGATATTGAATCAACAATAACATAAATTGCAATCATATCTTATTTACATGCACTAATAATAATAAAATGTTATGCATTAAAATGTCTGTGCAACAAAGAAACGCTAATAAAGAACTAAAATAATAAGTAAAAATAATGCTATAAATGATTAAAAAAGATAAATAAAACGCTTTTCGAAAGAATTCATCATTCCATTTTCAATAATAATACAGTTCAGGAACTTCACTGTTACTTGTTAATCCGCATGGTTAAAAAAATATCGCTGCAAAATGTTAAAACGCAATAAATTTTATCTAAATTATGAAAAAGGTATAATAATATTGATTTTTTTTTTCAGAATAAATCCAAGCAGATATACATAAAAAAAAAAAAAAACATTAAAAAAAAAATCATTCAGAAATGAACTTCCATATAAGACTCTTTCATAAAAATTCATTTAATAAAACTGGCTTCTTCACAAAATCCATTTTACTAAACTAAGCCCCTTTCACAAAATAATCTTCAATAATTGAATGTTTTTAAAATACTAGTGCTAAATTCAACTTGAGTAAATAATTAAAATTCATATAAAAAAGCTCAAATAAATGTACTAAAATTACTTGCAGGTGCATTGCACATAATATAAAATTATTTAAAATACATTAGAAATATCTTAAAAATACATTAAAAATTTTTATGTATTTTTGAGATTTTCTAATGTATTTTAAATGATTTTATATTATATGTATGCACCTGCAAGTAATTTTAGTACAGTTATTTGTGCTTTTTTATGTAAATTTTAAAATAATCCTCGTCTTCAGAAAGGTTCCCTATACATTCAGAAACCTTTCCGATTCGTAATAAAAGGTTTCCTATACATTCAGAAACATTTCTCAGTCTTCAGAAAGATTTCATATGTATTCAGAAACCTTTCCAATCCGTAATGAAAAGTTTCCGATATATTCAGAAATCTTTCATTGCGAATCGGAAATGTTCCGTATTATAACCGAAACAGTTTTCTGGTCGAATCTGAAACCTTTCCGTTAGTATCGTGCAGCACAGGTCTCCGTTACTTTCGGAAACGTTTCTGAAAATTTTTTACAGTGTAGTGTCTGAAACTTAGTATCAGTACACATGCAGAAGTAAAAACAATATAGAAAATTTATGAGAAAAAATGCGTGTTTTCAAAAGCAGTCACTGTAAAAAAAAAAAAAAAAAATTACCCATAAATTACAGAAAAATTTCTGTTTTTAATCAGAAAAACGGAAAAATTTCTGTAATTTATGGGTAAAAATTGCCGTAAAAAACGGAAATAGTACTGGCGTCTAGATTGTCAGTAGTATTTCCGTTTTTCAGTCCTTTTTTTTTTTTTTTTTTTTTTTTTTTTACACAGTGATGTCATTTTCCGTTATTATGGCCCTAATATAATATTCTGCTCCTAATGGGATTTAGCGCCACTAAACCCTATACAACAATTTTTATCAACAATTTTGAATTTTTATCAGAAAATAGCATGAATAAAGTTAAATATACCTCATTATTTCTCTCTTGTCTGCAATAATGAAAGCTACCTAATTTTCATCATTTTGAAGAAATTTCATAAAATTCTTTTTTTAATTAAAATATAAAAGTGGGGATATTAAAAAAAAAAAAAAAAAAAACAGATAGTGCGATCACGTCTACAAAGGAAGAGCTTTCAGTTTTAAAAAAAGTATTAGTAAAATTGGTTCAGCAGAAAGATCAGGGCAGATGACTAAAAAACACACTTGTGTTTTAAATATACTGTAGATCATATAAAATTAGGAAAAATTAAATTAAGCAAATTATGTTATTTTGACAAAATTATAGTAGAATGTCCTAAAGAATAGCATTAAAATTTTATTATTCGAGATAATTTTCGACAAAAACTTTAGGAACACGATATTATTTTAAACCACGAATTATTTGTTTGCTTATCTAACTCGGCGAAGCAAATCCATCCAGGCGAGAATAATCAATTTCTGTAATATAAATCGCTATTATTTGCATGTCACCTCTCTTTTATAAAGACACTCTAAATTTTTGTAAAACATTGCGTTTTATCAGTGTGTGATTTCGATTACGTTATTTTCAAAAGTGAAGAATTTTCACCTATTAAGAATTTCAAAGCAGCTGGTCTGTGAAAATGACGCACTTTAACAAAACATAATTTAGGTTTGAGAATTAAAATACACGCTTTTTTATAAATGACGTCATTTGCATCCGCTAAAGCAATCTACTTTTACAATCCAGTCTTCAACTTCGTCTATGGAAAAGTGTGCATATGACGTCATTATTACGGAATAACAGACAATATTCTTGACATAGCCCATATTTTAATTTCAACTTTTTTTTTCAGGTTTTAGGAGAAAATGGCAACAAAAAGATACAGTATCTCCTATTTTCGACTATTTTCCGTTTACTTTCAATGACTTTCAATCACGGAGTAAAAGAAGTGGAGGGGAAACTTAATAGGCATTACTCGCCGAAAACGCAAGTTACATTTTGGTAAATAATGAGGGCGCTACAATCCGCATGTTGGCCATTGCTTTAGCTAAATAAAATATGATTGTATGTATAGGAGCCGTACATTAGAATTAAAAAATATTTTATGTTATTCGTTTATTTTTTATTATTGATATTACAAAGCATAAATTAAGATGGGGTATAAGTGCTTTGTTCCTGGATTGAAAACAGATTATACCAGTGACATAAAAAAAAAAGAAAAAAACGAAGGGAAAATAAAATTGAGCTTGTTCCGTGTTTTACAGGTGAGAGATTTTTTTAGGCTTTAATATAAAGCTATTTGCCTGTAATTATGTTTAAATTGAGAAATTTTTATCTTAAATCGATCTTAGTATATGTTTTTTAAATGTTATGCTTAATGAATACTAAAAATTAGTGTGGGTAATTGATATGTACCTATCTGTCAAATACCATTTAAGTTGAGATTAAACCATTTAAATTACAGAATTTTGTCATGTCAAATTCTATGAAAATGGAATCAAAACTTCAAAAGAAATTAATAAAAGTTTCCTTCATTCTATTAAATCCTATCATACGTAATTAATTCAATGATATTCCATAATAGGTAATTATTCTAGGTTACCATGGTGATTATTCCATTAAATCCTATCACACGTAATTAATTCAATGATATCCCATGAAAGGTAATGATTCTAGGTTGCCACGATGATTATTCTATTAAATCCTATCACACGTAATTAATTCAATGATATCCCATGATAGGTAATGATTCTAGGTTGCCATGGTGATTATTTTATTAAATACTATCACATGTAATTAATTCAATGATATTCCATGATAGGTAATGATTCTAGGTTGCCATGGTGATTATTCTAAATCACATGATAGATAATGATTCTAGGTTGCCATGGTGATTATTCTATTAAATCCTATCACACGTAATTTATTCAATGATATCCTATGATAGGTAATGATTCTAGTTTGCCATGGTGATTATTCTAAATCACATGATAGATAATGATTCTAGGTTGCCATGGTGATTATTCTATTAAATCCTATCACACGTAATTTATTCAATGATATCCTATGATAGGTAATGATTCTAGGTTGCCATAGTGATTATTCTATTAAATACTATCACACGTAATTAATTCAATAATATCCCGTGATAGATAATGATTCTAGGTTGCCATGGTGATTATTCTAATAAATCCTGTCACACGTAATTAATTCAAAGATATCCCATGATAGGTAATGATTTTAGTTTGCATGATGATTGCGTTCTATTTAAGATGGAGTCCTATTATTTTCGTATTACTGAATTTAATGTATATAATCGTAATAAATTTTGTATTCATGCATTTTTGCATAAGGGTGAGTCTAAAGGGTTTTTAAAATTTGATATTTTGTATGCTCTGACTTGAAAACATATAGTAATCTAAAATATACTGTTACATTTTTCCATAAATATTTATGAAGTATTCTGGAAAATAATCTTAATTGTATGTAAAAAAAATTGGAATTTTTTGTAGAAATTGAGTCGGGTCTGATTTTTTTTTTCAAGGGACGGGCCGGGCCTGTTTTCACTTATCTTTGCATGGGGCGGGCCAGGGCGTGAACTGCAAAAATACAAACTAACCAGGCCACGCTGAACTTTTAGTTTTTTCCCCCGCCCGGTTCGGGCCAAGCCTAATTATTTCTCTTTCGGGGCGGGTCGGGCCCGGGTCTGGAGATTCCGGTCCTCTACCCCCCACTTATTCCCTATATAAGTAAAATTATATTAAAATCAAACTTTACGACTTTTGAAAAAATTAGTTCCTGAACAATGACCTATAATTTACACGTTTTCTTTCCCAAATAATTAAGATAAAAATTTGTTTTAATTCTACATTTATTAATTGCATAGATATCAAAAGTTGTGAATTATTAAATTATTCAAAGTTTATAAAATATACGCGAGATTAAAATTTACTCCAAAAAATATTGAATAATACTTTTGATTCTTAAAAGTCGTAAGTTCATTTATTTCTTCGTGGCAGAATAATCCGTGATATTCAATGTTTATAAATGGCCTGCCTTCGCTTTTCTTGTCAGAATGATCTCTGATTTTAAGTGTCTTAAGAAGCAATCAAAAAGCCAAGTGCCTTTAAAAAAAAATATGTATCTTATGAAGAAAACTGTAATTAAGCAAATTTCAACTTGTACGAATTTCTTAAAATTCAAATTTTCTATTATAAATTTTTTAAAAATCCGTGCATTTCCCATTGAAAAGCATTGTAGAACAATCGACCGATAGCCTACATTCTACGGTGTCGCCA
This sequence comes from Maratus speciosus, assembly GCA_963932465.1. Classification (NCBI taxonomy): domain Eukaryota; kingdom Metazoa; phylum Arthropoda; class Arachnida; order Araneae; family Salticidae; genus Maratus; species Maratus speciosus. Next base: position 319,653,733 of record OZ010798.1, on the reverse strand, counting down.
CCTAACGGGGGAAAAACTGCATAGCAAAATTTTAACATTAGTTTCGCCTCCACCTCTTTTACTCCGTGCTTTCAATAGAAATGAGGTACTTTTGTAACCACGATAAGAAAAATGGTATTAAAAACTACAAAAAAATTAATATCTCAAAAATAAATTGAGATACAGCTTTCAATCAAATTGCATTTAAAAGAACATTTTTTTCCTTATACGACGGTGTAAAAATTTAAAATGTGCGATATTTAGAAGTTAAGTAATTTGCAGTAGAGAAAATTGCAAAACCAAAATTTCATTTCAAATTTCAAAGTGTTGCCATTCGCAAAATGACGTATGCATTACGCACAGATATGTTTGTCCTTTATAATATAGATAGTGTAAATAAATATCGCTGGAGGAGTTATTTTTCTTCTAAAGTATTAATTTTTTTTTACACAAAAATTAAAGATAACTAGAACATTTGCTGTTTGCTTTATCTTGCTATCTTTACAAGATGTAATTATTTTTGAAAATATCAAACCGATATTCATTGGGTACTTTACACAGTATATTATATCAGACATGTGATTTCCGCGTTTTTGTACACCAGTATTTTGTTAGAAAAAATGATATTTCATTTAATCGGAACATTTTTGCGATTTAAGAGAACAACATTTTCTCTAAGAATATACTGGTGTGCAAAAACTCGGAAATCACATCCCTGCTATATTTTTCTTGTTGATCTTTAAGGCAGTTTAAGTCATCTCAAATCCAGAAGGGCAACTTTATGACATGAAACTAGCAGGTGTTGTTGTTCATCGTGCTGTTTTTTCCGATTTTTTTTTTTTTTTTTTTTTTTTTTTTTTTGCAAACGCAATAGATACTTTAGAAAATAGTGTCAAAGTGGGCGTTTTGAACCGAATTTCCGCGCGAAAGAAGAATAACCACACAAGAAAAGGCGAAAAAGTCTTTGTTACTTGATCAAAATCGATTATAACTCAATAAGTAATTTATTAGGATGAGCGAAGCTAATGCTCTACTAGGCTACACAAATTACATTTTGTCGTACACTTTACGAAACAACTATTGGGTATTTTGACTTGAAATTAAACATAAAAATAAATTATGATCTGTAGATTTGCATAATATTATTATTTTTACAGAATAACTTTAAATAAAATATTATTTTAATTAATTTATTTTACATGTTTTTCCATTACGTACGCATTTTTGAAAATACAAAATTAAACACGTCTATTTTCAGAAGAAAAAATAAATCATGGAGTTAGTCATTACAGATAGAATCATGATTAATTAAATAGTTTCACGATTTCTTTTACGAAATTTTTAAAACACCTTTCTTTATGAAAATTAAAGCATATTTTTAATGAATTAAAATTTCTGAAAATTCAATTATTTACGTTCAATTACAAAAATATTTTTCAGTGTTAAGAATTCCAATACACAATTTATTCTTATTGTGTGAAATCATTTACGCAGACGATGCTTACGCATTTTAAAAGAATTATATTATGGTTGTTTTTTTTTTTTTGTTGTTGTTGTTTTTGTTTTTTTAAGTGGCAACAGAAGAATTGTAAACAAATAAAAATAATTGTTAAATTTGTTCGATCATATATAAAAAATTCCGAGGAAATTCTTAGCTATTTGGCTGAATTTACATTTCTAAAATTAAAATGCGCCAAAACATAAAATAACGTTTTTGCTTAATAAAGATTTAAAAATAATGTAAAAAATATTGTTACTTTCAAATATTTGTCTTATTAAATAATGCTTCGCGAATCCAAACAAAGCATAGCTTTTCCTAGTTTATCAAAAAATGAAAAACACAGTTTGATTCCAAATTGCTTCCATAGTAAGGCCTTCCAATTTTTTATCTTTCCGTTAAAAAATGAATTTGTAAATGAGTCAAAATGTTTTGCGCTTCTTGAGTAGAGTAATTGAGAACAGCCTTAAAATGATTTTGTTCATTTTATGAATTTGGTATTTTTGGTTTCACATTTTTTTATTTGTAATTTGAAAAATAAATTTTTAAGTAGTTTTTAAATTAGAGTTTTGTTCTGGTTCTTTTAAATGTTCCTTTTAAAAAAAGAAAAATCTGTTCACTCGATTTCCTGATCTCTGAGTATGTGTTCAGTAAATAAAAAATAAAATAAATATCTATATCTATATCTATCATTTTCATTTCCGTTCGTTTTTACGCATGTGATTTTACTTTTATTAATTTATATACATACAAGGGTGTTGCCGAATTCGACCGACAAATTCAGAGGGGTGATAGTACGCTTCAAGAGGATGAAAAATTGAGATGGAACATGGGGTCACAAACCATTTATTTAGTCACAAATACAGGGTGTTCCATCCTAATTGAACTTGGGTAGATAATAATAATTTTGAGAAAAATACAAACATTGCATGAAAATGCAACATGTACCTTGTTTTTTGTGAAATGTTATAACGTCACGAAAAGTTCTGGAAAAAGAGGGTGCTCAAGCAATCGATGATACCGTATGAACTGGTAATCGCAGTCCAAAATATAGAGCGTCAAGTGCATACTGCTGGAACGTATAAAGGAAATTTCTACCACGTTTATTTTATATTGTCACATTTATAATAAAGTTGAGAATGTGCATTGAAAGTTTTATTATATTATACTTCAGTTTTCTGAAACTTATGACCATCAACCCAAATTGAGTTAAGGTAAAACACCCTGTATTTTTTATTAAATGCGTGGTTTGCGACCCTATGTTCGATGGTAAATTTGCATCCGCTTGATACCTACTATCATTCCTCTGAATTTTCCTGTCGAATTTGGAAAAATCCTGTATATACAAGATAGATAGATATATGTATGTATATAACCAAAAAAATCATCTTCTGAATTAACTAATACTCAAATTAATAAAAAAAAAGTGCCCAGTTAAACTGATGGCATTGAGCTCACAGGCTATTCATACTAATTATATATTATATGCTCTTATTTCAAAGAATAATGCCAAGTAAATCAAGGGGGGATTGCTCCCCCCGTTTCCCCCCTTTATATTTAAACAATGAACTTCCAAATCTGATCAGGTAAGCGACTTATCAGAATAAACCGGTATACCAAATTTGAAGCAAATCGGATAGAAAAACCCATTTATCTAAATTAAGGGGTATTAGCCCCCTTTCCCCCCTTTAGACTTAAATGAACCTTCAAATCTAATCAGGGAAGCGTCTTATCAGAACTAACCGGTATATCAATCTTTAAGAAAATTTAATAATTCTGCATGAAAAACGCTTTTATCTAAGTTAAGGGGGTTTAGCCCCCCACCCCCGTTCCTCCCTTTATACTTAGCCAATGAACCCACAAAACTAATCAGGGAATCGCCTTATCAGAATGAACCTAGAAAATTTTTTTAAGCAAATCGGATATTTCTATCAAGAGTTATCGCGTTACGTACATACATACATACAGAACCGGCGGGCACATTAGCTCTCAGACTTTGATAGCCTGTGAGCTAAAAAACCATTAAAACTCCTACAATCCTCATTTTTCCGTAATTTTAACTGGATGTCTCTTCGTAAATTCCTTTTTGCAGTTCCAAAGTTCAATATCAGTCAATATCATAGGTTTTCAGTTCTAATACATTCAATAACCACTTCAGTGATTGATTTTTTGATTTACTCACTAATAGGCTAACTGCTCTCCTTGTTAATACAAACAAAAAAACAAAGCATTTTAACAAAAGTAATTCACATTTAATTATTACCTTCACTAATCCAGTTTCTAATAAAATCAAATTTGATCATCTGTTTAACAATGAACATTGTAAATTTCCACTTCATAGTATTAATCTCAAAAGTACTTTCAATACCCTATTAGTTTGGGGTATAAAATTTTCAATTATAACAAATTTTCAAAAACTTCCACGCACACTGATACATATTCATGTAAATGCAGTGATCCCCATTTAACTAAATATGGTAATGCCCACCATGGTCATATTATAACTGGTAATTTAGACATTGTCAATAACTTTCATTTAAGATCTTTGATCCGTTTCGGCACTAAGTGTCCCGTTTCTTCACAATCAAATCTACAGTCCATTATTGAACAATTTACATAAGATTTAGATTTCTTTATATACAAAATCGCCATCAACTACATTAAACCCATTGAATACTTTGCAGACTGGAAGTATCATGTCATATTTCTATTAGAACAAAAATTACATATTATTAAAAATACTTTCTCCACCCTTAACACATTTGGGACCATTGGTGCATATATGTACCTTCCAGTGGCGTGGCGTCCGGTCATCGCTGGATGCGGCGATGACCAACAATATTATAAAACTCTTAATAAGCTTTTAAAACTCCACGATCCAGTTTTAGCAGAACATTTGGAGTTCATGTATAAGTGAAGGTAGGATTTAAAGTTTCTTTTTTGAACATTCAACCATTGAATTTTAGAGTTAATAATTTTTCACCACAAACTTAAATAATTGCGATGACCACCGAAAATTTTCACGCCACGCCACTGGTACCTTCAAAAAGTGCACAGAGAATTTGTTTTTGGTACCGGTAAGAAACGAAACTAATATTTGCTTCATTTAACTAAAGCATTTTCGCAATTATTTAAGTAAACGTACTTTTTTTTTTTTTTAAGTGGTGCCAATCGAATAAAAATTGCGTAAGAGCTGCTGCTAGTCCCGAAGGGTTTAAACCAGATGTTCAAGATTTTCAAAACAATTTCATCATTACATAGATTGATAAAGTTGCTAATAACTATGCTATCATCTGCAAATAAAATAAATTAATAGGGCAATTCCTGAGAAAATCATCATTTTTTGAGGGGGATCAAATTTATAATATGTTTAATTTAAGGGTATGATTGAAAAACTTGATATTTTTATATTCCATAGAAAAATCCTAATAAAAAGGCATTGTGAACTACTATTTACAAACTAAGTTAAGTACCATTATTGTCTTTGTAAAGTCATAATGCTACGTCAGTTACACAATAAAAGTTACTTCAGTTACACATGTAAATGCCATTTTTTTCTTTTTTATTATTCAGAACTGAATTAAACAAGTTACTGTTATAATTTGGCATTACTTAGTGTTGTTGAGAACATTAAATCACTTTTTTTAACTGGATAGTTTTGATAATTTTTATACTTCAGTGAAGGCAGAAAAAATTTTTGTATATTTTATGTTACGTCAGTTACAGAATTTTGAATTGTAATTTTTGGGACTCAAAGAGAGATTGAAATAATCTGCAGGTATTTGGGTATTAAGACCTTAGTAAGAAATATTTTAAATTGTAAAAATTTGTTCTTGCTTTATTAGTAAATTTTCTACATATATTTGAAAACAAAATTCGATGATATAATGTTACGTCAGTTACGATGGAATTGCCCAATAATAAAATAAATTAATAATAATAAATAAATATTACTAATACCACCTTCTAACTAATGCAGTTACTTCTAATAATATATTTACACATCTTTGTGTTCCATTAGATGAAATCAACAGACATATTCTAAGATATTATAAATTATTTATATAGGCTACTTTTTTATATTCAGATTTCTTGATTGGCACCACTTTTTTATAATAGTAAAATTTGTCTCATTTTATGACATATTAATAAAGGCAATAACAAGGGGAATTTTACCATTTCAGAAAAGTGGTGCCAATCAAGAAATCGGAATTTAAAAAAAGCAGTCCACTAGCAACAGCGACTTGCTCCCTTTCCCATGCCAACGCCTCAATTATTAGGCATAAAAAGTAACAACTTAAATTATAATATGTTATATAATAAATGTTATGATTCCTAAGTTTCACAAAAATCCTTTAAAATACCGCACAGTCACTGTAGTATGTAATACATATAATACACGCGCTAATATGCTCTTTTTAAATATTCTTAAACAAATTTATGATTTATCAATTAAAAAAGACAACACTCATTGTATAAAAAACCGTTTTGCATTGGTTGATAAAATAAAGGCATTCACAAACCTCAAAAATATTATCAGTTTGGGCTTCAAAGACTTATTCAATAATATCATTTTAGCAGATTTGCACTCTACTAAATAATGCTTTATTTATAGACTATTTCCCGTCATTAAATTTACTTGAGAATATTGGAATAATTACTTCACAACTTTGACTAATTTTCTACTCTATCATAATTATATTTTTCAAAATAATGCTACTTTTATGCAAATTCAAGGCAAACACAAGATGCGGCTGCGTCAAGCATGTTATCAGATTTATATCTTTATTTCTATGAAAGAAAGTTTATTAGCAATAATTTTTTTCTCTATAGATATATAAATGATATAGTCATATTTTCTCATAATGATAATACATCTATATCTCTTCTTGTAGCATATCCTTCTAATTTCGAACTTAGGACTACCTATTTAATCCTTTTACAATTAATTTTATGGATGTTAATATTAACACTTTACCCACTAATACTCTAACATATAATATTTATGATAAATGCAATAATTTTTCTAACTGCAATTCCTGTCTACGTATTTCTGTTTATAGAAATATTCTTCTAAATCATTGTATTCTTATTAAGCGTTTATGTCCCTTCCAATTTATAAGGCTTAATTTATTTAAATAAAAAAAAAAATTAGCACTGGCTTATAATTATCCCTTTTCTTTTACCTCTTCATGCATCAAACATCAAATCCTTCATCTACACTTATAAGTTTGGGCATATAATATATATATATATAAAATATACAATTGAGAACAATATTATAGGGGTGGGTGTGGATTGCTAAAAAATTATAAAAACATGTAGAAAATATTTGAGGAAAAAATGTACACTATGTATAAATCAATCATTTATACATATCATTACACAATCATTATCAAATTTTATCCAAAAAAATTTATTAATCGAAATGCAATTATGGCGGGTTGGTTGTGGTCGGGATGACTAAAAAACTTTAAAAGTTTAAAACTTTATATTTATACATATATATTTACATATTAATATTTTATTAAAAAACCTATGGTTTCATGCATTTAACACAATCATATATCATTAAATATTTCACATATTTCCACTAATACATGGCTATATTATATTCTCTTAAAATAATCTTTATTGTATAGTTATTTATTTAATTTTAAACTTTTTCAATTTTAATAAAAACTTTAAGCTATTACCTATATTTTTCATTCCATTTTTCAACACATTTTAGAAATATTAATTATTGTTTATTGCTATATTATCCCTTTATCTTGATATCTCTGTATTCACTTCTATTTTTTGCAATAATTATTTTATTATCACATTTCATTCATTCACTCTTCCTTTTACTGATAGATGGCAGCACTAGTGTTTTGTTTTCTCTTCTTAATGGTAGATGGCAGCACTATTTTTATTATTATTCACTTTTAGCTATGTAATAGCTTTGCTGTCACTTGTCCACATGGTCCAAAATCTTATATCTTTCTCCATCAGCGCCACGTTTCATTTCGTGGTGAATTGTATGTATATTACTTTTTTAGGTTTTATTTATCTGAGTTGTATTATAATTTATTTTCTGGGTATCTTATCTATAATATTTACATACATATATGTGGATGTGGCTCGCGGTTCCCAAAACAATCTAAACCACATCCTGAATACAGTAAGAGGTGCAGCTAAAATCCCATGAGAACTGACAGAGTAGACAAATTCTATAAGACAATAAACCTGATGAGTGAGTAATTCTGAACCGCAGCCGAAGGGCTAAGGTTCGATGTAACGTCAGAGTTGTGCTGCGGACCGACCTGGTAAGACGTACCCGGTCGAGCTTCCGAAATATATTGAATGCCGGTAAACTGCCGTAAGAAATTCCCCCTCATTCCCCTAAGCCCTGTATATAGTTAATGTGCTCTGTAAATATAATCTATGCTTAATCAAGACATTAAAACGTGATTATTCCTATACTACGAGTGTTCAATCAGAAGCCTTTACTACCAAAGTTCGACCATAGTCAATCCCACCTATTCTACATATATATATATATATATATATATATATGGGCTGTTTAATAGCCTCTGCCTATTAACCAGGAGAAGACCCTTTAATTGCCTTCGAGGAGGACTTAAAGGAATCGGCTGGGAGCGGAGACTTAATGTCCAATCCGCACCTTCCACCGGTACAGCCTGTTAGTACCCTTGCCTAGTGCATGGGGAACGAACGCGGATGGGCTTCCTCCAACCCGCTTGGCCAGCGTGGAGGAATTTGGCCACCTACCCCCCTTATTTTACCATGAATTCACAAAATAAATCACGGCCCTTAATTCCCGGCGGTCTGAATGTTCCTGGTTACGGCAGCGATCAGAAAGACATGAAGACAGAGGGTGCTAAGAATAACCGGGCTCAGCTAGGCTGCCATAAGTTGATGACCTTGGCTACGTATAATGGACGATCCCTATCTTCAGAAAATCGTTTTCAGGAACTTGAAGAAGAATTAGAAAGAATCAACTGGGACATCCTAGGATTATGTGAAGTAAGAAGAAAAGGAGAAGAGAAGATAGATCTTGCCAGCGGACATGTATTATACTACAGACGCACAGAAGATGGAAGAACAAGCGGTGTAGGATTTCTGATTCATAAAAGGTGGAAGAATCACATCGTAGAATATGATAGTGCATCAGATAGAGTTGCAAGGTTAGTAATACAAGTGTCCAGAAGATACAAGCTGCAAATTACCCAAGTTTATGCACCAACAGTAAGCTATACTGATGAAGAAGTTGAGGATTTCTATGAAGAAGTAGCTTCAATGCATCAAAAGGGAAAATGCTACATAAAATTAATAATGGGAGACTGGAATGCTAGAATTGGGGAAAAAGAGAAAGGTGAGTTATCAGTAGGAACTCATGGATATGGGGTGCGAAATGAAAGAGGAAACAGATTGATTGAGTTTGCAGAATGTGAACAGTTGTATATCATGAATTCATTTTTCAAGAAAAAGCCACAAAGAAAATGGACATGGCGTTGTGCAAATGGCTCAACAAGTGAAATCGACTACATCTTAACAAACAAAAAGCATCTTATTCAGGATTGCAGCGTTCTCAATAACTTCAATACAGGAAGTGATCACAGGTTGGTTAGATGCAAACTGCTGTTAAATACTAAAGTGGAAAGAATGAAGCTTTTGCAACACTCAAAGAAATCAATCGATATAATAAATCTCCAGAAACATAAAGAAGAATTCCATTTGGAACTTAAAAACCGTTTCCAAGTACTTCAATCAGCTTTAGAAGAAGAGCAAGATGTTACAGTAGTGAACAAGAAACTAACCAGTACTCTACAAGATATTGCAAAGAAGATAGCCGGCGATGCACAAGTAAAGCAGACAAAGAAAATAACAGAAGAAACAAGAAGATTGATGAAGAAACGCAGAGAATTTAAAATGAAGAAAAATGATCCTAAATCAAGAGTTGAATATGCTGAATTATGTAAAGCGGTAAGAAAATGTGTTACAGAAGATATCAGAAAATTTAACTCTGATCTTGTCAAGAAAATTCTAGAAGATAACAAAAGTTTAAAATCAGCTAGGCGAAAACTTTGTGTTGGAAGAAAAGGTATTTTTGCACTAAAGAGGGCAGATGGAACAATCACCAAAATCAATAAAGAAATAGTACACATTGTCGAAAAATTCTATAACGATTTATATAAATGTGAAGATCAGAGGGAAATCAACTTATGTGATCCACGAGAAAACTTAACAGAAACCGATGCCATAATCCCAGTGACGACAGACGAAATTTTACAAGCCATTAAATTTATGAAAAAAGGTAAATGCCCCGGAGAAGATGGAATTACAATCGACCTTATCAAAGAAGCAGGAGAAGAATTTGCAAAAATGCTATCCTTACTGTTTTCCAAATATCTCCAGAAGTCAGATGTACCAGAAGATTGGAATAATGCTGTGATGGTGCTACTTTACAAGAAAGGAGAGAAGGAAAACATTAAAAACTACCGTCCAATCAGCTTACTGTAAGTGATTTATAAAATTTTCACCAAAGTTTTAACGACAAGACTTGAATCAGCTCTGGACTCAGCTCAACCTAGAGAACAAGCAGGATTCCGAAGTGGATTCAGCACAATGGATCATATCCAAACGGTAAGGGAACTCTTAGAAAAACATAAGGAATATAATTTACCTCTTTGCCTTGCCTTTATTAATTATGAAAAAGCATTTGATTCGGTCTACACATCAGCAGTAGTAGAATCTCTGGAGGACATTGGTATAGACAAACCTTACATCAATATTATAAAGAAGATTTACAAGAAAGCAACAGCAACCATCCGCTTGGACAAAGGAAAAGCAAAGATCAAGCTTGGAAGAGGGGTAAGACAAGGAGACACCATTTCGCCTAAGCTTTTTACTGCTGTCTTAGAAAATATTTTCAAGAAGCTGGATTGGGAAAACAAAGGATTAGAGTAAATGGGGAATATTTAAGTCATCTCCGATTCGCTGACGACATTTTAATTTTCAGTAACAGTCCTGAAGAATTGGAAAATATGCTAAAAGATTTGGCAGAAGCTAGCATTAATGTGGGATTAAAAATAAACTTGGAAAAGACTAAGGTGATGTTCAATTCATTTGCATCAAAAAAGAAAATCGTCTACAACAACACTGAAATTAAAGAAGTGCAAAGTTATGTGTACCTTGGGCAAGAAATATCATTTGATAATAGTATCATGAATGAAATCAATAGAAGAATAAGAAATGGATGGAGTGCTTTTGGGAAGAACAATATTATTCTGAAGAGTAGCATGCCCCTGTGTTTGAAAAGAAAGGTATTTAACCAATGTGTTTTGCCTGTCCTAACTTATGGAGCAGAAACATGGACGCTAACAAAACGGATGGTACAAAGATTACAAACAACACAGAGAAGTATGGAAAGATGTATGCTAGGTATAACTAGAAGAGACAGAAAAAGAATAACCTGGATAAGAAGTCAGACGAAAGTTTTGACATCATTGAAAGAATTAAACGGCTAAAATGGAAATGGGCTGGGCACATCGCAAGAAGACAAGACAATAGATGGAGCACAAACACCCTACAGTGGTATCCCAGAGATGTAAAACGGCCAAGAAGACGACCTCAAGTAAGATGGAGTGATGAAATCAGAAAAGTAGCCGGTGTAAATTGGATGACTAAAGCACTAGACAGGAAACATTGGAAAAATCTGGGGGAGACCTACATCCAGCAGTGGATTGAAAACGGTTGATGATGATGATGATGATATATATATTGATATCTTAATTTCTTTCAATTATTTGAGAATTTTCGATATGTTATAAAGGACTAGATATTGTCATTTTAGGCCTAACGTCGATAATATTCGACGAAATAAAATATCTGAATTAAGGCTGCGTAGCTCCTCTGACGAATCCGTAAAATATTAATAGTTTCTAGTTTTTGCATTTTTGATTTCCTGTGTTCATCGTTTGAATTTTGAATTATCTTTCCAATTTATTTTTACATTTGTGATTTCATTTTAATTATATATATTTTATAAAACTAGGTTTTGGAGTCGTGGATGGTGGCATCCGTACTTAAAAACACACACACTTTGTTCATACATTGCTTTATTCGGAGTAGAGACATCTTAGCCGGAGGCGCAGTCATCCAAGGCAACACCTTGGATACATATGTACTAGAAGAGTACTAGATGAAGAGATACTATGTACTAGAAGAATTCTTAGTACATATGTACTATTATTTGGATAAAAACTCCAAACGAAAAAACAAATTAAAATTGTGTCAAGAACTATGTGGTTTGAAGCCACACGAGATTCTGAAATATGTTTCCACCAGATGGCTTTTATTGCTGGATTCTATCAACCGTGGGCTTGAACAATGGGATGCACTTTATCAATATTTTTGTGTAGAAAATGTTGATGATAATAACAGTATAAAATCTCATCTTCAAAACCCAATGTTCAAATTATATTGATTTTCTTAAGCAGTATTTTACCAATTTTTAACTTTGTGAATGTATCTCTACAGCAAGAAGTACTTTTGATACACTTATTACGAAGAAAATTGGTGAATTTTTTCACTGATCTGGTTATTAGGTTTGTAAAACCTATTGCGTTGGCAGAGGATTCAGATTCTATTTTGGAGATAAATTTCCACAAGAGAAAATATCAGAAAATTGATGAAGAACTGGTTATTGGGGCAAAAGCGCGAGCATACATCGAGGAACAAAAATTGTCTGATGGACAATTGGCAGAGTTTTATGGAGATGTCCGAAACTTTTTCTGCAGTGCTTGCGAATATGTTCTGAAAAAGTTTCCTATGAAAAATGTTGTTCTAAAGCATGCAGAAGCTGCAGACATTTTCCATAAGAAGAACTGTCCCATATGAATCTGTTGATTTTTTTATTTAAAAATTTCCATCTGTGTTAAATGACGAAGAGTTAGAAAGGTGCCAGTCAGAATTTTCATCCTATCAATTTGAAAATTTTGACAAAATAACCTATGATAGGATGGATTCTGGCTGGTTTGAAATATCTCATATAACAAATATATCTGGCCAGAAAAAGTATGCTGCCTTACCAAAGCTAATGTTAGCTATACTACTAATTCCACTCAGCAATGCTGTTACGGAAAGAGTATTTTCCATTATTCGCAAAACCCAAACAGAATTTAGACCTAGTTTGGGTATTAATACCTTAAATTCTTTGATGATCGAAAAAGTAAAATCATTGTCTTCTAAAAAAGCATGCTTTCAAAAGACTTTCACTGAAAATCAATTAACATAGCTAAAAAAGCTACTAAGTTAGCCCTTATGGGTAGTGGAAGTTAATCTTAATAAAAATATTTTGGAAAGAAATTTATTTTTATTGTGTATCATTTTTATTGTCATATATTGTGTTTTATTTTATTAAAAAGAATTCAAGTACAAATCAGTATTTTTATGGTAAGTTAAGAATTTATGTGATATGTTGAGGAATTTTGATTAGAGGTGAGTAAAAGAATTTTTCTCAGTTTGAATTATTGTTTCTTAAATTTCAAATATGTTTAATTCATTAATTGCTTTATTATTTTTAATTATTAGACTAATAATTATCTATAATTTGATTGTTTCCGTTTTGATTACATTATGTTACTTTGTTAACATCTTGGTAAGGATGTAGGACGGTCCACGGGTGGGTACGGCTGATTACTGATGGCTTCGGTTAAAAGTTGGCACCTCTGGTTTCATGCTCTCCTAGACTTAAAAGTTATAAATACTTGATAATTGGGCCATGTGCTGCGAGTTGCTTCTGAATTTAATTGGGGTTTGAAGTAGTCAAGAAATTATGATATTTGAGAAGTGTCCAGACATCGAACATATGTCTTCACTGGTGATTATCGAAAATAGGCTATACTTGATAATATCTCTTATGGGGTTCTAACGTTTTGAAGTGCTACATGGGGCAGATATAGAAATTGAGTTAACAACTAAGGGGAAGGTATACTAATTAAGAAAACGTTAAAGAGCATCTTATCAATTTTATAACATATATATATATGTTATATAATATTTTTACTTCGCGATATTCATTTAAATTATTCTAGTTTTCTACAGTATTCATTATTTCCCTATTTCTTAATAATATCTAATATTTATTCCTAGTTAATTTCCTTTAAACTTAAAACGCGTGTCTTAATAATTATCTTATTCAAAATCGTAATCTAAACTTTTGATCCCTTCATTAATTTTATTAGCTACCAAAACTATAATCTTCTGAGAGAAGCTACTCTTTATTTTCGAATGTTTTTGAAAGTAATTTTTCTATTTCTAATTTTTTATTCCACGAATCAACTTCCCGCGCATTTACCGGCGTCGGACGTATTACATCGAAATCCTTCCGTGAACAGTTATGAAACTCCTTTTCTATTACGCTCCCCCCCCTTCTCTCGTGTCATTGGCTGAGTAATCATGCGCCTCTCACTGGGTGGTTCGTTCCTGAACGTTAAATTCCAATCGGTATTTCTACACAATGCGAATAAAATCAGCAGGCGTTTTTTCGGAGACCAGATTTTGTCAGTTTTGTCTTGTTTTTCGAGTGCTTCAAAGAAGTTACCCGGTGTTCTGCACGTCCGGTAGTGTTCAATTTCACTTTAAGGCTGTTCTCAAATCCAAAAGGGCAACTTTATGACAGGTTTTAATGTTTTAATTCTAATGTAATTTAGAATTTGTTAGAATTTGTTCGGAAATGCATGAAACTAGCAAGTGTTGCTGTTCAGAAACTGTGTAATCGCCTGTGTGTGCCATTTTTTTGCAAACGCAATAGATCTTTCAAAAATAGTGTCAAAGTGAGCGTTTTGAACCGAATTTCCGCGCGAAAGAAGAATAACCACTCAAGAAAGGGTGAAAAACGTCTTTGTCACTTGATCAAAATCGTTTATAACTCAATAGGTAATTGATTGATCAAGAAATGGAAAACACAGTTCAGTTCAAAATCGCTTCCATAGTCAGGCCTTCCAATTTTATATCTTTTCGTTAAAAAATGAATTTGTAAACGGAAAGCGATTGGAAATTGAACTGTTTTTTCCATCTTTTGATCAATCAATTACCTATTGAGTTATAAGCGATTTCGATCGCTTGATAAACACGTATTTTGCCCGCTCTTGACTGATTTTTCTACTTTCATGCGGAAATTCGGTTCAAAACGTCCACTTTGACACTATTTTCTGAAAGATCTATTGCGTTTGCAAAAAAATGGAAAAAACAGCTCGATGACATAGTTTCTGAACAGCAACACCAGCTAGTTTCATATATTTTCGAACAAAAATAAATTGAAACTTATGTCAGAAAGTTGCTCTTTTGGATTTGAAAACACCCTGAAGACCTTAGCACGATGTAGCTATGTGGGGATTGTTTTCCATGTGTATTTTTGTAAATAAAAGCCCTTTCGAATATCAACTGGCTATGTCTTTCCTTGGGAAATTACTGGAAAAATCACCATTGCCTTGAGATATTTACCTCGAACCATCAAATAAATGATACTACTGCAAAAGAGGAATCACATTAGATCTCAGCCACGACCAATTAATCTTTGTATGAATTTATCTACTTAAAAATACTACGACCTTACACCAGCTGCCAGTAAATTATGAATTCATTACATCGATATACAGACTTCCATTATTTTGACGAGACGTTTATTTGAATATTACATATATATGTTATAAAATAGATAGGATGTTCCATTAAATTTATTCCACATTGCGTGTTCGATTTTTGTTCTATTTTAACACTTTCCTTTATAGCTGAAAAGCCTTTATGAATTCGGTTTGACTGGCCGTCTGTCTCGCCGCTCTATAAATCGCGTTAATATGCTTGGATTGACATGTAATTGATATATGCTATTGAGATTTACGATAGCAAATTTGGTATTGAAAATGAAGTGTTCTGAACTGCTCTGCTGAACAAGCGCAAAACGTTTTGGCAGATTTACAAATTCATTTTTTAACGGAAAGATATAAAATTTGGAATCTAATTTTATTTTTCATTTTTTGATTAATAAATTACCGATTGAGTTATAAGTGATTTTGATCACGTGACAAAGGCGTTTTTCATCCTTTCTTGAGCACTTATTCTACTTTCGCGCGGAAATTCGGTTCAAAACGCCCACTTTGACTCTATTTTCTGAAAGATCTAGTGCGTTTGTAAAAAAAACGGAAAAAATAGTTCGATTACATAGTTTCTGAACAACAACACCTGCTAGTTTCATGCATTTTCGAACACAAATAAGTTAAAACTTATGTCATAAAAGTTGCTTTCTTAGATTTGAAAACAGCCTTAAGTGCATAGTATTTAACCATTCATTTACAGGCGCACACAAAAGAATTCAGTAACAGTAATCTCTATGAGCTATATTTACTTGAAGTGCCTTTTTAATTGTGGATACATTTCCATTTTTAGGTGGAATTTGCTGACAGGGAATTTTCAACTGTATTATGCATTTCCTAATTAAACTAAATTTTAACACTCTATGTAGTACATATATAGAAATCTATAGATCATATACACAGCTGCACAAAAGAATTTGGATAATTTTCTGACTGCAGCTGGTAATTGTTGAAATTGGGTTTTCAAATGTGATATGCGTTTTCCCAATTTTTTAATTATCATCTTGTTTTGTTACAGTATTCAGAATGTGTTGGAAAGTGTTTCGTAATCTATGCTTAAGGCATATTTTTTCTCTCTTATATGAGACGTAAAGCACATACAAACTAAATAAATAAAACAGAAACCCTCTTCTTTACGCATGAGATCTTAACGTTTTTTGTACATAATATTTTTCGAAAAAAAATCATGGAGAAAAATTCCTACAAGAGAATTCAAAGAGATATTCAAAATGATAAAAATGCAGCCTGTAATGTAGAAAGTTACGATTTCACTTCATTTTCCATTATTAAAAACATGAATGGAAATATATTTCTAATTTCTCGTGCTTTATTGACGTGAAAAAGCACCATTGTTCCTTTAAAATGACAGCATGAACTATTTAAATTTATATCTTTATATAAAGCAGCGATTTACAACAAATGTGATGTGCCCACGAAATAATCTCCCTCACATCACTTCATTTCTCTTTATTAAAAAATAAATGGGAATAAATTTCTGTAACAAATATTTAAAGATTTTTTTCGCAAGAGGGCAGCACTAGACGACAGTCCCTAATTTAGCGGCTGCCAAATAGATTTCTCCCATCCTTCCATGCGATAAATTTTTCCCAGACAGCTCTACGAGACGCGCCATGATGAGTGTGTAAAATGTACGCGTCTTTGCGTTAAGATTTCTTCGCAGTTTTGTTCATGAGAGGCGGAGGGAAGAAAGGTGAAGTGATAAAGATGCATACGAGTCAATGTTTCCTCTGCGGATTTCTTCTGTCGTTCGTAATTTTGTAATTATGTACAGCCATCCTGTAAATACAAGTATGTCTTGTAGTACAGAGTTTCATTAAACTTTCTTCCTACTAAAGTGTAGTGTGGCGTGTCCTTTTGAAGTGATGAGTCCATTATTAAAAGTTGTGGCGCCTACTTATGGAAAGCAAGGTAGCTAAAATGGCTTCCCAACTTCGGGCCTGAATCCACGACCAACAAAGTTTAAAAAAATGCTGGTGCTTCATCGAAGAAAGATGGTATTTTTTATGCTGGTGTTTTATCCATAGTATCGTATTCCACGAATTTAAGAGGTGTTGGTGCTTTGAGGAAGGAAAAGCAGTGTTTTAAAAAGTATTTTAGAATCTTCTGATCAGACGTCGATTCTATGATATCAACTACAGCATGCTTAAATTACAATGATGCCGTGTCTTCTCCATAATGTTGAAAGAAAATATGTTCCACGAAAGGTGCTTGTTCTACATGAGCTTCATGTATATGTGCCAAAGTGTTCTACTAATGCTCTGATAACAAAGCGTCGATTTCGGAACAGAGAGTGCTTTATAGTTCTTCAAGATAAAAAATATGGATGCATATGGCAATAATCAAGAGCTAAGTAGCTATGTGCTTTTATTTTAGTGAATTTTGTTTATTGCATTCTCATATTGTTTATTTTATGTTATTAAACTTTTGATGTTAAAATTGTTTAAGGTAGTATTTGCAAGTACATTATTTTCTCATTAAGAAAATAAATTGCGTCTGTCTTTGTCATTGACATACAGACGAGATAAAAACGTTCTGATTAAGTTAGAAATCTAGATAACGTAAAAGTTTTCTGTAAGAATTAAATTCTGAAAGTAAAAATCTTTGATTAATTCAGATTAAATCAAAAGAGTAATTTAAGAACACAGTTGTTCTATTAAAGCAATATTATATTTACTGATTTGAAAATTAAATTTTGTGTTTTAATATGAGAAAACATTTCGTTTTGAATTTAATAAACTATATTTTATTAAAATGGTATCTTTTGACATACATTTACGATAGAATATATAAGTTTTTATGAGTATGTTGAGTTTCGTTTTTAATAACGACTGATTTATGAAATGACGAAATTAAGTTCCGAACAGAACTTTTATAAGAATAAGTTTTCATACATATTAAACATTTGAATTTGTTTTTAAATGTAAAAGAATTTTGTTTCCTGGAACAAAAGTAGATTGTGTTCTTTTAAGAAGGATTTTGAATTATTTTTGCTAGTAATGTAATTTTAATTAATTTTGAATAATTGTGTTCTTAGAACAAAAATAGAAAGTGTTCTTTTGAGAACGAAGTTTTTAAATATTCTTGCTTGACGTAATATTATTTTTTTTCTCTTAGAAAGATATTGAAAGTTAAGAACTGTGTAGATATAATTTAGTTTTATTTTATTTTGAGAGTTAATATTGAAGTTATAAAATATTTTTGTGTTTTATTATAAGTATGGGGATATCGTATGACGTAACGGCAATTCCAAACTAGTTCAATTTTGGTTTCCCTCTATAAGGAAAGAGTTGTTTTGGAATTATATGTGAAATAAATAAAAATTTTATACTTTAAGGATATTACAGTAATTTGCATTTATATTTATATTGTATTTTGAATATTTTTTTGTGCTTTATGATTTCTGTAAAGAAGAAATCGCTGTGTGTAAGGATAGGTTTGCGTAAAAAAATAAAATTTTGTTCTTGAAATTGAAATTTTTAAATTGATTTTTTAAATTAAAATTCTTGTTCTTGAAATTGAAAATTTTTAATCGAAATTTTAAATTGAAATTCTTGTCTTAAAGTGGAACTTTTAAATCAAAATTTTATTTTGGTTGTTAGTTTTGTTAAACTTAAACAAAATTGCGTTTTTTGGAAAGGGTAAAAAAGAGGATCTACGTGCCTTTGCGATAAGTTTGACTTAACTGCCACTGATTGAATGAAAATGGTCGATTTACGTAATTTAATTACTACGCACGCTGATTACGAGGAAGACTACACTAAAAACTTACTTACGACTATAGTCGAGAATAGAAAAACGGAACAAGAGCGCTTAGGTTTAGAAAATCAACGTGTTTTCGAACAAGAACAGCGTAAAATCGAACAAGAAAATTTAGAGCGCGAACGAACTTTCAAACAAGAAAATTTAGAGCGCGAACGGACTTTCGAACTAGAAAAATTACGCCTTATCCATCCGACTTCGTCATCTACCTCAGAGATAGAAAATAATAGATGCATTTACGAAAAGCCGCGAATCGATCTACAAAAATTGATTCCTCGTTTTCGCCCAAACGAAGGTGATATGAACATCTTCTTAGTGCTGCGTGAACGACAGTTAAAGGTCCTAAAGCGTCACGGAAGAAAATTGGGTTACGTACCTCATAAGTTCTTTACATAGTGATATTGCTAGACTCATTGCTAGGGAACCGGAAGAAAAGGCCCAGGCCTACCAGCACATCAAGGCGATGTTGTTGAAACGATTCAAATTGACCACTGAAAAATTCAGAATTCTGTTAGTTCAGCACAAGAAAATCCCAGAAAGTACCTGGAAAGATTATTTTTTCGAGCTTAGAACCTACTTTGAAAGTTGTGTCTCTGAGCTGAACATAACTTCATTCGAAGATTTGAAAAGTCTTATTTTATGTGACAAATTAAAGAGAAGATGCTCCCCACAGCATAGAGAACATTTCTTAGACGTTTGGGCTGGTTTAAATGATCCAAATGCATCAGTAGAGAAACTAGATGCTTTCGATGTTCTAAGGGTAAATCCCGTAAAATCCAAAGAAGTGGAAATCCACCAGAAAAATAAAAACTGGTCAAAACCGTACAAAGAGACCATACCATCGAGCTCTTCTAATAAAACGTGTCCGAATAAATCCTTCTACTCAAAGAAGACAACCCAGTCAAACAAATCACTGATTGAAGATCGCCCAACCTTGAAATGTTATGATTGTGGTGCTCTCGGATTTATTCGTGCTAAGTGTCCTACTTGCAATCCTGTGATAAAAACTGAATCTTGTCATTTTGAGAAATCCAACTATACACATGCTCAACCACAACCACACTTTTAACCACAGTAAACTTGTACATTAATGGAGTCTATGGCAAAGCCTGCGTAGATACCGAATCCAGTCATAGCCTGGCTAGTGAATCATTGTATTCTGTGTTAAAGAAAAAGGTGCAAAGGTTCAGAAGACCTCTCTGAACATGTCCTTAGCAAACGGCCAGCGGTCAAAAGAAGACAGTTTGACCACGACTGTAAATGTAGAAATTGAAGGGAAAAAATTTCGTACATTGTGTTACGTAAAGCTAGAGGAAACAAAACCCTTTTAGGAAGAGACTTTCTTGATAAGTCAGGACTTGTACCAAATGTTAAGAACAAACGTTGGTATTTCGGCGATATGCCTCATATAAAATAGGGTTTTGTAGATCTTGTTCCAAAGCCTCTTGAATGTTCTGCACCGAAGTCGCAATTAAATTACTTGCTGAAAAAGCATGAAACTACCTTTCAGCCAGGGGCAGAAGCCGCCCCATCCTCCTGTGAAATGGGTACTGTCTCCATTGCGATAACCCCTTATGTAAAGAAATTTGCTAACTTCACTAAGCAAGAGAAAGACTTTGTCGAACAACGCCAAAAAAAAGAAAACAGTAAGCAGGAGACAGAAGCCGGAGAGAAGGACCTCAATATTCTCCTGGTGACCAAGTATGAATAGAACTCCATCCCGTTTGCAAGGCTGGTCAGAAAAGAACCACCAAATTTAGTCCTCGACGTGACGGACCCTATGTAGTGCTCACACAGCGCTCACCTACTTCCTATAAAATTGCCAGTTTAAAAGATCCTGAAGTTCCCTTAGGAACTTACCATACATCTGCCTTAAAACTTTGTAACAATGTTACCGACCAACCAGTTACTCCACTCAGGAAACGTTGTAGGTCAAAGAAAAATGTTCCCGCTCCCTTGCCGAGACGTCTAAGGAACCAGAGGAGGAGGATGTAACAAATATTTAAAAATTATTTCGCTAGATGGCAACACTAGACGACATTCCCTAATTTACCGGTTGCCAAATAGATTTCTCCCATCATTCCCTGCGATAAGTTTTTCCCAGAGAGTTCTACGAGACGCGCCATGATGAGTGTGTAAAATGTACGTGTCTTTGCGTTAAGATTTCCTCGCAGTTTTGTCCATGAGAGACGGAGGGAAGAAAGGTGAAGTGATAAAGATGCATACGAGTCAATGTTTCCTCTGCGGATTTCTTCTGTCGTTCGCAATTTTGTAAATATATACAGCCATCCTGTAAATAGAAGTATGTCTTGTAGTATAGAGTTTTATTAAACTTTCTTTCTACTAAAGTATAGTGTGGCGTGTCCTTTTGAAGTGATGAGTCTATTATTAAAAGTTATGGCGCCTACTTATGGAAAGTAAGGTAGCTAAATTTCTACTTTTTCGTACTGTATTGATATTAAAGAAAACCGTGCTCCCCTTTAAAATGACAGCATGGACCATTTACATTTGTATCATTGTATAAAGCAGCGGTTTTCTCGGACTGTATTGACATGAAAAAACACCATTGACCCTTTTAAAATGACAAAATGAACCATTTAAATTTATATCATTGTACAAAGCAGCGATTTTCAACCCATGTGATGTGCCCATGAGAGAATCTCAGGTCTATCACTTCACTTCATTTCTCCTTATTAAAAAAATAAATGGAAATATATTTCTACTTTCCCGTACTGTATTGATATTAAAAAACACAGTGTTCCCCTTTAAAATGACAGCATGGACTATTTACATTTATATCATTGTATAAAGCAGCGATTTTCAACCCATGTGATGTGCCCACGAGAGCATCTTAGGTCTACTACTTCACTTAATTACCTCTTATTAAAAAAATAAATGGAAATATATTTCTAATTTCTCGTACTGCATTGATATTAAAAAGCCCCATGACTTTAAATTTAAATTTATGTCATTGTATAAAGCAGCGATTTTCAACCCATGTGATGTGCCCACGAGAGAATCTTAGGTTTATCACTTCACTTCATTACCCCTTATAAGAAAAAAAATGGAAATATATTTCTAATTTCTCGTACTGCATCGATATTATAGAGCACCATGACTCCTTTTAAAATGACTCATGAACCATTTACATTTATATCTTTGTATAAAGCAGCTATTTTTAACCCATTTGATGTGCCCACGAGAGAATTTTAGGTCTACTACTTCACTTCATTATACCTTATTCAAAAAATAAATGGAAATATATTTCTAATTTCTCGTACTGTACTGATATTTAAGAACACCATGCTCCTTTTTAAATTGACAGCATGGGCCATTTAAATTGATATAATTGTGTAAAGCAGCAATTTTAAACCTTTTTGATGTGCTATTACCTCAGGGTTAGCACTTCACTTCATTACTTCTTATTAAAAAATTAATGGAAATATATTTCTACTTTCTCATACTGTATTGATATTAAAGAGCATCTTACTATCCTCTTGTAAAATAACAGCATGGACTATTTAAATTTATATAGCAGCGATTTTCCTATCTGTTTTGCCACGAGAGAATGCCATTTCTTGAGCGTTTATTTCAATCTTCGAATATGCTTAATAAGAATGTGCGAAGAAATCATGAAAATGCTTTTACATCTATAGAAAAAGTTTTTGTTGTCTGGAAAACATTTTTGGGTAAAGATATTATGTGCTATCTAACGGTTTTTCTTTAGTTAGTCGTTTCTTAGATGGCGCCACTGAGATTAGCAATGATGTTGTTTTTCATCGTGTCACAGGCAAAAAAACACTACTTTTTTTAAGTATGAAAACGAATAATTAAGAATAAATGAGTGAAAATGATTCTATTAATTAATTTAATAATCCATTATTATTCCAATTTTATTATTCCAATTTCACAAAAAAAAGTAAAAGTGCCACTATAAGAGCCGTTTTAATGAAGTCGTTCAGCCATATATATTACGAAAGTCGAGCAGCATTGCAAAAAAAGCCATCACTTTGACTAGATAACATTCAATGGATTTCATGTTCAAACGTGTGATAAAAAGGCAGAAAAAACGTGTAGATGAAATCAACAATCAATTTTAGTTCAAACGTGCGATAAAATGGCGAAAAAAACATTTGAATAAAAACAACAACCAATTTCAGTGGCGCCATCTAAGAAACAACTAACTAAAAAGCAGTAGATCGCACACTATATCATTACCCTTTTTTCCATTTGAAAGGATTTAGGCCGGTATCCAGATAGATTTTGTGCTGTTAGCAAAAGAAGATTGACCAATCAGAAAATTTGCTTATTTAAAGCAGCGGAAAGTTCGCAAAAATGCAGGCTTCTGTTTGGTCAATCTCGTTTCGCTAACAGAGTAAAATTTACCTGGATACCGGCCTTGGTGTTTTTGTTACCATATCAATTACATCAAAATATCTCAGATTTGGAATGTAAACAGGTGAGATTTTATATGTTTAAAACTTCATCCTTAAAAATGCGACACTAAAAATAGAACTTTATTTAATGCTTTTAAGTTTAAGTACACATATTTGTGGATTTCACATGTCTCTAATGCACTAATTGCAGTTTTATTATCTGTTGATGATTTCAGCTATAATCTTATTTTCCTCCATAGGCTCCACCATATCCACCTCCGTATCCTCCTCCGTATCCTCCTCCATAAGCAGCTCCACCGCCAGGTCCCCCGACAGCTCCTCCGAATCCACCACCGTAGCCTCCTCCAAAACCTCCTCCATAAGCACCACCGTATTGTGGTTTAGCAACAGACATGGCAATGACTGCAGCAATAAATATCAATGCAACCTAAAGAAATAAAAACAATCGTTATTTCCTATAAACTAAAATAAAAGACAAATTGTGTTCGTTATTTGTTTTCAGCGCTAGAGCTGTTGCTTTCAGTACTTAAGGCTGTTCTGAAATCCAAAAGAGATACTTTCTGAAACATTTTTCAATTCATTTTTGTTCGGAAAGGCATGAAATTGGCAGATGCTCTTATTCAAAAACTATGTAATCGAAAGATGTTTTCCATTTTTTGTTAAAGGCAAGAGATCTTTAAGAAAATACTGTCAAAGTTCGCTTTTTGAACTCAATTTCCGAACGTGATATTTCGAGAAAGGAGAAAAACCGACAGTCATGTGATAAAAATCGATCATAACTCAATAACTAATTTATTTATCGAAAAATTGAAAACGTCTTTCGAGTACAAATCGCTTCAGTAGTCAGACCTGCCAATTTTATGCCGTTTAAAAACGAATAAAAGAATATGGCAAACCGCCTTAAGGCTGTTCTCAACTGCTCTGCTCAACAAGCGCAAAACGTTTTGACACATTTACAAATTCATTTTGTAACGAAAAGATATAAAATTGGAAAGCCTGACCATGGAAGCGATTTGGAATCGAACTGTGTTTTCCCTTTTTGATCAATAAATTATCTATCGAATTATAAGCGATTCTGATCACGTGGCAAGCATATTTTGCATCCTTTCTTGAGTGATATTTCTCCTTTCGCGCGGAAATTCGGTTCAAAACGCCCACTTTGACACTGTTTTCTAAAGATCTATTGCGTTTGCAAAAAACGGAAAAAACAGCTCGATTACATAGTTTCTGAACAACAACACCTGCTAGTTTCATGCATTTCTGAACAGCAATAAATTAAAACTTATGTCACAAAGTTGCCCTTTTGGATTCGAGAACAGTCTTAAGGTATCACACTACATTTGGCACTCATTTCTTAAAGTAAAACAAAAGCGAGTATAATACTGATTGTTTAAAATAGATTAGTATATAGAAAACGATATTTACTTGTTAAATAAATTATTCTAATGCATTTAAAAAAAATAACTTTAAGGTAATATAATGCAATATTTAATACTTATAGAAAATGACCTCAAAACAGAAATAATTTCTGACTGAATTGTAGGCAGCAAGCTGCTTCCAATTTTACGGAGAAACGTTACATAAATTTTTTACAGTGTATTGCGATTAATTTCTTATGAATTAACGAATTAAAAACGTGTGTCTTTGGAAGTGTTGCCAGAGTTTTGATTTTTTTTAGGTGCGTTCGTAATTATATAAATACGTAGCACCTACAGTCGTCGTTTTGTCTGTCTGTTTGTCCGTCCGTTCGTCCGTATGCATATAACAGCGCAAAAACTACCCAACCGAATCCTTTGAAATTTAAAATATATTATTGTTACATAATTTTGTCAAGTTATTTCAATTTTTATGAAAATCGGATGTAAAGTTTAATTACAGGGACATCAAAAAGTTTTCCGTTACATTACGGCCAATGGAAAAAAAAAAAAGTGCATTTTAATGATGTTACAGCCTTTCGAACAGAATGAAATTGATATGCACTTATGAAGTGCACTAAATTATACATTCAGTACAATATGCAATGCAGTGCAAAAAATATTTATAAAACTAGTTATAGTACGAACGCACCTCATCTGCAACGTTTGACGTGCAATTTCCAACTTTTTTTAATTCAAAACATAGGCCATTATTTCATAATAGAAATCTTCGTTTTACTGAAGCAAATGTACTAATGGTAGAAACACTTCCCCAATCTGGCAGTATTGGATACTGAATATTGAATTATTTAAAGAAAGAATATGATTTTTATTAGTAGCAGTTTTTATAAACTGTATTTTTACTAGGAATTTCATAGACTTTTTTCATGCAAATATAGAAATTTCGGAAGTCTAATATTGAACTATATGTTTTATCATACCCATTTGCTTTAAAATCTCTGTTATTCCGCCGCTAGACAGTTTAATTTTTATCATGGTTCGATCGTAAAAATGTATTCACTTAATGTATCAGTTTCTGGTGCCATAAAATTGTATCATTAGGTATTCATAAAGCCCCATTAAAATATAGCATTATTGATTATAAAATAAAGCTCATAATCAAGAATAACAACAAGCAATACACGATTTTTTTCAATTTCCGTTTGAGATTTATTCCTTTCGAACTGATGGCTTAAAAATGTCTCTTACTTCTAATAAATAATTAAATAATAATAAATCATTAAAATAAAAAATAATTGTCTTTATATTAGCTAATTTATTAATTTATATGGTCTAGAAATATATGTATATCATCTATTATCTGGTCAAAAGTATCTTTTGATTTTAGTAAGTTTTTTAGTGGAAAAGTAACTTTTGATTTTAGAGATTTTATATAAAATCTACAGAAATACTTGACTAATTGTCCTTGAACTTCGACAATATAAAGAACATGTGTGACCTCATATTTTTCAGTGAAGATTTAGTCACAATGGCAGTGGACCACACGCACTGGGTGGAACTTGCAATGCTTGTGAGGAATTAAAAGTATTTAATTGGCTCTTCGGGACTCTGATTAACTATGTAAAAGAAAAGCGCCATTGTGACGTTGAATGAAGTTAGAAATGCTTGTTATAATTAGGGTACCAATTTGGTTTAAAAAAAAAACAATGTTTGCAATCTCCCTGTGTCATAAAAAAAATCTCGAAACGATCTGTAACTGTAACAAATAATTATGTTATCCTTGTACACGTCTGCATGTCTTTGTGTTTAGAATAGTGCAGATATTCATAAAGATATAATTGAACTACGAATAGAGAGGAGAACACAGACAGTGTAGTGTCTGCTGGTTGCGAGTATGGCGAGTAACTGAGGATGTAGTCACAAGATAGAAGCTTTTAATTTACATAAGAAAAATAAAAAATAATAAAAAATAGAAGAGATCTTTGCTTTATTTAGAAAGGAAACTCTGCATGAATAAGAAGTTTAAATAAGGCAAAAATTTCTATAAAATTTTACTGCTGAAAGTTTGCCTAGGCGGTAATTGTATTCACAGACATTGAAAGGAGAATTGTTTATGTTGTCACAATATGGCGTAACCGTAGAGCCTGACTACTGATGACGCAAACTTCCACCAGTAAAAGCAAATATATATTTTTCCTTAATTATGACAGAAATTCCCCACGAATAAGGCATTTAAATGGATGAAATTTCTATTCAAACTTACTGGTGAAAATTTACCCCGGTGGTGCGGAACCGGTTACGATTGAAGCTTCACCTTTTTGAGAATATTTCAATTCCTCATCATTCATAGTTCCACGAAAAAAAAAAAAAAAAAAAACGCATATTTTTTGTTTAAAATATACATATTTTTAAACCAAATTTAATGTCATTTTCAGAAAGCTTGACAAAGTGCATTCGAAACATTGTGTGCAAAATAAATATGTTAGAAATAAATATGTTGACTGTGAGATAAAAATAATTTTAGCTGCGCATGCGCGAATTTCAACAACATTTGTTTTTCCTAACTTAGTAAATGCCCCACCAGTGGCCGAGAGGTTCTGCTCTTGAAGCTGGTAGACGGGAAGTGCTGGGTTCGAACCCAATTGCGCCCGTCGGCCTAATCGTTCGGAGTTTTCGTGGTTTTCCTCGAACCTTGGATTTCCAAGCGTTAATACGGGTTAGGTTCCCTTAGAAAGACCCCCACGAAGGGCACTCCCCCCTTTAGGGCCTATATCCCTCGTGTTGATAATTGGCCGTCATAAACACAACCGACCTAACTTAGTAAACAACTGTAGAGTGTAATTTATATTTAAGTGTGTTCTCAAATCCAAAAGGGCATCTTTCTGACATAAGTTTTAATTTATTTTTGTTCGAAAATGCATGAAACTAGTTGGTGTTTTTGTTCAGAAACTATGTAATTGAGGTGTTTTTTTCATTGTTTTTCAAACGCAATAGATCTTTCAGAAAATAGTGCCAAAGAGGGCGTTTTGAACCGAATTTCCCCGCGAAGGAAGAAAGAGACTCAAGAGCGGGCGAAAAACGTGTTTCACACGTGATCAAAATTCCTTATAACTCAATAGGTAAAAAAATTGATCAAAAAATGGAAAAACAGTTCAATTCCAAATCGCTTCCATGGCCAGGCTTTTCAATTTTATACTTTTCCGTTAAAAAATGAATTTGTAAATGTGTCAAATCGTTTTGCGCTTGTTGAGCAGAGCAGTTAACAAGATAAAGTAAAAAAACTAAAACCCAACTACGACAAAAAACTACGCTGAAAAAGTATAAAAGTACCCCATGAATACAGGTAAAGTCACAAGCAAATGCTAGTAATATATAGATATATTCAAAATGTACAAGTAAAGCGCTTTTGAATGATACCAAACACGGCATATTTATCTTAACTTTATTTTTTGACGTGAACGTTAATAGAATAACGTTCACGCTGCTCTACATTACAGTTCCCGTGATCCGCGCTTTACTCTTATCGCTCATTTTTTTTAAACATCTTCAAAGCAGTCTTGTAATTATGTATAAGCATATAAATACTGGTGAAGCTCTTTCAAGTAATACCAAACACATTACATATATTTTTATTTTATACTTTTTGTCCGCTAGAGGGCATAATAGTAAATTTGGTGACAAACTTTATAGCTCACAACCAACAGAATATCAAGATCAAGACCCTTCTAATGGCACTGCAGTGGTCTTATTCTGATTACTAAGTACCAAAGAAATTAAGAACGAAAAGATGTGAATTATATGCAATTAGCCCATAAATGCAAGTAAAGTCACAAGCAAATGCTAGTAATATATATATATTCGAAATGTACAAGTGAAGCGCTTTAAAATGATACCAAACACGGCATATCTAGCTTAACTTTATTTTTTTACTCTGTATATTTTGTCCGCTAGAAGGCGCCACATTGAATTTGGTGAAAATCTATATAGCCTATAACCAGCGGACAATTAAGACGCTTCAAATGATA
This sequence comes from Maratus speciosus, assembly GCA_963932465.1. Lineage (NCBI taxonomy): Eukaryota > Metazoa > Arthropoda > Arachnida > Araneae > Salticidae > Maratus > Maratus speciosus. The sequence continues at coordinate 319,625,017 of OZ010798.1, read as the reverse complement.
TGTCATTTGTCGAATTCTGATTAGTGGTTTAGAAGTTACGAGGGAACAGATGAACATACATACATACATACATACATACATACATACATACATACATACATACATACATAGCCTGTCAAAATCATAACCCTCCTTTGGCTTTGCCGTAGTCGGGTAAAAACAGCCTTAAAGGCCAATCAAATATAATCAAAAATTCCTCCATTTTGAATTTATGAAAACAAAACCTAGCCTATAACCATCGAACGGTTAAGACGAATCGATAAAGACCTCAATCATTAAAATCCCTCCAGCCGTTGGGATGTTTCGAGGGTATAAAGAAATGCACATACCAAGATACGTGTCAAACACATAACCCTTCTTGGCAGACGGGTAAAAAAGGCCTATGTAAAGGATATCTTTGGGGAATTCTTCATTAATTGGTTTAAACACTTTCTGTTGTTAACTCCTGGCAGGAAGCCAATAAGAAGTGCCGCTTTTAATAAATTTCAAAACTTATTTGAATGCGTCATTGCTATTTTTTTTTTTTTTTTTTTTTTTTTTTTTTTTTTTTTTTTTACATAAAAATGATTTTTGGTATTGTTAGTGGGCATTCTTAAAAAATACATTTAATGTAAAAATATCCATTAGAGTTTTCAATTAAAAAGAAATAGTTTTACCGATATTCTCAAACCCGGGAAGCGCGGGGTTCTTTAGTTAAAATCTAAAATAGCTCAAAAGATTACCCCTTTTCGTGTAGCAGTTTTTCTTATCAATAAATCGTTTTCTTTAGTTTTGCAATGCAACCAATAGCTCATAGATTAGAACTGTAATAAGAAATTGCAGGACTTTTCTTTCTTTTTAAAAACATTTGATTCTCGATATTAAATTATTAAAACAAAAAGTTTGAAATATGAAGGTCAAATTCTAGTTTTGAAGGACTCAATCCATTAAACCATGACAAGGATATTCAATACCAACATTTGCGAAAGTTACAGCTGAATTGTTTGTAAGACATTTGCTTTTATTGTTAGTTAAATATCAAAAGTAAAAATAGTCTTTTTTTTTTTTTTTTTTTTTTTTTAACACTTTTTAAAACACTTTTATAAGCATTCAATGTTCATCTTAAAAATCAAACCTTTTTCTTTTTCTTTGGCTGTTATTCATGTTTTTTTCCCAAACATTTCCGTTACAATACATTACAGGGTGTCTACATAAATTGTAAAAAAAAGTTCCCTCATTTTTCGCTGATTTTCTTTATCAGACTTTCCTGATTTCTAATATTAACAATACACAAACGGTATTTTTTCATGTATGTTACTTACTCGTATAATACACTTATCCAGCTTGATAATGCAGTATGACTTCAAAAATCCGGCAATCAGAAATCCGGTAACTTCAAAAATCCGGCATGAAAAACATCTTTTCCCTTCCTTTTTTTTTTTTTTTTTTTTTACTCTTTCAAGTTATGGTAGATGGAAAATAGCAATTCTTTATGCATTAAAAATTTCAAGATTGAAAGTAAAAATGCAAAAAAAAGGACATTTGACTTTTGATTTTCATTTGTCAGAGGCGATTATTTTCTGAACAAATTTTCTGCGCTGTTGCTTAGCAAAGGGAACAACTTTGGGGAGAAGGTTGGCGAATGCATGGCATAATATATGGCCGGGACGAATTTTCGGCAGCCTCGACATCAATGATGAGAAAGAATTTTAAGGCTTTCACATTTCCCGTGAAAAGGCCGCCTGATTGAACACGCAAAATCTGAAAATACATTAAGCGAAAAAAGGCATATAGATGATAGGTTGAACATTGACGAAATTACATTAACAACGAACGGACAGTGAGATCGCTAATGCTGTGCTAAATAGAACCGCAGATAATGTTAGTAGCAGCTCAGAAGATGAGGATGAACAACCAGCAGAAGAGAAGGTGTCACTAGAAAAATGCATAAGTTTGACTGGAGAATTAATGTTTTAGAGAAACAAGACTGTATTTCTAAAATAGACATTCTTCATTTGCATAAAATACCAAAAAAAAAAAAAAAAAAAAAAAGAAAAAAAAGAAAAGAAAAAAGAAAAGAAAAGAAAGAAAAAGAAATAAAGAAACTTGTTAAGGGTGCTCAAACCCATAAGGGCAACTTTCTGTCATAAGTTTTAATTTATTTTTGTTCGGAAATGCATGAAACTAGCAGGTGTTGTTGTTCAGAAACTATGTCATGGAGCTATTTTTTTTTTCGTTTTTTTTTCGCAAACGTAATGGATCTTTCAGAAAATAGTGTCAAAGTTGACGTTTTGAACCGAAGTTCCCGAAGAAAGTAGAAAAACCAGTCCGTGAAGGGCGAAAATCGTGTTTATCACGTGATCAAAATCGCTTTTTACTCAACAGGTAATTTATTGATCAAAAAATGGAAAAAACAGTTCAATTCCAAATCGCTTCCACGGTCAGGCTTTCCAATTTTATATCTTTCCGTTAAAAAATAAATTTTTAAATATGTCAAAATGTTTTGCGCTTGTTGTGCAGAGCAGTTGAGAACAGCCTTAAAAAACGGCCAAAAATAATTGAAGCAAACTAAGTTGACATCGATGTTTCCTGTAACATAGAAAATATCAAATAAAGTAACTTTGATTTATATTTAATTTTCTCTTTTTATTACATAAATATCACTTAATAATGTATTAAATTATGGCTAAAGGCACCATTAAGAATATAGTACTACTTTTGATATTCTTTCAAAAATCATTTAATTTTTTCAAAAATGGATAAATTGCTTTCAATATGAGCGGTATCCACAAAAAATGAGGACATCTGACCACCTCAAAAACTCAAACCATATGCATATTTTTAAAAATACTGAGAAAGACCGATCAGCATGTGAAAAAATAGTGTGTATAAAATAGACGAATCAGTCTCGTTGGCAAGGTGAAAATGCAAATACTATTTTCGCATATAGACAAATTTCTCTGATTTTGGAGTATTTTTGCAAAGTTCCATCCATGACCTTTCCCTGATTTTTCCAGATTGATAAATTTGCCTTTTATTTTTCAAGACTGTACATTTAGTCCAGCATTTCAAATGCAAAAGCTGTTATTTAGTGACTACTCACTCATTGTTGAAGAATTTTATAAATAAATTTTTCAACATAATTACGAAATCAATTTTATTATCTTATGAATGTAGATTTAATAATTTCCAGTTCGAAACTTTTCAAATAATTTCAAAACCACAATTTGACCTCATAGTTCAAACTCTTTGCTTTAGTTATTTAATACCACGAATCATATGCTTTTAATCCGATAATGTATAAAAAATCGGTAGCGCAAGGAAATTGAAAGATCATATAAACCTTGTTGCAACTGTTATCTTGAGAGATCTATTTGATAGATTGTAATCCAGCAATTTTTTAAAATGATAAATTGCTTCTCGACAAGAATTTTATTTTATAATCGGAATGCGATTAAAATGCTGTTACCTAACTGCATAATCTCCAGAGGTTGTAACTTATAATGAAATACTTTTTAAAACTTTCCAACATAGTTGAAAAGTGTTTATGAATTCGGTTTGTCTGTCTGATTGTATATATGTCTGTTTGTCCGTCCCTGCTCTAACTTGCGTAAATATACTCAGATTGCTTTGAAATTGATCTATGTTATTAGTGTTTACGGTGGCATATTCAGTATTTAAAATGAAGTGTGCAGCATTAAGGCTGTTCTTAACTGCTCTGCTCAACAAGCGAAAAATGTTTTGACACATTTACAAATTCATTTTTTAACGGAAAGGTATAAAATTGGAAAGCCTGACCATGGAAGCGATTTAGAATAGAACTGTTTTTTTCTATTTTTTGGTCCATTACCTATTGAGTTATAAGGATTTTTGATCACGTGACAAACCCGTTTTTCGCCCGCTCTGGAGTCTTTCTTCCTTCGCGCGGAAATTCGGTTCAAAACGCCCATTTTGACACTATTTTCTGAAAGATCCATTGCGTTTGCAAAAAACTAGAAAAAACAGCTCAATTACATAGTTTCTGAACAATAATACCAGCTAGTTTCATGCATTTTCAAACAAAAATGAATTAAAACTTATGTCAGAAAGTTGCCCTTTTGGATTTGAGAATAGCCTTAAGGTTGCGTTAAGGTTAAATATGCAAAATAGTGTCAAAGTGGGCGTTTTGAACCGAATTTCCGCACGAAAAAAGAATAAGCACATAAGCACTCAAGAAAAGGGGGGTGTCTTTGTCACGTGATCAAAATCACTTTTAACTCAATAGGTAATTGATTTATCAAAAAAATGAAAAACACAGTTCTATTCCAAATCACTTCCATAGTCAGGCCTTCCAATTTTATACCTTTCAGATAAAAAATAAATTTGTAAATGTGTCAAAACGTTTTGCGCTTGTTGAGCAGAGCAGTTGAGAACAGCATCTGAAGTTGTTTGAAGGGGGGGGGGGGGGAGGGTGCTTTGAGACCTATAGCAGCATGACTATTGTCTCGAATGATCCACCAGGGACTAAACTCAACCTGGTTTTTGTATGTAAAGATGGCATTTTGCAATCCATTTCTAACCCACTTCCAGATAGGCAAGAATCATGCAAATTAATGTACAAAGGTTTGTTTCCCATGGCAATGCAACATTTTAATATTTTAACTTAATTATAAATTAATACATTAATTTTAAGGCAGTTTTCAATTAGCTCGCAACATGTGATGAGTGGCCAAATATTCTTTGTAATTCATACAATTGCATAGAAGCTGAAAAAACATGGTTTTAATGATGCGCCCCAAAACAGGCCAACTCACTGTGCAACGCAACAATGATACAATTTAAACAATAAAAAGTAGAAAATAAATCATAAATAAAAAAATAAAGAGTGTTATATATATTTTTAATATCGTGTGCGTTGTCGGTTGCATTTGATTTCACCCGTAACTAAACCTTAGTATGTTATACGGTTTGTACAAATTCTGTAGAATATATACAAATAATAACTCATAATTAATGACCTTACGTTGTAAAATCGAATACTAAACAAGAAAGAGGTTGCAATCCAACGTATACCATATTGATAAATTTAAAGATGATGTAAAAATAAAAACACACGACAAAAATAAAACTCAACGTTTCGGTTTAATCTTCAGTACTAAAGTTTTCTAAAAACAAAAATCGGCAGGACACAATCTATATGCTACATCGCCAAAAATTATATTGTTTTTAAAGGATTTTTGAAGTTTTCAATGCTTCTTTCAGTTTGAATATAATTTTTGACGATGTAGCAATGCTTTTATCAATTAATAGTTTAATATTATATAATTTACTATTATACGTTGAGAATTACTATTAAACGTTGCAATATGGAAATCCTAAAAAAAAAAAAAAAAATAGTTTAAGTAATGTTTCATTTATTTTTCTGTTGCCTAAGGTAAATTTAATCGTCTGCTGTTGTCAACAAAATGACGCAGCTTTATGTACAGAAACGTTTGATTTTTATAATGTAGATAATTTTAATTTACGATTATATTTTGGGAAATTAATTTTAGAACACCTAAAAGATAGTTTAATCCCTTATGTACTGAATTATGAATTCATGAAAATTTTATCTTCTAAAGCATTTTTCGTGAATTGTTTAAACTACATTAGAAGATTTACATAATCACTTAATAAGTTTTAGAAGGATTTTAGAAGGATTGAAGGATTTAGAAGGATTAATTAAATTTGAATATATATGGATTTTGTGCAATATTTATAACCCCACTCAAATCTTTTATTTTTTAAATATTTTTCTTAGTATTTTGTAGAATTAGCAAATGTACAAATATAATGTTCATTCAGTAGAAATATAGAAATATTTCCAAATTGAAAAATCCCCCCAACGCCAAGTAAGCTGAAAAGATGCAAAGGCAAAAGAAATCATCCTTTTAAAAATATTTTTGTTTTGTGTAACACATAATGCTTTTGGAACAAGATAAAGTAATGTATCTATAACTAATTCTAAACAGTATTACAACTAATCGATGTATTAAATGAATTTTATAACAAGTTATTTTAATGGTACTTATAAGTACTGTCAGTAGATAAAGTGTTAAAGGCGGTGAGGGGGTGATTTTAGACATGCTTTGATTTGTTGTGACCAAAAAAGTTTAGTAATCACTGATTTGATTGAATACATAAAAAACAATAGTGTTTTACAATTCACGTCAATCTATTGCGTGCTACAATTACGAAAAAGCTAGTTAGTTTTTATTTTAGTTTTCTATTTTCAACCAAGACAGGGAATACCAAAAGTCATTGAAATTCTTTGCATGTGCGTCAGCAAAGTTCGTTAAGGATTACATCACACAAGATTAGTATAATAAAGTGCTATAAGAATTTAATTAAGCAAGATATAAACCTTATGATGAAAATTGAACCTTGAGAGTTTCTTACATAATCACGAAAATTATAATCCTCAAAATATATCGGACTTTATGCGTTCTTATTTACAATGGGATAATGATTATAAAAAATTGATTTTTTCGTTAGCTTCTCAACTAACCAAATTTAGCCGTAAATATATTATTAGTATGGAAATTGTAATGTGTCGAGCAAAGAAATGGAAGATTTTATTTATGCACTGGAGTGACTAAAACTAACAAACATTTTTAATAGTTTTTTATTTTAAAATTATTATATAACCCCCGTCAAAAGTAAGCGGATTGTTAATCTGCGTTTAATTCTCATAAGACTTCATACAAAATAACAGTATGAAAATTTTTTCAATTAAAAGGTTTGTATTGTAGAAAAGCGCATTTTTAAAATGACAAATTATTTTTACAAATAAAAATGATGAGGACATATATATATATATATATATATATATTTTTTTTTTTTTTTTTTTTTTTTTTTTTTTTTTTTACACGGTATACAATTTCTAAAAAAGTTCAACGATCAATAAAGGCTCTGATTCTAATTTTTAGAATTAAGAAATGAAAAATCATTGACAATTACGTCATATTGACACAATACATTTGAAGCTAAGCAAAAAGTCAGCAGCGCAAACTTTTCAGGCTTTTATGCTTAACCACAGCATGTTCAAATGAAAATATAATTGTAATGAAAAGTAAATTATAAAGTCGTTATGCATAAAGATAAAATAAACCCAACAGACAATAGTCTCGTGATGACGCAATAAATATGAATTTTTATTCGTTTATAAAAATAAAATACACGTGCATAATTTTTTTTTACCGAAAATAATTTGCAATTGAAAAAATACGTCCAAAAAGCCACGTGTCTGAATACTTTTCATTATTTCTCTTTTACCTGAAGAAATGGAAGTAATGCGATTGCTAATATTTTGAAGGCATTTTATTAAAAAAAAAACTTTTTAAATTAAAATTAAAATAATAAAATGAGGATCTCTTTAAAAATAGCTTGTGCAGGCACATCTACAAATGAACAGTGTTCATTAAAAAATAATAATTAGCAAAATTGATTCAGTAGAAAGCACAAGACGGATGACTCAAAAAACAGCCTTGTTTTTAAGGCTGTTCTCAACTTGCTCCGTTCAACAAGCGCAAAACGCTTACAAATTAATTTTTTATAAATTAATTTAATTACAAATTAATTTTTTAACGCAAAGATATAAAATTGGAAAGCCTCATCATGGAAGCGATTTGGAATCGAACTGTGGTTTCCATTTATTGATCAATCAATTACCTATTGAATTATAAGCGATTTTTATCACGTGACACGGCATTTTTCACCCCTTACTGACTGGATTTTCTTCTTTCGTTCGTTTCTTCTTTTTTTCACCAAAGTTATAAAATTAAAAATGTATTTAAAAATTCTGGTACGAATCTTGATCTGAATTAGGTGGGATATATTATGTTCCACAGACCCTGGGCTTAATCTACATTGACTTGAATATACTGTGAGAAACTGTTGACTTGAAAAACTGTGAGAACAGGTCCAGACCAGATTGGAAAACTTTTTATGATTCTTGAAAGGAAATCGAAAATTAAATAAATGCGAATAATAAATACATAAACATAAATAAAGCTTCTGAAGGAAATAAATCATGATAACATTCTTACAATCACGCAGATCATATCCCCATAATTTGTGGAACATAATCTACTCACTTTTGCTTCGACAGTAATTATTAGAAAGGAAAGAAAAGAAATTATTAAATAAGACTATTAACTATAACTATTAAATAAGAAAGAAAAATCATGCACCAGGTATTGATTATGAAAACTTTCCAACGCATTCAGAATTCTGTAACAAAACTTCATTGTTTAACACTTTGAGGTCTAAGCAATTGCATTTGTGTAATGTTGAATCGCCACCGGAAATTTGGAAAAATTTTATTTCTAAATAAGAAAAATCAATTTTTCAACTATTTTCCTTCAAAGTTATAAAACTAAAACTTAATTAAAAATTTCTGGTGCAAACCTTAATTGAGCTTAGGTGGGATATAATATATCCCACCCCCGTCAAGGGGTTAATAAGATGAAAGATTATGTTTAAGTAAACAATTTGGAAAGCGCATAACACTTTTAAAAACCCAATTTCAACAATTACTATGTATAGTCTGTAAAATATCAGAATTTTTTTTTGTGCAAACCTGTATATGATCGATAGACTTTTATGTTACTACATAGTGTGCCAAAATGTATTTTAGTTAGAATACGCATAACAAAGTTCAAATTTCCCCTTCATCAGTTTCAGTCAATAAGCGAAAATGAATTCGTGTTCTTTTGGGCAGGCCTTTATATGATCTATATAATTTATTCACATAAAGTAATGTGCAAAATATTAGTTAAATTTAAAAACCCATACTATAATTTAAAACGCATTCCCAGCAATTACTGTAGTATTGACAGTATTGTAACCGAACTATCTTGCGAGTCCCTGTAAATGAACGATAAATGCTATGCACACTATAAGCACGTTTTAGCGCACCTCCGTGATGTATATAAATTTCAACTTGTTTTAAACAATGTAAGATCATTAACAGGGCCTGATTAATGCACGGGCCTCCGGGGCCTCGGCCGACAAATTTGTGTGTATTTTCTCACAATTTAAGTTTTTCCACTGTTTGCATTTTATATTTTGGTCCCTGACGTAAAAACAAAGTTTTACTGTAATAAAAAACCTCCATATTTAATTTTTCTGTAAAAGTCCTTTTCAATTTGAGAGTACCTATAATTTTCAAAACTTGCCGTATTCAGAAAATCAAATTTGGGGAAAATGCCAAAAGCTGCATATTGTGTCCATTGGTTTCAATATAAACGAATGTCAGAATTATAGTTTAAAATGGTTACTAGACTGTTAGGGAAAACACAATTTTTATGATTTTGGATAAGTCGAGTTTTGAAAAAGACGTCCTCATTTATTCTGTAACGTAAACTGTGGATCATAGATGTTTGTGAATTATACAAATGCTTATTTGAGAAAGTGGACCGTAATTCATTTTCTTGATTATTCTTGTAAGTTAATTGTTTTCGTAAACTTGAAACTTTCACCCAAACAACTTTGTGAACTCATCAAATAAATCTACTTTTTTTTCTGAAAGTGTAGCCGGGAATGGGGAGATGGGAGGGGGCAACTTTTTAACAGGCCCTGTGCCCAACTTCAGCTTGATCGGGCTCTGATCATTAACATACACTGCAAATAACTCCATAAAGTAACGGACTTCTTTGCAGTGCCCCTGTAAACAAACATATAAATGTTCTACACCTCATTTTCAATACCGAGCATGCCGTACTACCTCAATTATTAATTACATGGCAATGCAAATTTATTTACGCGAGTTAGAGCATGGCCAGACAAACCGAAGTCAAAAATATTTTTCAACGACGTTGTTACTGTTAAAAATCGACAAGTTATCTAGCTATTTTTATGCTAAATGTGAAAGTGGAAACTCTAATCGCTCTTCACTTACATAAATTACAAATTACACAATAAAATTCGTGAAATGAAATGCGTTGTATCTAAAAATGGGGTCAAAATGTCAACCAATTTTTATTCAAATTCAAAAAAGAAGTTGCGATATTTCGCAATTTATAAGAAAACATATCCTATGACACAAATTGCGATTCACGTGAAAAACATATTATGTGAATCAATTGTGCAAGATTCTGTAAGAAAGTCGTCATTTGGGAAAAAAAAAATTACATTTTTAAGCGCATAATAGAAATATTTTAGGATTTCACCACAGTGAAATTACGAGGAAATCCCGCATCTAAGATTGCAAGAAAAGTCCATTAATGCACTATTTTCTTGTAAATTGAATAGATAAATGCAGTTTTGAAGAGAAAAAAAAAAGTCCTCGTCTTTAAGACTTTCAATATTAAATTTTATTTTGCAGCAAATTAAGTCGTTTTATAATCTTTTAATAAGGTGAGTTTACGAAATTTAGTTAGAAGAGTAACATCAAACAACCTCTTCCCTTCCCTGAACTGTTGAATGTTGAAGGGGTTTTCCCGTAAAAGATGGTTTCAAGCTACACGACAAACTTGCTTCTATCAAATATTTGTTTGCCATGTAGATTTTTAGTGATATCGTACAGAAAAGTTGCACAGCTCAAGGATGTTTGTCAGTCAGATACCAAATTCCACTCGCTAATGTTAAGCGGATCGCCTTCGTATTTGTTAAATATCTCATAAGGAAATTAATTTTCAACTTATTTTTTCTGTGTACT